>CAUYUJ010004313.1:233794-266294 GCA_963575745.1 Prorocentrum cordatum
TGACATACTGTGATACGCTGCACATCGTATGACGGACGTATGATGTATTACGTTGTGCGTCGTGTGATGTGACACTGACAGATGATGTTGATATGATGATTCTGTGAGAGGGTTGGAGCGTCCGGGCGCCAGGTCGGAGGTCAGCGAGAGGCGCGGCTACGCGCGCGTGCCAGGTTGCCTCGCCACCCCACCTCATCACGACATCGTTCTTCCACTCCCCTGACTTGGCACCTGTCACGCGCGCCATGCTAGGAGGGCGCATCGGGCGAGGTCAGCTGGCCGTGCCACTGCGCCCCGCATCGCTACGACAGGCGCGCGGCGTGACCGAGCTTGCGAGCCCTGACTCTCAGCGGAGAACGTCGGCCGCCCCCGAGCGACCGTCCGAGAAGGATGCATCGGACCTTGCATGCACAGCCACGCCCGAGCTGAGCAAGGACACGCTAACATGTCTAAAATAATGCATTGGTAGACGCACCTGGACACACGAATTGCGAGGGCGACGAGGTCGGTAGGAGATGGGCAGGATTGAGAAGGAATGACGCTGGTGTATGATGTTGAGTAGGTGAAGCGGGGGTGAGGGCGAGGGGAGCAACCTGAAAAACAAACAAACCACACGACTGCGCTTAATTCAACAGATGCTGGAATAGCTTATCCTTCTTCGCGCCGCGCACAGCTGCCGAAGGCCCGCCGCTGCCCGGCGCCGCGCCAGACTGAGCACTGGCGGCAGCTCTCTTGGCCATCGAGGCCGACGCAGCACTGGCACCGAAAACCGACGATACCTCACTCGGTGGCTGGTTGGCACATCTCGACTGCCTCCTCTTCGCCTGGACCTCGCCGCCAAGCTCAACCCGAGTGAGCTGCGTGGGCCCGCTGTCCTCGGCGCTGACAGGCGTCGACGGCGAGAGGTAGGTAACCTATGAGGAGGGAAGGGGAGAGGGAGGGGACAAGGGGGAGCGACGGAGGAGGAAGGGCAGGGATGGCGAGAGATGGAGCAGGACACGGCACCTGGATCGTGATGGTAGAAGCACTCGGGATACACAGGTGAGAAGGCAACTCGAGCTTGGTGAGTCTCTGATTGACGATCATGTTGGCAGCACTCTGATCAGACACAATAGATACCATCCAAGCTGGCACAGGGCATGCAGACGTGATCGAGCTTGCCTTCTCGGGCGTCACGTAGACGCCCAGGACGAGGGAGTCCCTCTCATCTGGTGCCGGGACCTTCAGCGCGCAGACCAGGAACGAACGGGGCCCCCGATTCAGACTCACAGTCCCACTGAACGTAAGCTCGGTCACAGCATCCAGCGAGCTAGCAAGCACGACCCCTTTTGGCATCATCGTGTGCACCCCTGGACTTGCCGGCATGCGCGGCTGCAGCGGGGGGGGTCCAGTCGTGGGCGATGAACTCCAATTGTTGATTGGCACCCTCGTTGAACGTGAGCCTGTATAGCTCGCACTCAAGCCACAAGAGAAACATCTTCATCCAGTAACACGTGGGGAATGCACTCTGGGGCAGCACAAGCACGCACGCCTCGGGTGGCTGAGAATTGTCGCCGCACACGGCCGACGCCAGGTTGATGTGCGAGCCCGCCGCCAGCGTGACCGCCTCCGAGTCCGAGAACCTGGGAAGGCGGGCGCACGGGGGGAGAGGGGCGCAGGGGGTCGCGAGGGTTAGGGCGGCGAAGGAAAAACAAACATTATCCCAGTGCGACCCTGCCTAGGAGTTGGAACCCCTAGGAAAGCAGCATTAGTAGTAACAGTAACACTAAGCTAAAGCTAAGCTAAAGCTAAGCTGAAGCTAAGCTAAAGCTAAGCTAAAGCTAAGCTAAAGCTAAGCTAAAGCTGAGCCACAGCTAAGCTAAAGCTAAGCTAAAGCTAAGCTAAAGCTAAGCTAAAGCTAAGCTAAAACTAAGCTAAAGCTGAGCTAAAGCTGAGCAACAGCTGAGCAACAGCTGAGCTAAAGCTAAGCTACAGTTAAGCTAAAGCTAAGCTAAGCTAAAGCTAAGCTAAACGCTAAGCGAACAGCTAAGCGAAACGCTAAGCTAAAGCTAAGCTACAGCTAAGCTAAAGCTAAGCTAAAGCAAAGCTAAGCTACGCTAAAGCTAACGCTAACGCTAAAGCTAAAGCTAAAGCTCCCAGGGGACTGGGGGGAACCGCTCCCAGGGGACTGGGGGAACCGCCCGGGGCGCTTTACACTGCCCGGCCCCTTTAAGCTAAGAGAGTATGAACCCTTCCCGGCAGAGCCTAGGTAGGGACAACCAAGATAGCCTGGGCCAGAAATTGCAATAGAGGCTGATGGGCCAGACGTATGGCACGAGACGGCCTAAACCATGGATCAGCCACGATCGCGACGACACGTACGGGCATGGCGAGAATGGATGAGGAGTAGGAGGAGGAGGAGGACGACGACGAGGCTTCGAGGAGGAGGAGGAGGAGGCAGAGGAGAAGCAGGGCAGGGAGGGGAGGGGGAGGATGGGGGAGGAGGAGGAGGAGGAACGCGGTGCAGGCTGGATGAGGACGAGGAGGTTACAGGTGGGAGGATTGAGACGGAGAGGATTACATGACCCCATTGAGCGTGTAGATGTCCTGGAAAGACATTGCCATCGAACTCCACGGAGAAACTGATGGCGTCGGAGCGGCCGCGGGCATCTCCGTCGTCGGCGGGCGCTGCTCCTGCGGGTTCGCGGGCACCACCGCCGACGAGCCGACCACCAGGCCAGCGGAAGCAGTACTCCCCCTGCTGGATGTGGCACTCGGCGGAGAGGTGGTGGTCATCTTGTCGTCCCCGAGCCCGTGCTGCTCGACGATGCGCCTGACCAACTCTCCATAGTCATGCACGTGGCCGCTGTACACTGCCGTCATGAAAGTAAGGTAGACTGGCACCCACTGGTCAGGCCGCAGGCGACCGTCCAAGTGGCGCAAATGCTGGGCGGCCTCCTTCGCCGCCACAGCCAACTTGGACAGGTCGATGTGGATGGTGGCACGTGAGCAAGTCATGAAGGTCTCATGCGAATGTAACACGTCGTCCAAGGCCATCTGGGCATACGTCGCACGGAGCTGCATGAACCACAACAGGTCCTCGACCTTGCCGAAATGTCGCAGTATGCATGCCGGCAATTGGGACGTCAACTTGAGGTACGAGCAAGCTTGCTGGCAGAGAGTCACGACGCCGTTTGGCATGACACCATCCATCTTCTCTTACACGAGCTCGAGGGCACATCGGGTGAACTCCGACACTGAGGCGTCGTCACTGGGACGAGTAGCAGCATCTGCAAGTACCTTCCCGGCGCGTCCGTCGTCGGCCCCGAGATGGTCGTACATATCATCGATCAAGCTGCGGTAGGCTGGGTGGCGCTTCGCGGGGATGCTGGCCTTGTTGGCAGCGATGAAATCGGTCAACGTGTTGGTCCACTCGGTCGCCCCCGACTGCAAATCAGCTAGGAGCCTCGTCTGGACTGAGGCGCGGACGTCGACGTCGACGGTCGTGGATGCGTCGAGGCTGGACTCGAGAATATCTTTGACGCTCTGCACGGGCTGGCCCTCGTCGCCACCAACGCCGAAGGCTCCGACGCGGCTCATCGCAGTGGCGGTTGCGAGGTCGCGGAGCTTGGGCCGCAGATCCGACCACTTCGTGTAGGTAGTTGCTCCCATGCGTATCGTGCCCTGGAAGCAAAACTCGATAGCGGGTGTGATCAGTTGCTTGAAGATCGCCATCTGGTCCGCATCCTCGAGCTTGCACTCTGACACCGCCGACAAGATGCAAGACATTGCATCTAGGAGCCACACCTTGTGATTATCCATGTTGGTCATATCCTCCTGCGGAATGCATTTCGATGACACCTTGGCCACCTTGGCTGAAGCCTTGGCGGAGCCCTTGACTTGGGAGTAGGACACGCCACCGCCCGCGTCCGTTGCTGCCTGTGCCGCGGCTGCAAGCTGCTTCTCCTTGAGCTTCCGAGCAAGCTCGACGCCGCGCTTGACCACCACGCTATCTGCCATTGGTTGCACCAGCCACTTGCACTTCTCGAGCTGTATCTTGTCGAAGACGAACGGCGGCGCGCGCCCGCCCGTGCACTTCACGGGCACGCACATCGGAAGGATAGCGAACCAGACGATCTTCAGGTACTCGATGCTGGTGGAGGCACGCATGACATCATGGAAGACCGACACTGCGATGTGGTGAAGGTTGAATATCGCCACTGTGTTGTCCATGCGCTTGTCGTTAAAGATGCAGTGGGTGCCGAGGTAGTCGAACGTAGCGTCGGTGAGGTTGTACCGCTTGAGCGCATTGAGAAGGGCCTGTGGACGGCGACGCGATGCGACGAGTGATGGGGAGGGGCGATATCTGTCGGTTCGACAAACCAGGCGCGGCCCGAGAGCCATCGAGTGTAACGGTTGGGCCCTGGGGTCCTGGAAAAAACGTCGGGATCGCGGACTCGACTGACATGGGCCCTCCACATCCCTCATCGCACTCAGTCCTCAGCCGCCCTCCACTCGTGCCCTGAAGCTTCAGAATCGCATGAGGAATCTGAACGGCGGTGGTGGCGGTGAAAAGCTAGGTTGCCGACGGCAGTCCTGGGCAGAGACCATCTCGTTGCCGCTCTTGAACTTCCTGTCCTTCTCGGGGTACCTGTCGACGATGAAGTCCCATATGCATCCGTACTCGTCACCCTGGACAGCCTTGTTGGCCTTGAACGCTGCAATGTAAGTCTTGGCAAGATTGAACATCTGCAAGAGAGTGAATGTCGAGCCCTTGTGCCAGTCGTTGTGGAAATCGATGAGGAACCTGATGACGTCGTCTGGCGCGCGGTGGTCCAGCACCGTCATGTGGCGAAGCCCTTGCTTCAACGTAAGCTTCACCATCTTGTTCTTGGGATCCTCAGCAGCCGCCCGGTAGACAGCGCGGCTGAGCGTGCCGTACGAGATCATCAAGTACGGCAACTGCCCACCTGGCGAGAAGACGGCCCACGGGTCTCCGCGGACCCCCGCGACGTTGCCGTCCTCCTTTATTGACTCGGTATATTCAGCCACGACTGTGTCCTGCCGCCGCTCGTTCAAGGGGTGAGGCTTCATCGTCCTCTGCCCAGACTCAGTAAAAAACTTCACAGTGATGTCACGCTGCCCAGTGACCGCATACATGTCCCACAGCTTCTCCAGCAGGGCTGCGCCCTTGAGGTTCTTGAGGCCGGGGCGCTGGTAGATCGTCTCGCACGGCTGGAACTTGGGATCGTCGCCGCCGACGGCCGCGTCGGCCGTGGCCATCTTGGTCACGCAGTTCTCCTCGGCCTCGTCGCTGTCTATGGCCCTGGCGCCAGGCCCAGTGTCATCAGAGTCGCTGCCGACGTGGGTCGTCCTCTTCTGCCGAGTCTGATTCGCCCTGGCATGCTTGGTCTTGGCGGGGGCGGCGGAGGTGCTGGCGATCTTGGCGGCGGGGCCCTTGTAGTCCTTGGCCAGCTTCGCCCGCTTGGGCGGATTCGGCACAGGTGCGTCCAAGCGAGCAGCTGATCCAGCTGCACGGTAGCTCCTCCTCTGTGGCTCGGGCAGGGGCGCCGCGTCGTCGGACGACGACATGGCGGCGGCCTCGTCTGACGACGACATCCACGAGTCGAAGGAGCGAGGGTACAGCGCTCAGAAATCAGAAGAGATCCGAATGCTGAAATGGCTGCGGGCAAGGGCCCAACAGGGCACGCAGAGGGCGGCCACGGGTGTGCTTGCTATGCCAAGCCGCTGGTTGGGCTTGGGGCCTCATGAGGAACCCGAGGGGGCCTCGAGAAGGCTATGGGGCTCCAAGGAGGCAGCGAGCGTCTTGTGACGGCATCTAGAGAGCTCCGCGAGGGCCTGTGTTTATAAGCACTTCTAGGGCCTTCTGGGAGCTCCACAAAGTGCTCGAGAAGGCGTCGGGAAGGCGTCGCGACGGCGTTACGGCGGCACGCGAGGGCCCCAAGACGGCATGGGCCCCACTCCCAGGCTCGCCTCAATCACCATCGCCTTGGGGGCTCCAAAGGGGCCAAGAGGGCTCCACGCAGCACGGGCCCGCCTCCCAAGCTCGCCTGTGTGGATATCCGCTACCATCGCCCCAGGGTGGCCCAAGGGGGGCCTCGGAGGGCACCGAGCCGCTCGGCCCCCCCCCCCTCCCCCTCCCCGAGATCCGATTACCTTCACCCCAGGGGACTTTAAGGGGTGCCCAAGAGGGCTCCAAGCCGCGCGGGCACCACCCTCCCAAACTCGCCTGAGTGGATGTCCGACCCCTCGTGATCCAATCGCCATCGCCCCAGGAGGGCTCCAGGGGGGGTGTCCAAGCCGCGCGGGTCCCCCTCCAAGGCTCGCCTCACTGCATGGCTGGATATCAGCCCCACCCGAGACCTAAATAACCCTAGAGGGCACCGAGTAGAGCGCCCCCCCCCAGGCTCGCCAGATTGGATGTCTGCACCCCCCAAGATCCAACCACCCTCGCCCCCGAGATCCACGGGGGGGCCCAACATGGCTCCGAGCCGCGCGGTCCTCGCCTGATTAGACGTTATCCTGTCTCTCGCGGGGGGAGGGGGGGGGGCGTCTACCAGGAACTAGGAACAGTCCGAGGCATGCGCGGGCCCGCCGCACAGGCTCGCCGCATTGTGTATGTGGACGCCGCCTGATACATAGGCTAGACAGAGATGTAGCTGGCCCACCCGACCTAGCAGAACGCACGTGGACGTGGCGAGCACACTCGCACAAGCACCCGCGTGACACGCGTGGACACGTACGCAAGGCCAGCCTGACAGAAAGTGTACCATCGCAACACACTGTGGATTGTGGACATGCATCAGTACGCCAACGCAGCGCGTGGTCATCACCACCAGTGTCACACTCACACACCGCGGCGGGCATCGCAGCCCCCCCCCTTTGAAATCGGAGGCGAGGTGGTAAGATTGCAGTGGAACGGATAGCACTCACCAGGACATCGGTTTCGTTTTCGCGGTCGCGTCGTGCGTGCGGGCGAGGCGAAGCTGCGTGGGGAGGACTGGTGCCGCCGTGACTTGGGGCAGCGCGGCTGGCCGCCCTCCCCCCCCGCGCGCGGTGGCCAGGGGTGTGTCCCGTCGGCTGCGCGTCGGCGTCCCGTCGGTGTCCCGTCGGTGCCCCGGCGGGGTGTCCCGTCGGTGGCGCGGATGTGCGATCGATAGCGGGATCGATACTAAGATCGATAGTGAGATCGGTTGTGAGATATGTTGCGAGATCGGAAGCGCCGCGGGGAAGCTCCTGCGGTAGTTAAGTGGCGGTTTGCCGCAATGCACACACGGCCGAGCCGAGCCCCAGGACGAAGCGCAGTTATCAAGGCGCCCGCACCACCACGTCGAGGCTCACATGAATGCATCTGCCCAGCCAGAACCAGATAAAAATAATCACACCAGGTTTTTGGGCAGGATAGGGCGAGGGTCCGAGGGCCCTTTCACGAGATAAAATTATCACCACGAGGCGCGCCCAATAACGAGATAAAATTATCACATCGGGGTTCGCCCGCTGGGGCGAGGGCCTTTCCCGAGATAAAATTATCACCGCGAGGCGCGCCCAGGAACCAGTTGAAATTATCGCATCGGGTTTCGCTCGCTGGGGCGAGGGCACATCCCGAGTAATTATCACCGAGAGGCGCGGCCTGGAAACAAATACAATTATCGCACTCCACGAGTGGGCCCGCCCGACCGCCCAGACAGCACCCCGGGCCTCCATGTGCCTCGCCCCCTGCGGGGCCCCACCCCCAGAACCGCCCTCCCCAGCGCAGCCGCCGCCAGCATGAGCGCCAGCACAACCGCCGCCATCACAACCACCACCAGCGCAACCACCATCAGCACAACCACCACCACAACCACCAGCACAACAACACAACGACCATCAGCACAACGACCACCAGCACAACCACCACCTGCGTAACCACCAGCACAACCACCAGCACGACCACCAGCACAACCATCATGGACCATCAGCACAACCACCACCAGCACAGCCACCAGCACACCAACCACCAGCACCACCCCCACGAGCACAACCACCAGCACCACCACCAGCAAAACCAAAAACAGCACAAGTGACCACCAGCACAACCACATGCGCAACCACCAGCACAACCACGCAGCACAACCAATGGCACAACCGACAGCACAACCACCACGAGCACCACAACCAGCACAACCACCAGCACAACCACCAACAGCACAACCACCAGCGCAACCACCACCAGCACAACCACCACCAGCACGACCACCACGAGCACAACCACCAGCACAACCACCACCAGTACAACCGACATCACGACCACCAGCACAAGCACCACCAGCACAACCACATCAGCAGAAACACCAACATAACCACCACCAGCACGATCACCACGAGCACGACCACCGCGAGCACAACCGCCAGCGCCACCACCTGCACGACCACCAGTCAGCACGACCACCAGCGCAGCCACCAGCACAACAGCACAACCACAGCATCACCGCCAGCGCACAACCACCATCGGCACCACCACCACCAGCGCAACCACTAGCACAACCACCCGCCAGCACAAGTGACCACCAGCAGAACCACCAACCACCATCAGCACAACCACCATCAGCACACTCAACAGCGCAACCACCAGCACAACCACCATTAGCGTAACCAGCACCAGCACAAGCACAACCACCAGCAAGGCCACCCCAACCACCAGCACAGTCACCAGCGCAACCACCAGCACGACACAAGCATAACCGCCAGCACAACCACCACGAGCACCACAACCAGCACAACAGCACAACCAGCCCAACCACCACCAGCACAACCACCAGCGCAACCACCGCCAGCACAGCACGACCGCGGCAGGAACACTAGCAACAACGGTGGAAACACCAAGTGACCAAGTGATTGTGGTATGATCGTGGGGGGGGGGCAGTTTCGGGGCGCCTCTTGGGCTCCCGTGGGGCACTCTTGGAGCTCATCTCAGCTCAGCGCCTCCGAGGCTGTCCCAAGTGTTTCGGCGGAGCCGACTAGGGCGGCAATAAGGCTCGAAGACGGCCCCGAAACGGTCAACAGGGCCTCGGAAACGAGCCCCGACATAATCATACCAATGGCCTTTGGTATGATTATGTCGGGGTCTGGCTCGGGGCTCCTCTCGGGCTATCCTCGGGCCATCCTAAAGCTTTTTTTGAGAAGGGCGGAGTGCAGCACCGAAAAGATCCGACAGGGTCGTGGATACCAGCCCCGAGAGAATTATATATGTATATATATGTATATATGTATAGATTTACCAAAAGGCCTAGGGCCATGGTATGCTTACGTCGCGGGGCTGGTTCGGGGTTCCTCGTGGGCTCTCCCGGAGACCTCCTAACGCTTGTTTGAGGCCCCCGAAGCGGTCTTGGCGGGGCACAAGAGGGTTCCAAGAAAGGTGGGGTGCAGCTCAGAAAATATCAAACCGGGCCTCGGAAACCAGCCCCGATAGAGTCATACCAACGGCCTTTGGTATGATTACGTCGGTGGCTGACTCGGGGCTCCTATCGGGCTCTCTCTGGGCCATCCTAAACTGTTGCACATCGGGCGAGGTATCCGAAGCGGTCGTGGAGGGGCCCGAGAGGGCTCAACGACGGGCGGACCGCAGCGCTGGAAATAACCAACAGGGCATCGGAAACCAGCCCCGGCAGAATCATACCAAAGGCCGTTGGTATGATTCTGTCGGGGGGCTGGCTTGAGGCGCCATTTCCATGTGGGCTCTATTGGGGCCGTGCTAAAACTCCTGGAGCCGGTTGTCCGTCCTCCCCCGCCCGTGCACGCGCGGGGCGGGTCCGCGCAGCCGGGCCGGGCTGACCTCGAACCGCCCCTCGGCCAGGTCGGCGCCGACGTCGTCGCTGAATTCCAGGCGGCAGCGCCTGCCGCTCCCACCCGCGGGGGGGTATCGTACCATGATCACCGTGACCCCTCGTCAGCATCATCGCCCCCGTGGCCTCGTCAGTGTCCTCGTCCTACCCATCGTACCCTCAACATCCGCCGCATCATCATCAGCAGCATCATCATCAACAGCAGCATTATCACCATCAGCATCGTCATCATCATCATCATCATCATCACAATCAGCACCATCATCATCAGCAGCAGCAGCACCATCACCATCACCCTGATCTCATCATCCTCATCCTGATCCTCATCCCACCCCTATCAGCATCAGCGTCATCATCATCATCAGCATCAGCAGCATCGTCATCCTGATATCCTCCTCATCCTCATGGCTACCGTCACTGCCATCGTTGGTCAGACGGTCAGATTGGACAGCGCGGGCAGGATAGATCGAGAGAGCGTGAGAGCGGAAACACTTAGAGCAGACCTCTTCTGGCACTGGACGCACCCTGGCCCCCCGGCGCCCGCGTGTCCGACGACAGGGATACCAGAATGAGACGTTGCTGGGATCATGGGCAATGCGAGGGAGGGAGTGTAGCATCCGTTTCAGCAGTGGCGAACCACAGAGAGTGGCATTACGAATTGTCATTGCGACGTCGCAAAGTCACGCACGAGTGTCTTACACACTCCGAGCACAGCTGTAGCCAGAAATGCAGCACGAGAAACATGTACATAGCATGCGGCAGCATGCGCGTGAATGCGTGCTGCGTGTGCGTGTGTTCGTTGGTCATACATGACATGGGCATGATAGGCATGTGCTCGGATATGCCTTTAACTTGTCAACGCACACGCGCGCGTGCTGTGTGAGGCGCCCACGCGCATCAAAGGCATCGTGATCACACCTATGCGTGCGAACACTCGCGAAGCAATTCCGAAACAACTAAATCTGCGCACTATGCGGTGTCCCAGGCGTCTGGGGCCCAAACAAGCTGGTCGCCCCGCTGGACCCGCGTGAGCACGTACAGCCAGTGCACTCCACAGACGTGCAAGTGCATCGTATTCCCTGCCTGCATCATGATGCCATGGCGCGTGCGCCCCGCGCGCTCGAAGTTAAACGAGCACAGGCTACGACACACATTAGAACGAGGCGTTGCTAAGTGCTGCAGCACTGGATACCCCTGCGTGGCCAAAAACTCACGCGGCGTGAGCCAGCGCTTGATCGCATCGTAAAAGATCAGCTGCGGGTTGCGGATCACGGTGCTGAGGAAGTGGGGCGTGCTGGACCAGCCTCGGCCGTCTTGATAGCTCTGGCCCAGGTTGTGGCAGCAGCCTGGCACGGTACTCTTCTGGTACCCTTCGAGCTGAGCCAGCTCCCACTGGGTCAGACTCTGCACGAACGCCTCGCTGCCAGGCTCGACGTCTGCGAGCGTCACGGGCACTTTGTAGCGCATGCTGCCAGGCCGACTGCGAGCCCACTCCAACTCCGACATGAGCTCGTCCGGCGTGGCCATGACGAACGCCCCCAGCGTGCACCGAAGCGTGCGATGAAACAAGGGCACGAGGTTGGCAAAGCTGCACCGCACCTTACATGGCAGCACGCGCGCACGGCGCAAGCATCTGACGATCACACAACAACCCTGGGACCCTGGATGCCTGGAGCCGAAGACGCCACCACGATAGTGCTGACGCTCTGATCGGATCGGATCGGTCGAGCGAACACACGCGACCACCTCGAGCTCCTCATCCTCGTCCTCCTCCTCCTCCTCCTTCTCCTCCTCCTCCTCCTCCTCCTGCTCCTCCTCCTCCAGCCTCCTCCTACTCCTCCTCCTCCTCCTCCTCCGTCTCCTCCTCCTCCTCCTCCTCCTCATCCTCCTCCCCCCCCTCCTCTCCTCCTTCCCCTCCTCCTGCGCATCCTCTTCCTCATCCGTCTCATCCTCTTCCTCCTGCGTCGGGGCTCGGGGTGCGACTGAGGCTGGCACGTCCATAACGAACGTCTTGTGCAAAAGGATCGTGAAGCGGCGCATGCGCCGGACAGGCCAGCCGAGCTCGGCTGGTTCGATGATCACACTCGACACTACATACATGTGCCCGAGCATGTCGGTCAGCACCCCGAGCTCAAACCGGTGCGAGTTCTCATGGATCACCACCGCTTCTTGCAGCAGGAGGCGCATGGCCACCCACACTGCGAGCAGGCACGAGGTCTTGCCCGCCTCGCGGTCGTTGGTGCCGATCGGCGCCCAGTCTGGGCACGGGGTCCCAGCCCAGTGGACTTTCCCCGTCAGGTGGTGACAGTGAGCCTTGCACCTCGCACACCAGGCGAACGAGCGCACTGCCCCGCCACGCTTGACGATGGGCCTCAAGTCGTCGAGCGTCACGGCGCGGCCAGCGTTGACCAATCGTGAAATTGTAGCGGCGACGTCGGGCACCCAGAAGTCCATGATGTCATGGTGCATGTGCTCGGGGCGGCTGTGCGGCTGGCGGGCGAGCTCCCTGTTGGCGTCTGCTGAGATCTCCACCGACGCCAGATGGCGCATGGGCTGGATAGGGCCGCCAAGCATGTCCTCGAGCGTTGCCGTGAGCACTGCCGCCGATGTACCGGGGGCGTCGATACCTGAGAAGGCAGTCGCGTACGTCGTGGCGTGGATGGCGCGGCGGAGGTCGTACAGCACCCCGCTGCCAAGCTCCGATGCAAGGGCTCGGAGGGAGTCGTGCGCCCAGCTGAACATGTCAGCGGTGTTCCTGACGACGGGCTTCTCCCAGCGCCACCGATCTGGCAACTGCTCCCGCGATGCTGCTGCTGGTGCTGCTGCTGCTGCTGGATGTGGCCGCGACGATGGCGACGGTGGCTGGCGCGCCTTGCCAGCGGGCGTCTGGGCGACCGACATCCCTGATGAGTGAGACGCCCCACGGTGGAGGCTGCGCGCGTCGGACTCGCCGGGCTCGACCTTGATGTTGACGGAGACGGCGTCGACCAGCGACGCGTCGTCGGAGGCGGCGTCGGGCTCGGGCTTCACGGCGATCGCCGCAGCCGCGGCTGGCGCCGCGCACGCACCCGCAGCAGCTGCATCATCGGAGCGCTGCACTGGCGCCGCCGATGCCAAGTCGCAGGGCTGCTGGAGCGCCGCCGACGCCAGCTCGCCAAACGCGACCGGGGCGGGTGACGTGGGCAGCCCGGCCAGCGGCGCCGGCAGGTCGGCTGGGGCCGCGAGCCGCTGCTGCTCGGGCGCCAGGCTGGGCGGCGCTGGCGGCTCGGACGTCGGCGGCACCGACCCACTGGCCAGACTGGCCAGCGCCTCGCAGGCAGAGCCCTGGCGCGATCGGGCTGGGGATGCGGCGCCAGAGGCAACGCCTCCACTGTGCTCGCCTGCCGCTGCAGCAGCGCCACGTGGCCCCGCAAGGTCCACGCCAGCGCTGGCGTCCGCACCGTCGCCGCCATGCGACGCACCGTCGCACGCTGGCTGCAGTGATGGGCTGGATGCGGGGGCGCCGCTTGCGCCGTCGACACCTGCGCCGGCTGCTGCCCCCGTGGCCGCCTGCACCCGCGCCACCACAGCTGCTGGCTCCACTCCGAGCTGCACCAACGCCGTCGCGCAGGCGAGCTGGGCAGCATCATCGGCGGCAGCCGCCAGCCTAGCTGGCAGCGGCGCCGACGCCTCGAACAGGGCATCACCATCACCGTCCGGACCACCGCCGCTCGCGAGCACCAGGGCAGCAGACACCGCAGCCGGCGCGGCCTTGGACTTGGCCGCGGTCGCAGCGGGCGGGCCTCGCCGCGCGCCGTCAGGCTGACCCGCGGCTGGTGCACCCACTGCTGGCGCGCGGGGAGCGCGGGCGGCGGCCTTCGCGGCCTTCGGGCTGGCCGCCGGGGTGGTGCGGCGCTGCAGCACTCGGCGTACGTCTGGCACCCCAGCTGGCGCGGGTGCGTCCCGCTTGGCATGGCGGCGGGACGTCATTAGGATGCAGCTGGACCGCCGGGACCCTGAACATGGAAGCCAAAATGGCTACGGAATGTGCACGGTGGATGGGTGCAGTGACTCATTAGGACACGCGTGCGTTGGCACGGCACGTGACACGTGAGTGGTGCGAGTGTTCCGGGTAGTGTTGCCAACTAATCGGCGTGCTCACGACAGAGACCAGAGTGAGTTGGCGGCGTGCAATGCTGAGTCCAGGAACTACAATACGTGTACACAACCATACAGGACGTGAGCACTGAATGTAATGGTCCCGCACATAGGACCAGGACGTGGTTCCTGGATTTGATGGCGTGGGCAGCAGATCCAGGAAGTACTTCCTGGATTTGGGCATGGGATGGCCCAAAACCAGGAACCACGTCCTGATAATGCGCCGAACTGCAGCTGGGGCCAGGAACTGGTTCCTGATTCACCCGCCCACGCGAGGAATTGCTTCCTGGATTAGAGCCCCCCTGGAGCTGGGAGTCAGGAAGTGGTTCCTGGATTTCGGTGGTGACTAGGCAGATCGGGGAAGTGGTTCCTGGATTTGTACCGACGTGGCCACATAGGGCCCAACACCCAGGAAGTGGTTCCTGGCGTGGGAGAGGCGAATCCATGAACCACGTCCTGACCACGGGCTGAACGGCGGCTGGATCCAGGAACTGGTTCCTGGGTCACCCGCACAGGCGAGGAACTGCGTCCTGGTTTAGGGCCCCCCCTGGAGCTGCGAATCAGGAAGTGGTTCCTAGAATGCGCCCATGACGAGGCCGATCGGGGAAGTGGTTCCTGGGTTGGCGCCGATGTGGCCCCATAGGGTGGCCCATCCAGGAACTGGTTCCTGGCGGGGTCCTGATTCGCCCGAGCACGCGAGAAACTGCTTCCTGGATTAGGGACCCCCCCCCCCCGGAGCCGGTCATCAGGAAGTGGTTCCTGGAGGTCGGTGTTGGCGGGGCCGATCGGGGAAGTGGTTCCTGGACGTGCGCCGATGTGGCCCATAGGCCCATCACCCAGGAAGTGGTTCCTGGCGGGGAGAGGCGAATCCGTGCACCACGTCCAGACCACGGGCTGAACGGCGGCTGGATCCAGGAACTGGTTCCTGAGTCACCCGCCCAGGCGAGGAACTGCGTCCTGGATCAGGGCCCCCCTGGAGCTGCGAATCAGGAAGTGGTTCCTAGAATGCGCCCAGGACGAGGCCGATCGGGGAAGTAGTTCCTGTATTGGCGCCGATGTGGCCCCATAGGGTGGCCCATCCAGGAAGCGGTTCCTGGCGGGTTCCTGATTCACCCGCCCACGCGAGGAACTGCTTCCTGGATTAGCCCTCCCCCCCACCCATCGGAGCTGGGAATCAGGAAGTGGTTCCTGGGTGCCAGTGCTGGCGAGGCCGATCGGGGAAGTGGTTCCTGGATTTGCGCCGATGTGGCCCCATCGGGCCCATCACCCAGGAAGTGGGTCCTGGCAGAGGAGAGGCGAACCCATGCACCACGGGCTGAACAGCGGATGGATCCAGGAACTGGGTCCTGCGTCACCCGCACATGCGAGGAACTGCGTCCTGGATTAGGGCCATCCCTGGAGCTGCGAATCCAGAAGTGGTTCCTGGAATGCGGCCCTGACGAGGCCGATCGGGGAAGTGGTTCCTGGATGTGCGCCGAGGTGGCCCCATAGGTTGGTCCATCCAGGAGGTTGTTCCTGGCGGGTGCCTAAGTTGTCCGCCCACTCGAGGAACTGCTTCCCGGATTAGCCCCCCCCCCCTGGAGCTGGGAAACAGGAAGTGGCTCCTGGAGGTCGGTGTTGACGAGGCCGATCGGGGAAGTGGTTCCTGGATGTGTGCCGATGTGGCCCCATATGGCCCATCACCCAGGAACTGGTTCCTGGCGGGGGAGAGGCGAACCCATGCGCCACGTCCTGACCACGGGCTGAATGGCGGATGGATCCAGGAACTGGTTCCTGGGTCACCCGCCCAGGCGAGGAACTGCGTCCTGGATTAGGGTCCCCTGGAGCTCCGAATCAGGAAGTGGTTCCGAGCGGTCGGCCCTGACGAGGCCGATCGGGGAAGTGGTTCCTGGATGTGCGCCGATGTGGCCCCATAGGGTGGCCCATCCAGGAAGCGTTTCCTGGCGGATGCCTGAGTTGCCCGCCCACGCGAGGAACTGCTTCCTGGATTAGCCCCCCCCCCTCCCCCCGCCCCCCCCCCCTGGAGCCGGGAAACAGGAAGTGGTTCCTGGAATGCAGTGGCGGCGAGGCCGATCGGGGAAGTGGTTCCTGGATGTGTGCTGCCGTGGCCCCATCGGGCCCATCGCCCAGGAAGGGGTTCCTGGCGGGGGAGGGGCGCACCCAGGACCCACGGCCTGACCACGGGCTGAACGGCGGCTGGATCCAGGAACGGGTTCCTGAGTCACCCGCCCAGGCGAGGAACTGCGTCATGTATTATGGCGCCATCTGAGCTCAGAAGCAGGAAGTGGTTCCTAGAATTCGGTCCTGACGCGGCCGATCGGGGAAGTGGTTCCTGGTTGTGCGCCGAGGTGGCCCCATAGGGCGCATCATCCAGGAAGCGGTTCCTTGCTGGGGGGGGGGCGGCGCCAGGAACCACGTCCGGTGAGTGGGTGGCATGCAGTTGCCACTGTAAGACGTGGGTCCTGGGCAGTGGGGCCCTGTTGGTTCTCAAATAAATGCCCGGGGGGGAGGGGGGTGCAGGGCCGCCCGGGATCGCCCTGAGCCCTCCTGGGCAGTTTTGCGAGGATCCAAGGGGATCCGTTGTGGTACTTGAAAAAACTGCCCGGGTGGGGGGGGGGGCGACCTCGGGTGGCCCGGATCCCTCCACGGGAACACATCTGGCGCTGCGGGTCAGGACGTGGTTCCTGGATGGGGGCAGTGGCGACGCCGACCGGGGAAGTGATTCCTGGAGTTGAGCCGATGCGGCATCGCGTCGTAGTCGTAGCCGACCCCGACGGGGATCATGGCTTAGGTGGAGGGGGCAAACAACGCAGCCGCTGCATGGGAGTGGGCGGGACGAATATGGGACGTCCGGCATCCAAGGAATCATTTCTCCGAGTCGGGGTGGGTGACGACGGTGACGACGATCGCTCGCATGCAGCGGCAGCGGCGCTGGCGGGCACCCCGCCTCGATGTGGCCCCTCCCCGCGCACAGGTGTGACCACGGACCCGTGGAACGTGCCCGTGTTGATGGAGTCCACGATGTACGGTCGCCTGGCGGGCACGGGGGCGATGGGCAGAGCGGGGAGGGGGAGCGATGGGCGGAGGCCAAGGCGACCACCCGTCCACCAGCATCTCGCCACTGTCTCGGCACCATGGTTGTGCCACCTCACTCGCCAGGACCCTTACACAAAACACGACAGCATTCGACGTCGCAATCTACAGTCGCTGGAAATCAGCATCGCACGGACATGCAAGCATACGCACCAGGCACATGACAGGTGGATACACGTAACTGCACTGAGCGGAGGAGGCAACGCGCAGTGCACACACATCCGGACCTGAAAGCAAGGCTAGGGGACGCAAGCATGCTGGCCTGCAACACATCAAGTAATGCACTGGGTCATCACGCGGCTGGACGACGGATCCACGATCGACACAGTCCACACAGCAAGGTATCATTGTGCACAAATTCTGAAAACATGCCCACGAGCCAGTCGCCCGCGTCCTCTGGCGGTGCCAGCACATGATAAGCGCCGGCGTCGTGGGTGGCAAGACGGGCAGAACATTCCCTGTGCATAGGTAAAAGGCAGAGACCACATTCTTGCACGCTCCCCATCGCAGAGCCACATACCATACAGTCCGAAACTGCATCCAGTGGGCCAGCTCCAGCGTGATCCACCATACGTAGCAACCTATGGAGCGACTCAGCTATGGGTAGGAGGCGAGGTGGCATGACTAGGATGACTGCTAGAAATTTACAGGTTATCATTCTGAATGAAGAGACGTGTGTGAGTCGCGCCATCTAGTATACCATCCATGCAATATATACATAAAATACGCAAGTACGATACACACTTACAAACAAACTAACCATGAATACATGCACCGCGCACACAGAGCACACGCACCCACTCGCATCCATGCCAATCGCAGAGCACAAGCCCCAGGCGACAGGACCACGGGTCCCACGAGTCGGTCCCCACACCCGCTGGTCAATTGCACGGTGCACGCGCGCCTCCCTTACCACGTGCCACGCCTGCACACCCATCGCACATGGCAGATCGCACCCGCAGGACGGCAGGGGCGGGGATGGGGGCGAGGTGGCGGGGTGGGGTAGGGAGACGGACGTCGCGGGCACGGGGGTGAGGCTGAAGAGGGAGGGCGATGAGGTCATCAGGGTCGACGAGGCTGGCATCAGACAGACAGACGTGGTCGGGGGTGCATGCGGTTGTGATATTAGAATTACCTACCTTGGCTAGAGGTGCGTATACATTTGCATGACCCCGTGAGTCCTGATAATATGCTCTGGAATTTCAGCCCGAAATACACCACGGCCCTTCAGGACTGCAACCCCGATGGTAGGAAGAATAATCGTGGCAGATCTGAGATCTCTGGCAGGGAAGAATCCAGCTGTCGGGTAAACTGCCCGGCCATCCTCAATCCGTATCAATCGACCTGTACGACCCTCTGTGTTCACCCAATGGACGAGGTATGACGTGGGCCCTCCGATGGCCACATCAGGAGTCCATACTAGCCCCATCTCCAAGACGTCCCCAGCGCGACGCCGAACTCCGCCAAGAGGCGTGGCCGAAGCACGAGGGATCAGTCTGAGCGCATCGGCACCATGCACTGCCGATCGCGCCCACGCAGTGAGCAACTCAATCACATGACGAGCTTCGTCGTCGGGGTCATCGTCGGGAGGTGGATCTGGGGGTGGGTCATCGCCGTCGCCGCCGTCACCTGGTGCTGCTGCTGGTGCTGCTGCTGGTGCTGCGCCGCCGCCGGTGCTGGCTGCTCCGTCTAGGCCCAACTTAGCCACATCGTGTGCGTGTGCTGCTGCGAGTGCCGCCTCCTTCTCCAACTGATCGGGATGCATGTCTGGCCCCAACCCGCTGGCAATCAGAGCTGCGTTCCAATCGAACTTACCAGTGAATGCAGCGTCATGCTCTGGTCTACCCGGCTTGACCCGATCCTTGCCACCAGCGCCGGCGCCTGCGAAGGTGGCAATACGGCGGGCCTCCTCTTGGCCGACGAGGGCGTCGTCCAGGTCGTCGCCGAGGTCGCCGGAGACGTCATCAGCCTGGCGCGGCGCCAGCAGGGGAGGGGGTGCTGCGGAGCGAGCGAGGTCGAGCAATGACAGCAGGGCAGCACAGCAACGACGATAGTAGACGTGCAATGGACAGGATAGGCTGAGATGAGGGGTGCGAGCGAGGGGGGCGCGTGCGAAAGTGAGCAGGGGGGGGACATACAATCCGATGTCATGATGTCATGGCTGTGGGGCGCGGGGGGTACGATTAATGGATCTCGCGAAAAGACGATCAGACCAGCGACGATCGAGCGTTCGAGCCAGCGCACACTGTCGCACCAGCGATCACAGACGGCGAGTTAGCAGTCTGGAGAGCTGAGGCCACGCATTAGGCGCTCGCAAGATGTTGCCAGAACGTACGCGCACAAGCACGCGCGCGCGCCATGTCGCATACCTCGCGCACCAATGCGCACGCACACACAGCAGAGGGCGGGATGCACAGCCTCGTCGCCGCCTGCAGCGAACGCCCCGTCGAGCTCGCGTAGGAGGTCAGGGTCGATGTCCGATTCATCCGCAGCGACATCGTCGTCGGCGGCCGGCGGGCCACCGTCGTCGGCGTCGGCTGGCGGACCGCCGCCGCCGCGGCCACCGCCGCCGCCGCCGCCGTCGCCGCCGCCCTTGCGTGCGCGACGGGGGGGCCTGTCGGTGGAGCGCATCACATGCATGAGCTCTGCATCCCCGATCTGGAAATATCCGAGGGGCCCTCGAGGCCCTCCAACATCGGATCCGTCATCGCCGGGATCTGGGCCAGAGAGACTCCACAGCCAATCAATCTTGTGTCTGTAGAGTTGAACTGACCCAAAAAAACGCACATAGTCCCAGGCATCTAAGAGCACGTCGCCAGAGGTCAGAAACCGCAGCGGATCAAGAAATCTGATCAGACGTGAACCGTCGTCCCCAACCATAACAACGCGCGCAACAGCATATGTCGTAGCCGAATAACTTTTCTCAACTGGCACCCACACTCTCGCACCCTCCGTGCACCTGCAATCACCATCACCGACTACGACGGATAAGCATATCCCACCGTCGATCTTCGGAGTCACAGCATGCAATCGTCTATGATACCAGCCAAGCACCGCGCGCTCCAACTCTGGAAGCACAGACACTAGGGTAGGGTTCAACTTCACACCATCAGCAACTGTAGCATGCGGAACTGGCTCGGGTGGTGGATCGGCCCACCGATATGTATCATTCATGATGGAGTCCCTGTCGTGCGCATTCAATGCCATCTGGAGTACAGCAGCTGCTCGGGGACGTACGTCTGACCATTTGTGGCTGACCCCCCTCGCACCGAGTCCGAGAGTTTTTTTGATTTGGACGCGAGCTGACAAAGTTGGTAAACGAATGGCCCGACACTGTTCCGCAATGTGTTTCGTGAGCGAGTTTGTGCCCTCGCACTCCTGCACGTCACAGTATGACATCCCTCGGAATACTTGAATGAAAGACCACAATGCTCGAGTGCACATGCCCGTCCGTGCTGCATACTCAAGATCAGGGCGGTACGCGTGCCTGACTTTCCACGTGGAGTGCTCGAGCCGCTCGACGTCTGTCTCCAGGAGCATGATCGCAGTGCCTACACCGCCCGCAAGCGCGCGATGTCTAGCGGCACAGCTACACACGACGCATGCTCACGCGATCGATGCCCGACAAGGCGTGCACAACATGCGCGGCGACCATCGCACGCGCGCACATGCGCGCGCGGCCTCGCTTCCAAGACAGGCCCGGCAGGGGGTGAGGGAGTGGAAGACGGGTGGAGACACGTTGCCGGTGGGCGCAGAAGATCCGGTAGTCTTGGTGGGCGAGCCAGACCAGCAAGTAGGGAAACCTTGCGACAGCCGACAGCGGGACAAGCGTCGCGCGAGCAGAACAGGAGACACGATGCACTAGCAAGGAGGCCGAGAGGACGAAGGAGAGAAGGATAGAGAGAGAGCGCGGGAGAGAGACAGGCAGCGAGAAAGAGAGCGTGGGAGGGAGATGGATAAGGTAAGGTGAACGCGCTGGAGAATAACTTCGTCATGACACATGAGTGAGAGCAGTGCGCACGCACAACAGCTGAGTTGAGTGATTTGATGGCGGGTGGAGGCGCCTGTTGAACTCGCGGAAGACGCGGCGGTGGAATGAGGCCGCGTGGTGCAAGAATTCCTGGCGACGACCAGGGATGGCCTCCCCCCCTCCTCGTCCTTCTCCTTCTGAGTGCCAGCTGGGGCGAGGGCACATCCCGAGATAAATCACATGATGGCATGAATGTATCTGCCCATCCAGAACTAGATAAAATTATCACACCAGGTTTTTGGCAGGATGGGGCGAGGGCCCGAGGGCCCCGAGGGCCCTTTCACGAGACAAAATTATCACCACGAGGCGCGCCCAATAACGAGATAAAATTATCACATCGGGTTTCGCCCGCTAGGGCGAGGGCCCATCCCGAGATAAACTCATCACCGCGAGGCGCGCCCAGGAACCAGATACAATTATCACGTCGGGTTTTGCTCGTTGGGGCGAGGGCGCATCCCGAGACAAGAGTATCACCGCGAGGCGCGGCCTCGAACCAGATAAAATTATCGCACCGGGACCAGGAGGCCTCTCCCAGAACATGGGAAACACGCTCCACGACTGGACCCGCCCGACCGCCCAGACAGCACGCCCGGGCCTCCATGCGTCTCCCCCGCTGCAGGGCACCACCCCCAGAACCGCCCTCCCCAGCGCAACCGCCACCAGCGTGGGCGTCAGCACAACCGCCAACGTCACAACCACCACCAACGCAACCACCATCAGCACAACCACCAACAGCACAACCACCAGCACAACGACACAACGACCATCAGCACAACCACCAGCGCATACACCAGCGCAACCACCAGCATGACCACCAGCACAACAACCATCAGCACAACCACCACCAGCACAACCACCAGCACAATCACCATCAGCACAACCACCACCAGCACAACCACCAGCGCAACAACCACCACAACCACCAGAACGACCACCAGCACAACCACCATCAGCACAACCACCACCAGCACAACCACCACCAGCACAACCACCACCAGAACCACCACCAGTGCCAGCACCACCCATCACCACAACCAGTACAACCACCACCAGCACAACCACCACTTGCACAACCACCAGCGCAACCACCAGCACAACCACGAGCACAACCGCCAGCACAACCACCACGAACACCACGACACCAGCACGACAACCAGCACAGCCACCACCAGCACAACCACCACCAGCGCAACCAGCACGAGCACCAGCAGAATCACAACCACCAGCCTAACTACCACCAGCCCAACCACAAGCGCAACCACACCACCAGCACAACCACCGCCAGCACGACCACATCGAGCGCAACCGCTAGCACAACCACCAGCAGCACAACCACCACCAGCACAAACACGGACACAACTACCAACCAGCACAACCACAATCAGCACAACCAGCACTAGCACAACCACCATCGCAACCACCAGACCACCAGCACAACCACCATCAGCAACATACCACCACCAGCACAACCACCATCACAACCACCAGCACAACCACCACCAGCACAACCACCACCAGCACAACCATCACAAACACAACCACCAGCGGCACAACCACCACCAGCACAGCCACCAGCGCAACCACCAGCACAACCACCAGCACAACCACAAGCGCAACCACCACCAGCACAACCACCACAAACACGACCACATCGAGCGCAACCACCAGCACAACCACAAGCACAACCACCAGCACGACCAGGATGGGAGGGGAATGGCCCCCTACGAAAACCTTATCCTAACTCAATGACCTCCCGACGAAAACATTATCCTAACACCAGGGTTACGCGCGAAATTCTTGTCCGAAGCCATTGGGCCATTGGGCTGCGAGCGGGAGCCCTATCCTAACCCCAGGGCCCCTGGACCCCGACAAAAACCTTATCCTAACTCACTGGCCTCCCCACTAGAACCTTGCCTTAACACCAGAGTTACGCGCGAAATTCTT
This sequence comes from Prorocentrum cordatum, assembly GCA_963575745.1. Taxonomy (NCBI): domain Eukaryota; class Dinophyceae; order Prorocentrales; family Prorocentraceae; genus Prorocentrum; species Prorocentrum cordatum. The sequence goes on from CAUYUJ010004313.1 coordinate 256,820, forward strand.
CTCCACATCCATATGGCTGCGAGCGATCACCTTATCCTAACCCCTGGGCCCGGTACGCAAAGACCTTATCCTAACTCAATGGCCCCCGTACGAACGCCTCATCCTAACACCAGGGTTGCGCCGAAATGTTTCTCCGAAGCCGTTTGGGCTGCGATTGAAAACCTTATCCGAGCCCCTGGGCCATCCTACGAGAACCCCCTATCCTATCTCACTGGCCTCCCTACGAACACCTTATCCTAACACCAGGGTTACGCGCGAAATTATTCTCCGAAGCCATTGGGCTGCGAGCGGAAACCTTATCCTACCCCCTGGACCTCCTTACGAAAACCTGATTCTAATTCAGTGGCATCCTTACGAAACCATAATCGTAACGCCAGGGTTACGCGCGAACTTCATCTCTGGACCCATTGGGCTGCGAGCGAAAACCTCATCCCAGCACGTGGGCCCCCTATAAAAACCTTATCCTAATTCACTGGCCTCCCTACGAAAACCTTATAAGCCTTAACACCGTATCCTAACACCAGGGGGGTGCGCGAAATTCTTCGCGGTTTGGCAAGCCAATTCGCAGTCTATCAATCTCGCAAGCGATCGCACGATCTAGCTCTGAAGATCGTACGTTCGGTCGCACAATCGATCGCACCGTCGATCTAACAATTGAACTCACCATCGATCTCACATTCCGACTCGAGTCGACGTCGCAACCGTTATCATGTTATCATGCCGCTACCGATCGCACAATCGATATCCCATCGATCTCACGATCGGTCTCACACTCGGTTTCAAAATCGATCTCACGAGCGATCTCGCCATCGATTCCACAACAGATATCACCATCGATCTCGCACCACATACCACTATCAATATCAAAATTATCCCAGTGCGACCCTACCTAGGAGTTGGAACCCCTAGGAAAGCAGCATTAGTAGTAATAGTAACGCTAAGCTACAGCTAAGCTAAAGCTAAGCTAAAGCTAAGCTAAAGCTAAGCCACAGCTACGCTAAAGTTAAGCTAAAGCTAAGCTGAAGCTAAGCTAAGCTAGAGCTAAGCTAAAGCTAAGCTAAAGTTAAGCTAAATCTAAGCTAAAGCTAAACAGCTAAGCTAAAGCTAAGCTAAAGCTACAGTAAAGCTAAGGTAAAGCTAAGCTAAAACGAAGCTAAAGCTAAGCTACAGCTAAGCACAAGCTAAGCTAAAGCTAAGCTAACGCTAAGATAAACGCTAAGCGAAAAGCTAAGCGAAACGCTAAGCTAAAGCTAAGCTACAGCTAAGCTACAGCTAAGCTAAAGCTAAGCTAAAGCTACGCTAAAGCTAAAGCTAAAGCCAAAGCTCCCAGGGGACTGGGGGGAACCGCGGGGCGGGGACTGGGGAAACCGCCCGGGGCGCTTTCCACTGCCCGGCCCCTTTAAGCTAGAGAGTAAGAGCTCTTCTAGGCAGAGCCTAGGTAGGAAACAACATCCACGATCGATCCCACAACAGACACCGACGGGGCACCGACGGGACACCGCGGCGGCATCGACGGGCCCACCGCGGCCCACCGCGCGCTGGGGAGGGGGGGGGGGGGGCGGGCCCACATCATCTGGCCACGGCGGCATCAGTCCTCTCGCGCGCCCGCGCAGCTTCGAGTCGCCCGCGCGCGCGACGCGAGCTCGAAACCGACGCCGATTTCCCAGTGTACGGCTCTCCGTCCCGCTGCGATCTCACCCCCTCGTCTCAGATCTACACCAATCGACAGATTCGCAGATACATCTGCAGACTGATATATATATATAGAGAGAGAGAGAGAGAGAGAGAGAGAGAGAAAGAGAGAGAGAGCAAGAGGGTAGATGCACGATCGAGAGCTCGAGGGAGAGGGAGTGGCAGAGTCGGCGAGTGGGCGACAAGGAAGGAAGATCTGAATATTGAGGCGGAGGCATGGGATGACGACTGGATGAGTTACGATAGGGGGGGAGGTAGGGTAGGGGGGGATTGGGTTCGGATGCCCGGGAGTCCTCAAGTGCAAAAAGCATGAGATTGTAACACATACCATTATCGATGCGTGGGTCATCCTGCACCTTCTTGTAGCTGCCTGGCCAATCGTACGTCAAAACCACATCTGTGTACTCGTCGTTGAAATCCACGAGTCCACCCTCCACGAGTTGTGCCATGTGGTTGCCGGAAACGAACACATCATCTGGTTTGCGTTGTAAGAACAATTGAAAATGCGTGCCAGGCGCGTGCACAATACACATCACGTCGACTACAAACCAGAACACTGGATCACTCACTGTGGACAATGCATCACGGCGCCACCGACCCAGCTTCTGGCGATATGCAACCTGCTGCTCAAGACGAGCCTCGTCAATGACACCGAGAGCGACGTCGCCAGGCCCGTCGCGATCGGCGTCGGCGATCGCCTTGACGTCGGCGTCCGTCAAGGCGAGCGCCGCTCTCAGAGCAGTCACCAGGTGCCCGTCGCAGCCGGCGCCGCCAGATGCTGACCTGGCAGGCCGACGGAAGGGCGCGCAGGCATGCACGGTCACGCAAGCGCGCGGCTAACAAGCGAGCGGGAGCCAGAGGGATCAAAGGAATGCAAACAAAAAATCGGGATAGGAGGACGAGTCTGAGGGAGGACTGGCGGGAGCGGGGCCCTGGGGAGGGGGGTGGGGGAGGGCCGGATGATGAGGAGGGGAGGGACGGACAATTAGATAGAGTAGGGGGGGGAGAGGGCATTGCAGAACCCACGCTGACCTCAGACGAGACTCGGTGGCAGAAACTGACAACCAACGCCCTGCAACACACTTGGGCGGCAACTTCAGAGCGTGCTCGCACGCGTCGGCAGCCCCGAACAGAGACGTCCACGTGCCCAGAACTTTGGCGGCAGCGTCGCGCCAACAATGGGTGATCTTGGCACACGACGAGAAATACTTCCAAGGAACACCAAGCTTACGCATCCACGCGTCTACGAGATGCAATCCAGTTTGCGTCGTCAACTGGCCAATGTGCATTAGACAAGGGATGCCAACAGCTACGATAAATTGATTCGGGGCAGCATCTACACACATGAACCGTTTGAAAACCCTCTGATCGGGCCCCCCGTCCGACGTGTACACCCACCATGACATTGAGTGGCCATCCAGGTTGGCCCAGACAGGACAGCCGACTGACAACACCTGTTTTTTCAAGATTGCGTATGTTCCCTGAGCTGAAGCATCTCGCACGCGATGTAAGTCTGGAACCACTTCATGACACGATATGCAATCTTGAAACGATACATGCCCAATGCTGGAATAATCGACCACATAAACTGACTTGATTTGTGTATTGTGCAGTTTTGCATTTTGCCAGACTGATGAGTTCGTTGCGTCGGACCTGAAAAAATGAGCTGATATGTGTGCACCGAAACCATCATCATATGGCCGACATGACCGTTGTGCGTGCTCTCGCAGAATGTGGAACTTCCTAGCATAACTGATCAACGAAGCCGACAAGAGACGCTCGTACCGATTCACAGTTTGACCGCTCAAGTCCTCCATCAAGAGTGAACCCACGTCGTTCGCACCGACACAACTTAGGTTCCGCCGAATCGCAGTGGCAAGCCGGGACCGGGGACACAAGAAACCCTTTGCACCGTTCGGTCGCACAAGTTCGAAAGCAGCATTGGACGGGGCAGCGCGAGAGGGTGCAGGCACGAGCACGCCACCGTCGCAGTCGCTAACATCATCAGCAGACGACGGCCGCAACCGTTTGAGCTGGTGCCTCTGGATAGCGTCCTTCTGCCTGGCGCGCTGCAGCTCCTCGTCCTTCAGCACCAGCAACTGGGCGCGGCAACCGGGCGGATGGGGCGATGCGGCAACGTTGGCAACGTGAGGGATACGGGGGTGGGTGACGATGCGGGGGTGGATGCGGATGGATGGTGGAGTTAATGAGGGCACAGCACGATGAGGGAGGACGAGGACGAGGATGTGGATGGGCCAGAGGATGGGAGAGTCAGGGAGGGATAAGCTATGCGAAGCCTCTCGAGGCCGCCCGCAAGCGAACGCGAGTGGATGTGCTGCAAAAGGCGGTGCCAACTCCTATCTCCTACATCCCCATATGCTACCCCCTATCGCCTCCCACGTCCCCCATCCTATCTCACACTCGCGCTCATGTCACATGTCCCTCCCGCGGGTGCGGGTGGCCTTGGCCACGACGGTCGGGTCGAGACGCAGGTAGTCCTCCTCGGTCATCGTGGGCGCGCGCCTGCACGTGGGGCGCGCGGCACGGCACTGGGCAGCAATGACAGGTGGGACAAGGTGAACGGAGCGAACGGGGGCGGGGTTGGATGGGGAGGACAGGGGGAGTGGATTGGGACTGGGCTGGAATGTCGAGCTGATGACAAAGGACGGGAGGTACCGCATTACAACACGCACAACTGACATATTAAACAACGTCGCACACGTGTACAAATTTCCATGCAAACGTATCTACGCATACATAATACATATATATATATATATATATATATATACATACATACATACATATACATACCCGATACGATTGCCAACCCCAATGCTGTGAGACATTGTCGCAGATAGGCACGGCATGAAAAAGAAGAGTCGCGCCTGCGCACAGGTACGATCTCCGCGCTCAGCGCCGCGGGAATCGCGGCAACCATCGCTGTCTCTGGGTCGGGCGCGGGCAGCGCCACGAGAGGTTGGTGCAAGGAGGGGGCAGCAGCCAACGCGGCACGAACCTGCCTGTCCCACAAGTCAGATCGGATGTCGATCCCCCCCGCAGACAATGAGAGCATCACCACTGCCACCGGATAGTGATCATCAGAACCAGAGTCAGGCAGCCCGGGAGATCTCTCGGCCTTCCTGATGCACTGGCGGGCGCTGTCTGGGTGCACGTTGCATATATCTACAACCACTTGGAATAACGCACACTTCGGGAACAGCAGGCCGCCATCAGAACCGACGCGAGCATGAGTCGACAATGCGAGCTCCAGCTGTCGCGCGCCACTGGCCCCCAGGAAGACAGTCGGCCGCTGCGGGCCGCTGCGGCATCGCAGCATCATGGGCTGGCCAAACGGCCTCGGGCCAAACGGCCTCGGGCCAAACGGGCCGCGCCGCCATGGCCAGACCACCCACCCAACCCCCAAGACAGATGTCACGATTGATCTCACTATTGTTCACATATCAAACTATTGTTCAAATATCAACCCCAGAACTGGTACTCCATTGCACAATCGATCTCACAATCGATCACACGATCGATCTCACCATCATCTTCCCTCGTGCTACCTGCTCGCAGTTTGCAATCCATGGCAAGTGGACGACGGGATGTGAACGATAGTGAGATCGACAGCAAGGTAGTGATAACAATAGTGAGGCCGATTGTCTGATCGATACTGAGACCGACCGTGAGGATGCGCGAAGGAAAACTGATGATTGCGATGGTGGTGACGACTGCCGAATCTGTCGTATATAATTGCTATCATGGGTATGCGAAATCCCAGGGTTTGGGGGGGAGTCCAGAATTGTTGATCGGGTGCGGTGCCCCCCTCTATGTTACATCACCCCCCCTATGCAGTCGCCCCACGACGTGTGCGCAATCGTCATCAGCCCCGCTGCTTTGGTAACGGCCGCGATCGCCACCCTCCGTGGTCTCAGATCGATCCCCAACCACCGCCCGCCAACCGGGGAGGGGGGGCGCAGTTCTGTCCATCGGCGTCCTGGCCAGATGAAGGCCCATTCTTCTCGCCCGCCCACGCAGCTGCGTCTCGCCCGCGCGCGCGACACAAATGCGAAACCGAAACCGCACTTCGATATCACCCCCTCATCTCCGACAAATTGTTAGACCAAAACGCTAAAAATGTAGTTGGTTGCACGGGCTAGTTGGACCCCGGTACATCGAATGTGAGGGTAGCCGAAGACGAGGTCGCGCGCTACACAGTCAACGCCACTGGAAAATTATAACCAAAATGTTTAGAATACAAAATAAATGACAAAGAAAACACGAATACACAGCAAACGCCACTGGAAAGTTAGAATCCACATGTTTAAAACGTATATGTAAAATACTAGAAAAAAAACAAGCAACAACCTTATAATTCCATGCGCGCAGAGACAGCCGCGACGCCGATCACAGGCCACACGCGTAGAAAAAATAGTCAAACATCTTAAATTTGGTAAGCAACTTGCTAATTTTATTAGATGGCTAGTTTATCTACATCATGTGAACTCGCTAGGGAAACCATAAGGCCCTAGGGGGGGCAGACCATTCTGAGGAAGCAAAAGTGGTCACTTCCTACTTTGCGCGGGCGCAACATGGCCAGAGTTGGAGATACACATGTGACGAGCGCCTGTGCTCACAGAAGGCGCGGCGCGCCTCGGGGGGGGTGGCGGGGGGCTCCAAGGCCGAGGCGAAGGCTTGGGGGGCCCTGCCACGGCGCTCGCCGCCTGTGGTGCAGCGGCGCGCCTGGCCTCCCGTCGACGCCTGGCCTCCCTCCGGCTGGCAGCCACACGTTCTGGCTGCTCCCAATAGAGAGGCCTCCCAAATGTGGTCGGTTTAGACGGGGTCGGATAATCGCGCCGCATCGGCGATGCGTCGGCAATGCCTCGGTGATGCACAAGCGACGTCATCGATGCATCGGAGAAACTCGGGCTCCACATCGAGTCGCATCGCCGATGCACCGGCGATGCGGCGCAATCCCCCGACCCCATCTACTACCCCACCTGGGAGGCCTACACAATAGGGAGGGTAGGGAGAGCACACTCGCCAAGAGACGAGAAGGGGCTAGGTGGCTAGGCGAGGCATCACTGGATCTCGGGCTCGGCCTCGGGGGCAACTGGCGCACGGACCCTCTGCGAGAGGCGTGTCCTGTGCCCGTTACCGAGGGCCCGGGAGGCTCGGCGACAGGAGAGGAAGAGCATACCTCTTTCGTTTGCAGGCCACCTAACGTTGCGCATCGCGCCCTGCTCCCGCCCACGAGCCGCCACCTTGGACACCCGCAACCGCTCGTGCCGAGACCGCGACGCGCAAAACGCGATATCTTCGCGCTCCGCTGGTGACCTAGACCCTAGACGCTAAGCCTTTGATGTGAAGGGTGAAGGGAACATCTGCACTGCGCAATCCGTCGGCTCTTTGGGGGCCAACAGGCTGCAAGGTTGAGGTGCTTCTCATGTTCCCTGAAGCATAAACATGTATTGGTTTCTGGCGCCAATCTTATCCCGAGTGAAGAACGCGCGAGGATCCCAGTCCGAAAAATATACCATCACTCGTGCCCTTGCAGAATGACGTTCGCTGAATGTTTGGGATGCGCTGGGGCACGCAAGCATACAACATATGTATTCTCTCTCCTGGGAGTAGAAACCCTCCGAAATACGACGCGGTTGCGCTCTCGAGGCCAATACTCTCAGTACACTACTGCAGGTTCGCGCTCCAGACACCACAGCATGTTGCAACTGAACACGACGTTACGTTCCCGAGGCCGCAACCCGACGTAAGTGGCTATCCTTCCGCGCTCCAGGAGGCCCCAACCTCTATCAAAGCATGACGCGCTCGCGCTCCCGAGGCCACGGTCGTGAGTTTATCATCAAGTCGGGTCTGTCCTCCTACAGGGGGGGTTTGGGACGAAAAATCAAAAATTGTCAAAAAATACCACCACATGGCCAAAACGAATACTCAAAAAATAGTCCCCTGACTATTTTTTGACTATTTTGGAATTTTCCTCCTGTAGAGGGACAGGCCCGACTCAAGTCTATCACCAGTGCGCGTGCGTCCTTGAGGCCAAGCAGTCCCTGAAACACCGTCCTCGAAGCCACCGTCCCTGAGACAGCACAACGCCCCTCCGTGCGCCCGAAGACGCGCTCCGTTGGAAAAAAACTTCGTTCGCCCTCGCGCTCCAGAGGACACAACTGGCTTCAAGCGACTACGCGCTCGCGCTTCCGAAGCCACACACCCGACGTAGAACACTACATCAGAGAGAATACCCAATCGGTGGATGGTTTTCGCTGAAGAGATCGACCGGGAGCCCGGGAGCCCGGGAACCCAGAACCCACCGAGATCGGCCCGGAATCAAGAATAACCTGGGAGCCTGGGAACCGGGCACCCAGGAAGCCAGCCTGCTGCCAACATCGGCGGGGAACTTTTGCCAAATCCTTCAACTTCGGCCACAGGACCCCTCCAGTTCGGGTGTTGCTAGAAGTGCCCCTGGCCCAACGTGCCCCCGGCTTTTCGCTCCATCGTTGAGCCCCTGGGGCCCTCTGGGCCTCTTGAGGGGTGCCCTGGAGGCCGTCTGGACCACCCCGAGAATCCTGGGGGTACCTTGGGCCAGGGGTACACGTGGTTCATTTCTAATTGTGCTCGTTTCTAATTGTTCCTGGCCCCCCATAGTGGCCAGGAAGAGGCCCAGGACAAGACAATTAGAACTGAAAGGATCTTGGCCCCCCAAAAAATCAAAGACCTCTCGAAGAATTAGACATGAACAATGTGTACTTCTAGCAACATCCGATCAGTGCAAGCACCGACTGGGGAACAACGCCAAGCCCGCGCTCTCGAGGCGGCGGCAGCAAAATCCTCTGCACGTCGCAGAGAGAGAGACCGGCGTCGCGCTCCAGAGGCCATGCGGCCAACGGGAAGGAAGACGCACAGTGCGCTCACCCTCGCGCTCCCGAGGATATTCGGGCCGGGCCAAAGGGGGGGATAGCAAAGGGGGGGGGGTCAGAATCACCTCACGTAGCCGATTTTTGCAGGCGCCTCCATGTATCGAGGAATGGGCCCGGCGGCGGGGCCAAAACCAGCTGCATGCAGCAGATTTCGTACCCCCCCCTCTCCCTGTTCCCCCTCTCTCGTCCGGCCCGAGATATGCAGCCCTGAGATGCTTTCCTCGCGCCGCGCTCGCGCTACCGAGGCCACACCCAGTCGATCACGACACCCTCGCGCCCCCGAGGCGACACTCCACGAGTCAGCTACAGACAGTCGCGTGCAAACAGTCCGTTACGACTCTGGCAGCGTACGTCGCGCTTGCGCTCCGGAGGCCGCAGCCCGCAGAAGCACTCCAACAAACTCGTGCCCCCGCGGCCCAAAGCACTCCTGATGCATTGCGTCGTGCTCTTGCTCCCGTCGTAATATGCACAACAAAGCGCTCGCACTGCCGATGCCGCAATTGCTCTCGAAGGACTTCCCGCTCCAGCTCCCGAAGCAGCACGATCCAAAACGAAGGGCCAACATTATCCCTGGTACTACACGCTCGCGCGCTCCCCCGTTGCCGAGATGCCTTGCAGCCTACGGCACGATTGGCGCTCCCGAGGCCTCAAGCCCAGTGTAGATAGCACCACTGTCGCGCATAGTCCATAGTCAGGACAGCAACGCCCTGCAGCTTACTACAAAGGTCGAGCTCTCGAGGCCACAGTTCCTGGCAAACTGCTACACAAGTTCTCGCTCCAGAGGCCACGCCGCCCCTCCAGAGCAGAAAAACTGTAAATTTCTGTCTTGGTATGTTTTCCCCCCCCCC
>CAUYUJ010004313.1:271294-283794 GCA_963575745.1 Prorocentrum cordatum
AGGAGGAGGAGGAGGAGGAGGAAAAGAAGGAGCAGGAGAAGGAGGAGGAGAAGGAGGAGGAGGAGGAGGAGGAGGAGGGGGAGGAAGGGGAGGAGGCGACGGAGGGAAAGTCGGGAAGGCGGGAGGTCGGGAAAGGGAAGGGCGGGAAAGGGGGAGGACAGAAACGGGGAGGAAGGGAATGGGGATTTTCGGAAGGGTGCACGGGGAGCGCAAAGGGGGGGGGTGGGCGCGACGAGAAGGAAGACGAGAACGAGGACGAGGACAAGGACGAGGACGAGGAGGAGGAGGAGGAGGAGGAAGAAGAGGAGGAGGAGGAGTTGTTGTTGTTGTTCCCCGTGGGTGGACCGTTTCCTGGGCTTGGGATGGGCCCATGGCCCCCTCGCCTTCGCGTGGCCGCTTGAAGGGTGGTGGGTCATGTTGAACTCCTTCGCTGGTTCGGAACGCCCTTGCTACACTTCCCCTCGAGCAGCTGAAGGTCGCCAACCCGCCTCGGCGGGCGGGCCGCGTTCCTCCGCCAGTCCGCGGAAGACTCCGTTCCCTCGGGCAAGACACAAGCCGCAACTTGAAAAGACAAGCACAGCGTGGATCGGGTGGACCACTCGATCCTCGACCAGCTTTCCAGGCAATCCTCTTGGCGGGCCGCGTTCCCCCGCCAGTCCGCGGAGGACCCAATTCCCTCAGGATGAGCACGGGACACAAGTGGAACAGAAAAAAAACGGGAAGCTGGCAACGGCACGGGCACCGTGGCTCGGGTGGATCACTCAATCCGCGACCGGCATGCCAGGCGGAGCTGTGAGCGGTCCGCATTCCTTCCTCCGCCAGGCCGCGGAGGACCCCATTCCATCGGGATGCGCGCAGGCCGCAAGTGGAACAGCAGAAGACAGGAACCTCGGAGCGGCGCAAGGCTGCGCTGCTCGGGTGGATCGCTCGGTCCGCGGCCAGCATGCCAGGCGGGGCCGGCAGGGACTTCTCCGAGATCGCAGTCTGGACAAGCACGCACCAGGATGCAAACCGCTCGGCCACTTCCTCCTGGCGGGTTCTTCGGCGGCTCTCCAGACAGTGGCGGCGCGAGATTTGGGCCTCCACCACCCTTGGGCCACGCGATCTCGCGCGCAGTCCTAGCGGCCAACAGGTAAAACTTGCTGGTTCGAGCAAACGCGCGCGCGGGCGGCGCGCGCGCGATTTTGCCAAGCCCAAGGCCACATCGAGCATTCTTCTCGATCGCGGCCACATTTTTTTCAGAAACCCGCTCGCAAGGCGCTCCACCTCGCGAGCGGTATCAACCTCTGCTTCGGACAGCTGAATCATGCCGCGGCAGCCTTGGCCTGGCGGTCGACCATGTCCTTGGCCTGTCTCCAGAGCTCGGGGATGCCAACAAACCGGGCTCGGTCCTCAGACGCACGGGGCCCCACTTTGCGAGCAGTCAACTGCGCCGCTCCGAGGGCCCCCCAAAACGCCGCCAGGGGCAACGATTGGCCCGAGGGCGTTCGGTTTTTAAGGGTCCGTGGACCTGGTTCAAGCGTCCGTGGACCCCTCGCACAGCACAGCTAGAATCAGCAATGACGTCTCAGGCTCGACCACGGCTGGCGCAAACTTCCACCCGACGAATCAAAGCCAGCAGCTCGACCCAATTGATCGTCTGCGCGGGCCCTGGCGGGCCTCCAACCAACCCTTGAACATCCTGGACATGGCCCCTGACCAAGCTCGAGCACCTCTTCGCCTGCGCGCAGCAACTCCAAGCGCAGTTGTGCAGCGAAGGGCCCCGAGAATAACCCGCGGGAGCCGCTCTCAGGACAGCTGGTCCCAGGTGGTCGGCCCCTCGCCAAGTCGCCCGGAGATTGCCTCGCACCAAGTTAGATATGTCGGCTTGGTTCATCGCGCGCGCGCCTCCGGCCCATTGGACAACCTCCTGCGCGGCCCGCGAAGGCGCCGAATATGCAAGACGACGGCAGCGCCCGACCAGAGGCCAGCCCACTGCTTCCTCTTGATCTCCATCGCGGACTCGATGCCGCAACCAGCTTTCCCGAGCAATTCAGATTCGCATGCGCGAGCGGCCGCGAGGGCGATCTCCATGACAGGCACCGTCTTATCACTAGTCCCCTTGATGAACTTCCTGAGCTGTTTGGCCGCTCGGCCCATCGCGCAATCGTGAGAGGCAGCCGCGTTATGTCGGACCCCAGTTCCGTGTGCCTTCTCAGCCACGTCCGCCAGAGTCTCTGCCATGCCATTGGCCGGCCTGACAGACCAGCAGCGTGCCTGACAAAGGGCACTGGTGCACCCGCGCTGCACATCCGCACTGATGAGCAGCAAGGAGTATGATGGCATGCTGTGTCCCGTGCCCAAGATGATCTGCAACGCATCCGCCCCTGCCTCGGTGAGACGGGGCTTAGTTGACGCACTGGCACGCACCTGTGAAAGCACCTCTATCGTACTCCACCATGCCACTGATCTGTTGACTCTATTAGCCTCCACCCGCGGGCGCCCTCAAAGGCATCGCCTTCGGCGCCCACGTGCGGGGGGGGGGGTCGTCGGCGACACTTGCCGCGCAGGGAAGAAAGCGAGAGCAGAGAGTCGGAGAAGAGAGTCGAGGGAAAAAACTGGAGTGGAGAACCAAGAAGTACAGTCGGAGAGGAGAGAAAGCCGGAGAGAAACCGAAATTAATTGTGTTTTCTGTCGGCCAATAGATTTCCATGCGTTACTTCTCACGCCGCAATGTGGGTTCTTTGACATGGGGCCGACATCTGCGCGACGCAACAACGGGCGGTTGAATCACGCGAGCTCGCGGTCTGAAGAAACCCCCTTATCATGGCACCGAGCGGCCATTGAGGATAAAAGACCACCGCGCGAATGAAATCCTCAGCGCGCCAATGGCGCAATCTTGGCGGCCAGGGACTGCGGGAGGACTCCAGGTCAGAAATCATGCACCGAACAGCGGACCTAGGCGTCCAGTAACACTCAGACATATCCGAAACTTGGCCGAAACACGCAAGTGACCATCCACAATTATTTAGAATACAAAAAAATGCACCAGACAAATCCAATCGGGACTTGATTGGGCCACGACAGAGCGCGCGACAGACCTCATGAGAAGCCTGATGATCCCTACATCAAGCCCCCCCTAGAGGCCCGCGGAAAGCCACCCGGATGTGCCCCCAGCAAGGGCGCAGCCCAGACCCGCGACCAGTGACATAACAGATCCTGCCTGCTGTGTCCAGACCATAACCAACAATCTCTCAGTTCACCGATCCGGGCTGGCGAAGGCTCCAGGAGGCGGACGCTGCCAGCGCTTCGAGGCGGAGGGCCGATCGACGCGAGCCGCGCCCCCGCTCGAGCACGCGCATCGACCAGCGGCGCAGCGAGCGCAGCTCCGCGCCTAAAGCACACGGAGAAAGAATCGATTCATTTACGAGACCTGGGCCTCATCGACACTGTTGGATCGCCTTCAGGAGGTGCGCCGCTTCAGGACGGTCGAACCGCGACCAAGCAACCACATGCGGCCGAAGTGCCTGGTCATGGTCCACCCGAAACAACAACCGAAGGGCCGATGCATCGCGCCACGTGGTGCTTGCCATCGGTCGAGGTTTGCGGATGTCTGGCATGCTGGCCGTTCTGGGAGAGGCCAGCAGCGTTTCGGCATGGCAATATGTACTTGGTTGATGCTGTCGGCGGGAGTAACAAGCAATAACATGAGAGGCACGCCGCACAAAAATGTGCTGCAACCTCTGCATGCGAAAAGACGACAGCAATGAAGGATACAGATTTCTGGCTCCGAAGCCGGAGAGGAGGATCGGAAAGGAGAGTACGCGAAGAGAGCTCGAGAGGAGCGTCCGAGAAGAATCCAAGAGAGGCCCTTCCGCTTCCGCTTGCAACAACTTCTCCTCACCAGTTTCGCCTCTTCCATTTCTTAGGCACTCGCCCTCCTCCTCCTCCTTTCTCCTCCTTCTGCCACTTCACCACATCCCTTCAACGGGTGCCAACATGCACTGTTTTAGGTCAATACAGAACCGACGAGGCCTAAAATCGCGTATAATTTTAGATAGCGTAAACGTAATACTAAGGCATACGTAGTATACACAGCTGGCGTTCTGGACAAAACCCACAGGAGATCCTCATGTCACCCAGCGCCGAGGCAGCACATTGCAGCACACAAACAACACAATCAACATCCAGTCAGTCATTCGACAGAACCCAAACAACACCCCGCAGCACAACAGACAACATCCGAGCATACGTACAACGCGCGCGCAGCATCTAAGACGGCGCACGCACTGCACACAAGCAGTACCGCATTGAGACAGCAAACATGCGGTACCCATGCAGCACTCGGGAGATGTCCAATCAGAACATCAAACAACAATCAGACAGCACCCCGCCTGCAGCACATAAGCAGAAACAGGCAATGCCCGAATCTCACTCGGGCACCACCCTACACAGCAACGAGACAATGCCTAGATCCTTGGGCAGTACAGCAGACAGTACCAAGCCCGTACGAAAACTGTATCCAGGCAGCATCGGGGAAATATATAAACATCAGATAGACAATACTCCAGACAGCATGGACACAACTGCGAGACAGCACACAGACAACGCGATCAACACCCCGACAACAGCAGGACAGTACCCAAACAATGCACACGCAACACAGACGGCAAAATCAATACTGCGCCAAGACACCATGAAAACAGCGCGCCGGCATCAGCAAATACGGGTCCCACACAACACACACACACACCACCAGTGCCGCATGAAGATAGCAAACAAACGCCACCCATGCAGCATTCAAGCCCCGACGGACTCCCAGAGCATGTGCAGCCAGCACCGAGGCAGTGCGCACCGAGCATCCAGACAGCACCCCGGATAACGAGCCACTGACCAAGCATCATAACTTGATCATCCCAACGCTCTCTCTCTCTCTCTCTACTCACGGAGCTCTCCTCTCCGAACTCTCCTCTCGGAGCTCTCCGCTCGGAGCTCTCCGCTCGGAGCTCTCCGCTCGGAGCTCTCCTCTCGGAGCACTCCTCTCGAAGCCCAAACTCTCGAACTCTCCTCTCGGGCTCTCCTCGCGGGCGGGCCCTCCTCTCGGGATCTGCTCTCCGCATCTCCTCTCTCCGATTCTCCTGTCCGACGACTCTCCTCTCGCTGCTTCTTCCCAGGATCCCCTTTCTGGAGTTATCCTCTCCGACTCCTCGCGCCGATTCTCCTCCCTGACGCTCCCGTCCGACTCGAGTCTCGGACCCTTCTCTGCGACCCTCCTCGTCGGCCCCCCTCTCGCAATCTCCGCTCCGCCTCTCCTCTCGGACCCGGCGCAGGTCCTACGACGGCCCAGGACGCGGCCGGCCCTGCACGAGCAGATCGCGATGCACTTCTGCCTCCCCGACACTCCTCTCCGACTCTCCTCTCCGACTCTCCTCTCCGGCTCTCCTCTCCGACTCTCCTCTCCGACTCTCCTCTCCGTCTCTCCTCTGCGGCGACTCCTCGCCGGCTCGGTGAGCACCTCCCCTGGAACAGTGGAGTCGTCATCAACTTCTGCTCCTGGATCTCGCCATCGCTCGGACGTCCATTCCCTGTGTTTTTTCGGTTTCGTGCGTGGCTTGTTCGCCAAATGATCAAGGATGCTCCTCGATGGTTCTCGCCGAGAAAAAAATGCACACGTCCGAGCGATGCCAGGGGATCGTGATCCCATCGTTCGTCAGAGGCCGTCCCCGAGCCGGCGGAGGAGGCGAGGGAGGAGGAGGAGGAGGAGGAGGAGGAGGAGGACGAGGACGAGGAGGAGGAGGAGGGCGCCGCCCCGGCGCCGGGAAGCGGCTCCACCCGCACCAGGCGCCCCGCGCGCCAGGCCGCCTCTCGGCCGCGCCGGCGGGGTGGCGTCGGGCGCCGCCGCCGCTCGCAGGCGTGCTCGCGTCGGAGCTGCCGCTTTCTCGCGCCCGGGGGCCTTCGCCGGGCACTACGGGGCCGTTAGGAAACGCCTCAGGCTGGAACACCCGCCCCAGGAGGTGGGTCGGGACCGCAGGGGACCCCGCATGGAGAAAATCCGTGCACGGCATCTCGTAGCAAGCAGCATAAGTCCGCAAACCTTGTGGCTCAGAAGGGTGCCTCGAGGCAGATCCTGGCACGCTGAGTGGCGCTCAACCGGGCTGGGCCCACTCCCATCACTGAAACTTCATCCGCTGATGGAAAGAATGGTGTGATCTCCAACGGGCGGCGAGCCAAGCGGGCGGGCCAAGACAGCGAGCGGGCGGGACCCGGGCGAGAAAAGGACCCACCGGGGCCGCGACGCGATGTGCAGCAGGACCGAAGCAGGAGGGCCGAGGGACACAGGCACGGGGGCCAAGGCGAGGGGGGCACGCGACGGGAGGGCCACGAGGCGAGGGACCAACGGCGGCAGGGGGCGAAACGCGCAGAGGGTCGGGACTCCCGGGGGCCCCGCATGTGACAGAAACAAAGTCGTTGCGCGTCCGGCCCCCTGCCCACTGCCGTCGTCGCCGTCGGAGCCGCGGCCGCCGCCGGCCTCGCTGCCGCCGCCGCTGCGGGCGTAGTCGCGGTCGTCGCTGGGCGCCGTCGGAGCCGTCGCCCAGCGGAAGGAGGAGGAGGAGGAGGAGGAGGAGGAGGAGGAGGAGGAGGAAGAGGAGAGCACAACCAGGAGACATCAACGATGCTGCAATCCACTCTCGGATCCCAGGTGCTCTCCCCATGAATTCCTATGGGCCTTCGTTGTCACCGCACGAAGCGCACACCTGGAAGATGAGCACCCCATGTGCCAGCCATTCAGGCGAGAGTTCCGTTGTGACATGCCCAGCCCGCCCGACCGATACGCTTGGGGCTCGACAGGAGGGACGAAGGAGATGAGGAGTATGAGGGGGAGAAAGAGTCGGTCAGAGGAGTGGAGGGCCTCCCCCTCCTGCTCCTCCTCCTCCACCTCCTCCTCCTTCCTTCCTTCACCTCTCCTTCTCCCTCCAAACTTACCTTGTCCCTCTCCTGCCCCCCCCCCTCCCCGCCTCCGCCCACCGCCCTGGCTCGCCTGGCCCCCCCCCTCCCCCGCGGCCCTCCCCCCCCTTGAGGCACAACACATGGCATACATAGCAACTTTGGAAGGTCGGCGCGGATCTCTCAAATCGGCGCTGGGGCCCTCTCCCTGGCGCGCGGAGCGCGCCAGGGGCGGCGCCGGGTGCGTCGCCAGAGGGCTCCAGCGCCGATCCAAGAACTTCGCGTGGACCTCCGAACCACAATGCTAACTACCTACCAGACCACCCCAACCGAACACGAAGTCCCGAATTTCGGGTTCGGGGGCGTACGTGGTTCACCTGAGAATCTCAATCTTCCCCAATCAGAGCCGTTGTAGGGGTCCTACCGGATTCATATGGTTAGGTGAGGTATGGCACCGATTTCGGCGGCACGCCCAGGTGCCACGGTGCCCTGGTGCCCGGGTGCCCAGTAGCCTTATGGCCCTATAGCCTTCTAGCATTATAGCCCTGTTGCCCTATAGCCCGATAGCCTCATAGCCCTGTAGCCCTATAGCCCCATAGCCTGAATAGCCCTATAGCCCTATGGTCCTATAGCCCCATAGCTTTCTAGCCTTCTAGCCTTGTAGCCCTATAGCCTTATAGCCCTATAGCCTGATTTCCCTGCAGCCCTGTAGCCCTGTTGCCCTATAGCCCTAATAACCCTATATACCTATAGCCCCAGAACCTTATAACCCTATAGCCCTATAGCCCTATAGCCCCATAGCGGTATAACCCTAAAACAATTGTGGTTGGGGCTTTTCTCCGGTAGCCGAGTGCGGGCGATAATCAAGGTGCCCTCCCCCTTAACCCCCTTTTATCTTATATCTCCGCCCACCGGGATTTATATGTGGGGAAGGCGCGGGGACCGAATTTGATAATCACCTGGAAAGTTGCGGGGATCGAAGTTGCTATCATAGCATGTTGATTCGCAACAGCATCAAAAACGCTGAGCATGGCCATGATGGTCTCGCCACACCAGTTTCCGCAAGCACGAGCGTGTGGCAAGGCTGTGGGATTCTCACCAGTTCGGTTTGCCCACATTACGACCGTGCGGCAGGGCCATGGGATTCTCATTTTCTTAGCCGTTCCCTATTCAGGAACGTGTGGCACGTCAATGGGGACCGATTGGATTTTGATGGTGCATGCGTTTCTCGAGCAGGCGAAGCTCTGGAATTAATTAATTGGGCGAAATTATTTTTTTAGCGCACCCCTCACACGGTTCGTGGCCCTTCTTCCTCCTCCTACTCCTCCTCCTCCTCCTCCCCCTCCTCCTCCTCCTCCTCCTCCTCCCCCCCCCCTGCCCCCGCAGCTGTCCAGGCCCAAGATTCCCCGAGTCTCCGAGACTCCAAGCTTTCGAGCCTCTTCGAGGCGCCGAACCTCTTCGCCCCAGGGGCAGCGATAGGGGAGGATAGGCATGCCTACGCATCGGCGATGTATCGCCGATGCGTCGGCATTTTGGGGGGGACATCGACTGGGAATCTGCGATACATCGCCGACGCATCGGGCGCGCATCGCCGATGCACCGGCGATGTGTCGCCGATTCCGGGTCGATGTCCCGCCCCAATGCCTATCCCCTCAGATCGTTGCCCCTGACTGCGTCGCGAGCCCCAGCGATGGCCCAGCCCGCCGAACGCGCAGCTGCCGCGAGCCTGCCCGTCGAGGCGTTGAAGCACGTGGCGGCGCCGAGCCCGAGCTCGAACGAGATTCTCGAGCGTATGGCCAAGCAGAACGAGAAGATCATCGAGCAACTGAGAAACGTCGCTGAGAAAGTCAGCATCGCCGATACGCGTCAGTGCCAGTCGAGCGCGCAAGGCACGGATGCAGCGAGGATGACGAGCTGCTACTTCAAGGCCGAGAGCGCCGCGTGGTCGTCGAGCGCCCAGCAGGCCGCGCTGGAGATGGTCTACCAAGGTGGCTGTCACAAGAGCATCGAGCACGGCCACCTCTTCAACGAGAAGGACAAGAGGCGCATCGAGCTGGCCGTGGCGGTGTTCTTGAAGACCTACGCCGACAAGAACGAGCACGTGTACGACATCTTCGAGAACCACGGAGAGCCGCCCGAGGACCGCTTCTGGCTCATGCCGACCTTCAGGGCCAAGCTGCAGGAGCTCACCAAGAAGAGAGACATGGAACCCGGCGCCGAAAATGTCGAGAAGCTGACCCACGGCTCCTACGCCGAGCGCATCGGGTTAGCCTCCCCAAACATCCCCGCCGGGCTCCTCCACCTCTAGGAGCGAGTGCTGCCGATCAACGAGAAGTTCGAGCCCGTTGAGCACTGCCGCGAGAGGCCCGCCGAGCGCCGACATGCTCTTCAACGTGATTCCGCGCAGGGCCCGCGAGTATGTCAGGTGGTGCAACGAGACCTCCATGGTCTCGATGGCGACCGACGGGGCCGCCAAGGCTACGACCCTAGGAATCATCAAGTGGCGCTGGTCCACCAAGGAGCTACGAGCTGCACGAGCACCAAGACAAGCGCGCCAAGCGGGGCTACTCGAAAACCACCAAGCAGCAGAAGCACGAGGTGCTCTTCGAGAACCACATAAAGCTGCACTGCGACAAGCATGCGTCGATCCAGGACGAGTGCGACAAGCTCAACATGAACAAGCGCGATGACGAGAGGAGCCAGGCCGACACGAGGGCCGAGCCAGAGCCCGCTCGTTCATGCTCGTGGACGCCTGAGCGCACGAGCTCCCAGAGCCAATCGCCCCATGTTTTTCGCTGCGAGGGTGCCGTTTCGAGGCGCACGCTCGTGCCCCATCTGCTTTTTCAGGCTCCAAGAGAGCGCTCGAGCACGCGCGAGTGGCGTTCCAAGCTGCGGGGCACCCCCCCCTCTCGCCGAATGATCCTCGATCAATCAGCAAGGCATCGAACGGGCTCGACCCTGCATCCTCGAATCGATGATTCGAGATCTTGAGTCCGAGCAGCTTCGGGCACCTTGGGTCCTAGATCCGAGGGCCGCCATGATTGGACTCGAAGGTCTCGGGTTCGCGATCCGAGGATCGAGGGTCGAGCCTCGCCATCGGGCACGTTCGGCCCTCCATCCTCGGATCGAGGATCCGGGATCTCGAGTCCGAGCAGCTTCGAGCACCTTGGGTCCTAGATCCGAGGGTCGCCAAGAGTGGCCTCGAAGATCTCGCGCTCGACATCCGAGGCGCGAGGACAGAGCATGGGCGATGATAGATCGCCATCGCCGCCGTCCTCGAGCACACACTGCCACCGACCAGGCTCGACCCTCTATCCTCGGACCGAAGGCCCGAAATCTTGGTCTCGAGCATCTGCGAGCACCTCGGATCCTGGATCCGAGGGTCGCCAAGCCTGGGCTGGAAGATCTCGGGTTCGACAACCGAGGCTCGAGGAACGAGCGTCGGCGATAGTAGATCGCCCCTCCCGCCGCCCCCGGGCCCGCGCTGCCACCGAGCAGGCTCGAACGTCCATCCTCGGATCGAGGATCCGAGATCCTGGCCTTGAGTTTCTGCGAGCTACTCGGGTCCTAGATCCGAAGGTCACCCAGCTTGGACTGGGAGATCTCGGGTTCGACATCCGAGGCGCGAGGACCGAGCCTCGGCGATCGTAGGTCGCCCCCCCCGCCGTCCTCGAGCCCACGCTGCCACCAAGCAGGCTCGACCCCCCATCCTCGGATCGAGGACCCGAGATCTTTGTCTTGAGATTCTTCGAGCACCTCGGATCCTAGATCCGAAAGTCGCCAAACTTGGACTGGGAGATCTCGGGTTCGACGTCTGAGGCTCGAGGACCGAGCCTTGTGTTTCTCTGGTCGTCCTCGGGCCCACACTGCCACCGAGAAGGCTCGATCCTCCATCCTCGGATCGAGGATCCCAGATCTTGGTTTTGAGTTTCTGCGAGCACCTCGGATCGTAGACCCGAGGGTCGCCAAACTTAGGCTCCAGGATCCCGGGTCGTCGATCCGATGGTCGAAGGTTGAGCCTCGACACCTGGCGGCCACGCGCACGCGCGCAAACGCGTGCGCACGCGCACGCACACACGCAACACACACACACACACACACACCAACGCATACACACATCAACGCACACACACACACACACACACACACACACACACACACACACACACACACACACACACGCACACACCCACGCACGCACGCACGCACGCACGCACGCACGCACGCACGCACGCACGCACACACACACACACACACACACACTCACACACACACACACACAAACACCCCCACACACCCACACAAACAAGAAACCAAATCACAAACAACAGACGCAACGACAGCAGCATCAAACAGCAAAACAGCAGCAACAGAAGGGCAGAACAGCACCAAGGCAACCAACAGGGAGAACAAACAACAGATGCACACCCGCACGCTCGCAAACACCAGCCAAACAAACAATAATAACAAAACCAACAAGACAAACAAGAACAGCAGCAAGACAAACAACACGAACAACAAACAGCCGTGGCCAATTTAGGCTCTAGCATTCCAAGCCAGCTGAGGACGCAGCACACCATGGCCGAGACGCAGCACCCCATGGCCGAGTCGGACAGCGACGATCGTCGGCTTGTCTCCGAGCGGTCGGACGACGAGAGCGTCGGCGAGGGCGAAGGGCGACGAGTGGACGAGGGAGACGGAACCCACCGCGCTGGGGGAGGACGCCAGCAAACCCGAGGACAAAAGCCTCGAGGACAAGAATCTTGACGACAAGAAGGCCACGCTCGAGGTCAAGAAGCTCGACGACAAGAAGGCCACGCTCGAGGACAAGAAGCTTGACGACGACACGCGCAGGCGCCTCTGCAAGCCCGCAACGACGAGGCAACGCGATGCCTCGCAGACCTCGGCCCCAAGTTCCGACTCAGCCCAGGGGCACCTCGCGAGCCGCTGGGAGTTCTGAGCGAGGTGCTTCCGGGCAGAGTGAGGCCAAGGCGCTGGGAACTCTCAGCCAGGTGGTCCCCGGCCTCGAGGACGTCAGGGGGGAAAAAGACAGGTGCCAGAGCAACAAAACCACCAACACAAAGAAGACAAGCACACGCAAGCAACACAACACGCGCAGACATCAGCAACGGCCACACAGACAACTGCAACCGCAACCCGCACAACAACATAACCACCAACAACAGCAGAAACAACAGCAAATCACAACAGCCACACCAACACCACCAACAACACCACCAACAACAGCAGCAACAGCAAGCACAACAACACCACCAACAACAGCAGAAGCAAAGCAAACACAACAGAAACAACAGCAAACCACAACAGCAGCGAAACAAACAAAAACAACAAGCGACCACCAAAGAGAACCAACGACAAGCTAACACGAACAACCTTCCGTAACCACGTTGGCTGGAGGTTTTCTGTTTCGAACTACTGCAGGTTTGCAGCGAGACTCCGATGGTCACGCCGACGAAGCCGACGCGCTTGTCGAGCCTCTGCAGGCCTCGCCGCCCGCGGCCCCGAACTCGCACAAGAAGCTGAAAACAACGCCTTGCGAGACGGCCGACTCTGCC
>CAUYUJ010004313.1:288794-401294 GCA_963575745.1 Prorocentrum cordatum
GCCGACAGAGCACGGCGGGCTCAAGGTCGTCACGGGCATGGAGCCGTGGAGCTACTCCGCCGAGGCCGGCCGCGGCATCGAGAACCGCCCGGCGCAAGAGCGCCTCGAGGGCATCCAGAGCTGGCCCGAGAGCGCGCCGCCAGTGCCCGAGTGGAGCGTCCTCGACGGCAACTGCTTCCACAACGACAACTTGCCGAGGGACTACGAGGCGGACGAGAACCCCTGCCTCCTGGAGCTCCGAAAGCTGGACCTCGAGCTCGCCGACGAGCAGAAGGACATGCGAAAACCGCCAGTGGAGCGGATCAAGGACATCAAGTTCCCGCCCGCCCTCGAGAACAGGATCAAGCTGGCGCGGACAATTAAGCGCAAGAACAAGTGGGCGTCTAAGTTCGCGGGCCAGTTCCTGGGCAGGCACGCTCGCAAGTGGCAGCGCGAGAAGGGCAAGGCTGGCGGCAAGACCTCACTCGAGCACCTCAGCAGAGGCGCGGGCAAGGCGAAGCTCACAGGCAGGCCGCCAAAGGCGCGCGCGAGCTTCTCCAAAAATTCAAGCAGAAGCAGTGAGCGGAGAAGACCAGCAAGAAGGAGGACAAGGCCGAGCAGAAAGGCGGCCTCGAGGCTTGCGAGGAACCCCCCTGGCACGGCAAGGTGGCGCGCGCCACCGAGAAGGGCAACCGCGAGGGCAGGCGCGGCAGAGTGCAGGACGTCTGGCGAGTCCTGGGCACCGAGAACGAGGACCGCCTGCGCGTCCTCGAGGTGGACACCGCGGCGATCTTGCAGATCAGCACCCGCGAAGCTTCGACGGTCACAGGCACTTGTTAGCTTCCGCCTGCTTCTGCCTGGTGCGGCGGAAGCAGGCGGAAGTTGGCAGACAGGAAAAGGATGGACAGCGGAAGCAGGCGGAAGCAACGCGAAACGCGGAAGCAAGCGGAAGCAGACGGAAGCAGGCGGAAGCAGGCGGACGCGGAAGCAGGCGGAAGCTAACGAGCGCCTGCGAATCCCGAGCGCCACCGGTCACGATCGAGCAGGACTACAAGTTCCCCAAGCCGCAGGAGCTCGACTGGCGCCAGACAAGACACGCTCGCCGCACCGCGATGGCCAAGGAGTACGCGATCATGAACTGCGAGATCAGGAAGGGCGACAACCTCGAGCTGGGCACGGTGCGCGCGCTGCATGGCGGGATCGAGGAGCGAGCGGGCGTCCCCGACAACGTGCTGGTGGTCGAGCCCACGGTGGCCGTCGCCTGGGCTCGAGAGGGCCAGGGCGAGGACGCACCCGCCGCCCAGCAGCCCGAGGAGCAGAAACGCTGGGCCGAGAGGGTCGACAAGGCCCAGCACATGCTGGTCTGCGTGCACTCCGAGGCGTCCGCGAACTACACGTACCTCAAGGTCGGCGGTTGCTGCAATGCCCCCCCACCCCAGGGCACCTCCAGCGTTTCGCTCTGGTTTGGAGCGAATCCTGGTGACGCCCTGGGCAGGGGACACTTGCGGCAATTCCCGCCAGGTCTCGAGGATCGACGGGGGCGGCGTCGAGGTGGACTACCGCGACGCCCTCGAGCAGCCGCCCGGGAACGCCAAGCAGGCCCGAAAAGGCCACATGCGAACTCACGCCTACATCCCACGGTTTCTGAAGGGGGACGGTGGGGTCCCTTTTGCTCGGAAACTGCCGAGCGAAGTGTAACCCGCCCTTCTTCTCCTTAGAAATCGTGGGTCGGGTTCGCACGTGGCCTCCCAGGGCCGCCACGAGGATCCTCCGCAAGCTCGGCGCCACTGGCCCTGGCGAGCATTGCCCAGCACCGAGCAACAGACGATACCAAGTTGACGGTTGGAGCTGCGGCCTCTGGGCAAGCCGCTGGATCGAGCGCGCCCTGCGCGAGATCCGCGGCGAGGGCCGCCAAATGCCAGCGCATCTCCACGCCGTGGTCGCTCGAGGCAGCGATATCATCAGTAAACTCAGGGAGGAGCGACAACGGCGTGGCGATGGCCAAGGCCAAGGCCAAGGCCAAGCACAAGTCCAACCTTTGCAAGGAACCCACGACGGCCGAGCCGAAGTACGGCAGCTACGAGGAGGCTAGCGCCGTAAGGCTAGCGCCGCCGCCCGGCTTTGCACCAAGTGTCTCCCATGCAAGGACGGCTCCAAAGGAGAGTGGTTCGAAGTCCAGCGCAAGAGGGGTTTCTTGGCCAGATCGGCCAAGGACCTCTCTAGCGCTGGCAAAATCTGGGCGCCTGCTTAGCCACGAGCCTCGAGATCGCTCGAGTTAGCCTTGTGTCCTGCGCCTCTGCAGGCAAGTAGCCACGAGCCTCGAGATCGCTCGAGTCAGCCTTGTGTCGTGCGCTTCTGCGGGCAAGTAGCCACGAGCCTCGAGATCGCTCGAGTCAGGTTTCTGTCGTACGCCTGGTTTAACCTCCGCCTCCTCCTCATCCTCCTTCATCATCGTCGTCATTTTCATCATCATCTTAACTTACCTTCCCTGGGAAAATCCTTTATTATCCCCGCGGGAACCGCGAACTTTATTATCCCAAGGGGGGTTATTATCGCCCGCACAGGGTTATCATGTTCTGGCATGCCCCCCCTGGGTATAGGAGAGGAGCGGGGAGCAACCCGGGACCTTCGGGCTAGGTTGCGGTGGTTTGGTGGGCAGTTGCTTGCTCATGCCCCTGTTTGATCCTCGGGCCCCGCCGCCCTCCCCGCCCCGCTGCCCCGCTGCCCCCGCCGCCGAGCCTTCGCTGGCGGCGCGCACAGGGGAGGGCGAGGTATAGCGGGGGGAAGGCTCCCCAGAAGGAGCCTGCTTCTCAGAAGGCACGGGCCCTGCATCTATAGCCCAGGCCCTGGCGCTTCCTGAGCAGACCCCCCTTCTGAGCGTGGCTGCCTCCGCCCTTCACCCCTCTCCCCGCCGCGGCGCCGCGGCGCCGGCGCCGGCACTCCACGCGGAGACGCGCGGCCCAAAGCCGCGCAGCCCCCCGGCCGACGCCGCGGAGCGCCGCCCCCTCACGGAGGCTGCTGCCTCGGCCGCGCCTCGCGCACCCACCGCGCCGCCCTCGCGCGCAGGCCGCCGTCGCGCCAGCAGTCCTCCAGGGCCAGCGGCAGCCCCGAGAGCGGGCAGCGCCCCGGCGCGGCCGCGAGCGCGCGCGCGAGGCCGGCGCGCTCGAAGGCGTGGCCGTGGGGCGAGCGCACGGGGTCGACGATCGGCGGATCGAGGGTGGGGCCTGCAGGGGCCCTAGATTGGGAGCCCCGAGCAGCGATGGCTCAACCTGCGAGCTCGTTCCTGGCCACAGGGCCCCAGCCCAGAGGATAGAGGAGGAGGAGGAGGAGGAGGAGGAGGAGGAGGAGGAGGAGGAGGAGGAGGAGGAGGAGGAGGAGGAGAGGAGGGAGGAGGAGGAGGAGGAGGAGGAGGAGGAGGAGGAGGAGGAGCTAGGAGGCTAGGAGGCTAGGAGGCTAGGAGGCTAGGAGGGAGGAGGAGGAGGAGGAGGAGGAGGAGGAGGAGGAGAGGAGGAGGAGGAGGAGGAGGAGCAGGAGGAGGAGGAGGAGGAGGAGGAGGAGGAGGAGGAGGAGGAGGAGGAGGAGGAGGAGGAGGAGGGGGGGGAGGTCCCCACCTTGGAGCCGCCGAGACGAGGAGCCTGCCGTCCAGGCTGCAGCAAAGCTCCGCGGGCGCCCCGCCCAGGATCTCCCGCAGCCCTGGGCGGCGTGCCCCCGCTGCCGGGGCCGCCTCGGGCCCCGAGCGCGCGGGCGGGGGTGCTGCCTGCGGCGCGGGCTCGCGGCTGCCGAGGAAGAAAAGCCGGCACGAACAGAAACTTTCTGAGAGACAGCTATCGTGTGGGGAGGAAGGGGCTGGGACGATGCAGGGGACGGATGTGAAATAAACACCCTCAGCAGACTCACTAGACCATATGGATGATCTGGTCATGTCTTCCAGCCCCATCACCCCCACCCGGTAACTGTCCTTCTGAACGTTCGGAGGTCCCCGCGGATCTCTCGGCTCGGCGCAGGAGCCCCCCGGCGGCGCCTCCGGCGCCGCCCCCGGCGCGCTCCGGCGCGCTCCGCGCGCCAGGGACGGGGCGATCCAAGAGATCCGCGCGGGTTCTCCGAAAGTTTGCGTACGTGCCGACGCTCCTTCGTCGAGGCTCGGCGCCTCGGCCCACCCGCCCAGCACCGCGACCCAGAGCGGCTGCACCGCGGAAGGCCGCAAAGGGATGCGGCAGCGGCCCAGGCGCTCCGCCACCCGGCCTCGCTGTTCCGGCGCGAGGGCGCCCAGCGCCCCCGCGAGAGCGTCGCCGCCTCTGGGCGCAAGGCCGGCGTTGACCGCCAGGGCCAGCAGCGGGGCCAGGCGCGACGGGTCGAGGTCCGGCCCCGCGAAGCCCTCGAAGCAGCCCCGCAGGAACTCCGCGCAGGCCTCGTGGCACGGCGGCGCCGCGAAGGCGAGGCTCGCGCAGTCCACGAGGAAGCGGGCGCCCGTCGGAGCAGAGCAGCCCCGCGGCACCTCCGACAGCAGGCCCCAGAGCGCGGAGCTGTGCACGCAGACCTCTTCCGAGAAGGCGTCCGCGACGCCCTGCGCCTCTGCCAGGCTGAAGAGGTGGTCCGCGCTGGCGAGCTGGCCCCAGACAGCTTCGCAGCCTTCTGCAGATGAACAAAGAACGGCACAAGCAGAAGCTTTTGAAGGTCCGCGCGGGTTTCTTGGATCGGCGCTGGGCCCCCGCGCCAGCAATCTGGTCGGGGGCTCCAGCGCCGGTGCACGAATTCCGCACGGACCTCTGAAAGTGTCTGTGGGTGCCGCTGTTTCCTCTTCGATTCTGGCCTCTTGGTCAGGGAGGCGAGGAAGGAGGCGAGAGCTGGCAGACAGGAGGCGTTGGCCCCGTCGCGCTGCAGCGCCCCCCGCAGCACGGCGCAGAGGAAGCTGCTGTCGCTGGCCGCCACGGCAAGGCGGGCACGGTGCAGAGCCAGGCCCACGCTGCGCTGCTCCATGGTGAAGCCACCGTCCCACAAGTCATCGGCGATGGCATTGTGAGGCTTCGGGCTGCGCACAGACGGCCACCCCCCCAAAGTAGCCCCGACATGCCTCAACGGGCACCCTGAATATAGCCTGGCGCGGTCTCAGCACCCTGGCGCCACCTCCGGCGGCGCCCCTGGGGCGCTCCGCGCGGTTGGGGTGTTGAGACCGCGGGGGGGGGGCTTTCTGTGCGCGGCCCACAGCCTCACCACGATGACATCTGCGTCCAGCTCATCCCTGAAGGCAATGGCGGGCGCGCACAGGCCAGTCGAGGCTGCGACCACAGCTTCCCTGAGAAAAGCCAAGTGTTCAGGCACCGGCAAAGCCGCATCCGGCTGGCCTGATGGGTCATACAACAGCACTCCCTTGGCGAGCACAAGAGCCCAGGTGGGATCGCCCGATGCCCACTCCCAGAGCGCCTCGCTGGTGAGCTCGCCTCGGTTGGTGAAGTGAAACACTAATGCAAGTGACCAAACGCATATGCACTGAAACGCATGCACCAGCCTTGCCTCTTCCCCGTCCACAGCGTCCATGCGGCAGAGGCCGCCAAAGACATGCATCGAGATACAGTCCACGTCCAGGCAAAGCTTCTCGAGGCAGGCCGCCGCTTCAGCATCCTGGAGGTCAGCCTCGCTGGAGGCTGCGGCGCCCACCACCGCCGCAAGGCTGAAGGCCACAGCCTCGGCGACACCGACACTGAAGCCCCAGACAACAAGTCGGCCCTCCTGGAAGCACTCGTCCATCTTGGCTGCCAGGTCCAAATCTACAGCCTCCACCAAGTCCAGGCACGCGCTGGCGAGCCCGGCAGCCGCGACCAAGCATCCCCGCTTCGCAGGCGCAGCCTCCGCCTCAGCAGCGTCCAGCATCTTCTGCAGCGTGGCGGTGGCTTCGTGCTGCACCACGTCCGCAGCCTCCATGCCCACGCAGTTGGCGAGCCCGAGGGAGCTGGCACACCGCAGCACCCCCTGCACCGCATCCACTGCCAACTGGGCCCCGGGCTGCCACTGCCACTGCCTCCACTGCCACTGGCCCTGTCGCCACGTCTCCATCTCTGCGCCGAGGCGCCCGCCCGGGGTGCTGGCACCTGTGCTGACCTCCGACGGCCCAGGGCCGGAATGGCTGGGGAAGCGCACGCTCTGTGCCGCAGGATACCAGGCTGATGGCGGGGGGCCGTGGACATCTCTGGGCATCCGCGGACACCCGGGGGCTCCGATCAGCATGGACTCCGATCCATGCTCGTCACACTTGGTGGACGCTCGAATCAACGTTCGCTGAAATTGTTAATTGTTGTTTCAGGACGCTGCCAATCCAGCCAATAGCAGCGCATGAGTGCCTGCTCGAGCTATTCAATGTGCGAAGCTTACAGCTAGCAGTCATTCAGACCTTCGAGCCTCCAAACCTTTCAGGTCCAACCATTTTGCGGCTTCAAGCTGCGATCTTCTCACTCATCACGCCTGGTCGTCGTCCTCGTCGTCGGCGTTGTCCTCCTCGTCCTCGTCTGCCTCTTCCACTTCACCACCAACGTCATCATGACCGTCACCATCACTATTACCATCACAATCCTCATCTTCATCCTTATCATCAGCATCATCATCTCTGCCCCGTCCTACTCATGCCGCAGTCCCCCTCTCAGTGTATCTCTTGACTCCTCCGAGGTGCTCCTCTCATGTAACCTTCATCGTCCGCACAGCTCTCCCGATTATTCCTCGTCAGAGCTCCTGTTTCTCAAGCAGCAGGCTTTGGAGTGTGAGACAGGATGGTATCATCGGATCATGCTCTGGGGGATGCAAGCCCGTCATCCCACCTCCCTCCCCCGCCACCCTCAAAAGCCATTTCATCGACGCCGTGTTCTGCGTCGCGCCGGGGCAGCACCAGTGGAGGATGCGACAAGGAACTCGGGAGTGTGGGACAAGAGGGAACACTGAACCCTAGTCCTCCGCGGGACGCTGGCCCGTCCTCGTTTGTGCCTCGTGTCATCCCAGGGTAACGGGGAAGGAGGGAGGGGGGGCGGGAACACGTGGTGGGTTCCAGACATTATGAATCCAACAATGTTGTCGTCAACTCTTGGAGGGCAACCTGTTACTTCCTCTGGCTTCCGCCGGTCTTTCGTCAGCTTCCGCTGGCCGAGGCCGTCTCGTTCTACCTCCGCCGCCCTCCGCCGAGGAACAGACAGCGACTCCTTCGAGTTCTTCGGAGGGCAGGCCCTTTCTGGAATGCTTCACTTGTTGCTGACGCCTTTGTTGAGGGCTGGGGGAGAGACAAGAAAAGAAGAAGGGAGGGACTCGGCTTGCTAGATTCGGCCTCCCACCCCACAGAACACGCCGGGAACACATCAGCCCCAGAACAGCCTGGGCCGCATCGTGAAGAAGGCATGCTGCGTGCCCAGGAGCCCAGCTTGAGCGCAAGCAAGAGCAGCGCGCCGCTGAGGCCCTGCGTGAGGCTCTTCACCCGCGCGTCCGCCGCGGCACTCCGCCGCAGCCGTGCGCTCGGCTTCCTCGGCCCCCGGGCGCGCCACAGCCGATCGGCCCCGCGGCCTCTGCAGCGGCGGCGGCCACCTCCTGGCCAAGACCCCAGGCCTGCTCGTGACTGCGCGGCGCAAGTGTATCCACAACCGCCGCTTGGTGGATCATCTTCGGGGACGTCGGCAGGCGGTGGGCACGGATACGCTCCCCCCCAGGGCCCGAACACATCCACACCCGCCGCCTGCAGACGTCCCCGACGATCGATCCCCATAGTGGCTGCCATTGTTTTATTTTGTTCTTTTTTATCTTATTTTATTAAATAAAAAACACAAGGAAAAAAAAAAACGGCTCGGATCTACCCAGGGCGCCACCAGTCCCGCACTCTCGGCGCGAGCCGCCGCGGCCGCCACGTCTGTGTTTGACGAGTAGCCCCCGGGATGCCTCGCGAGCTTCGAAGGAGAAGCAACACCAGAAACGAAAACTTTCGGAGGTTCGCGCGGACCGTCGAAAGTTCATGATTCTGCAGCTCTCTCATCTTCGACTTGGTTGCCTCGCGAGCTGCAGCGCTCAGGTCAAGTGCCAGCTCGGCATGAGCATCGTCCAACCGATCCCTACCGTCGCCCTTGGCGTGGCCTGGGCCCCACTGGCCGACTCACCCCCCCCAGATGGGGATCTAGGTTGCTTCCTTCGGGTCTCGTGGGGCACGTCCTCGCCTTGGGTGCTGGGGTTGTGGGGATACGGATGGGTATGGCGCGTCGGCGCGCCGTGAACTCAGGAGTTCGGAACCGCCGCGGGGCGCTGCCCCTGGAGCCGCGGAGGCGCCCGCGCGAACGCAGGCGGGGCCGGGGCCGGCCCCGCCGTGGCCCTGGCGCCAAGGGGGGGAGGAGGAGGAGGAGGAGGAGGAGGAGGAGGAGGAGGAGGAGGAGGAGGAGGAGGAGGAGGAGGAGGAGGGAGGTAGGAGGTAGGGTAGGAGGTAGGAGGTAGGATGAGGAGGATGAGGAGGAGGAAGAGGAGGAGGAGGAGGAGGAGGTAGGAGGAGCAGGAGGAGGAGGAGGAGGAGGAGGTAGGAGGAGCAGGAGGAGGAGGAGGAGCAGGAGGAGGTAGGAGGAGCAGGAGGACGAGGAGGAGGAGGAGCGCACGGGCCCCCGCGAGGTGCGTCAGCTGGTGGAGGAGAAGCTGCAGCAACGGGCTGCGCACGGGTCCCCGCGAGAGGCGGGCTGCCGCCGCTGCAGTAACGCCCTGATGCCCTCCCTGCGGCGAGCACACATCTGGCCATCGCTCGGACGTCCATTCCCCTTGTTTGTTCGGATTCGTGCGTGGTTTTTTTGCCAAATTATCAAGGAGGCTCCTCGATGGTCCTCGCCGAAGGAAAAAAACACACGTCCGAGCGATGCCAAGACATACGCGCACGAGCCGTGAACAGTGTCGGGAGGCAGTCGGGACCATATCTATCCTGTGTGCGCAGTGTGTGTGTGTGTTCTTATTGCTATGTGAAGCTAGAAAGGGTGGCATGCACACGGAGGACAGACACCACTTGCTGACTGGAGAGGGGGGGGTCCCAAAGACTACAAGCAGATGTTCGAATCATCATGAGGAGGAGGAGGAGGAGGAGGAGGAGGAGGAGGAGGAGGAGGGAGAGGAGGAGCGCCACAGGCCAGCAAGGGAAGGGCGGACAAGAGAAGAAATTAGATCCCAGATGAGCAGGGCGAAAAGCAACGAGCGTAGCGAAGAGGCAATTCGATGCCCTTCACGAAGGCTATCCCGACAACGGACAGAATACCATTCCTCGACCTTAAAAAATGCGGCGTCTATCACCACTGTAGACAAGCTACTGTACTCGATCCCTGGCATGTTGTCGCACTAGGGCTGAATTGGTCTTTGTGCGCTTTCAATCATGGTACGCTTTGCTGCACGTTTCAATGGCTTCAACAAAAGAGACAAGAGTCTCAGGAAACACGGGCAAGTGACGCCAAACACACGCGCGATCGTGCCATCCACTGAAAGAAATTCGAAGGAGGGGGAAACGAGTTCAAACGTCGGGCAAACCAAAATTTGCCTCAGACCATCACTTCGGGGGCATTGCATGCGCGGCAACATTGCGCTTTCCCGAACCGCTGAATCGTGCACCGCGCATTGCAAAGGGTGCGAGAGAAGGAGGAAAGGACGCAGAGAGGGAGGAGGGAAGATTGTCTAGTAATGAACGTTGTCAGGACAATCCCCTGATCCTGGGTGAGGTCTGGGTCGAACTTCCGAGCACGTCGAACCGGCGCTGGCTTGCGCGAGCAGCTGAAGACTCCATCAAAAAACCCTCAACCTGTTTCTGGCGGTAAGGAGAAGAAGGAACGAGGCCGGGCAGAAAAGAAAGGGCATGCCAGTTTTCGAGCATATGTCGAAAATGCGATTCCCTCCATAGGGGCTGGCATCTCCACGCAATGACGCAGTCGTCGGAGGAGTCAGAATCTTCGAGGAGCGACTTAATGTCAAACAACGCCTTCGAATACTCGACAGCACGGAACAACGCAAGAAGACCAGCATGCCCCAGGCACGCACCTTGGACGGGAAGGCCGATGGAGCGAAGAGAACAGGGGACGGGGGACGGGAAGGCGAAACGAAGTGCAAAAATCACAACCTGCACCATGTCCCGCTCAATCCGAAGAGCATGCGCAGTTGGGGGGGCGAGCTGGGCATCGGATATGATGGCACTGTGCGCGAAGACGCTATGATGGCTAAGGGACATCTGAGGCCCCAGGCACAGGCCCCTGGCAAAGTGGCTCCTGGTCTGATACTTTAGCACACTGGCACCCTTGCCCAAGATCAGCCACAAGCTACTTCCCACATCGGCCAACTTGAACCTCGGGGTCGGGGAAGCCAGCCTCGGCCACGGCGCGCGGGAGCTGGGAGCACGAGAAAGGCCCGGGTAGCACCATGAACGTTGAGCTCCAATCCCGTCGCAGGACCAGCTACCTGCCAGATGCGCAGAGAGATGGCCAGGCTGAGCACGACGACTCTCGATGCCAATTGTAGGTCGTCCGCACAGGCTCTGAGAGAGGACGCGCCGGGTGGAAGGCGCGCGGCGTGCATCCGCATGACGAAATCAAAGCACAAGGCGGTCAAACTCCCGGAAAGGGAGCAGCCTTGTGCGGTGCCCTCTTGCAGAAGAGCCCCTCGCCATAGACGCCCCGGCGATGGATCGCGATCCACACGCCCTGATAATCACAATGCCCCGGCGGCCTCAATCACGTCACAAGAGATCGCCGCGGCAGCGAGGGCCCAGGAAATAACCGCCTGCAACGCAGACGGAAACGCAGCCCAATAATGTGATCCCAATCAGAATCATGAAGCGCTGGACCATCCAGTGCATGCCTTTGCTCTCTAAACCGATGATGTGTGTTTCAGCATGTCGCGATTCGGTGCGAAGCTGTTTGGCGCGGCGTCGGCTTGTTGATGCAAAGGGCAAGGGCCTCGACGCAGGTGTTCGAAAGGGTGGGCGGCCGAGCTTCGCAGGAAGACCTCTGGACAACCGCTAGAGCTTCGATGGCGAAAAGTCCACCTCCGTGCCTCGCAGAGCATGGGGCCCCGTCAGGGCCTGAGCTGGACCCAGACGTCGGGACCAAGATCTGGGCGAATTCGTCATAACACAATTTCCACTCTGGCACAGAAGGAGCCGGAACCACAAAGTCCTCGGATTCTTCCCTGGCGAGGTCGCTCCCAGCGAATTCGACGTGGACCTGGCCTCAGCAATGAGCAGGCTCCCTGGCCGCCCTCGCGGGGCCCAAGATGGCACTACCACACGGATCCAGCCCCCAACGTAAAATAGATTCCGAGTCTTCCACGTCTGGCTTCTTTTGGCTGGCCCCGCATCATCAGCATCAACATTGGCAGGTGCCTTGTCGAGGCTTTCCCTTTTCGGGTGCAAGAGACATGCGCGAAATCCAGCAGGGTCGGCAAGCTGACACGTGCTAAGACAGAAGAAGCTCCCGACGGCAGGGAAAGCGCGGCGCGCGCGACACAGCGCCGCAGGGTCTTAGGCCCGAGAGGCACGGAAAAGAGCCAGGGATCAAGAAGCCTGGCCCGATCTTCGAACGACTGCGCCCCATGTCGCTCCCTCGTTTTCTTGACCACCCTAGCACCGCAACGAATTGCTTCAATGACTTCAGATACTGCGGCCCCGGGGTCAGCGGAAAAATGCGCAGGGGTCTGCACGATGATCCGGAACGCCCCGCCGAACTCGTCAGACTTCGAAATCCAGGACGGAAGAGCGGACCTCCGAGATTGCGCGCACCCAGCACGCAGGGAAAAAACAACGGGAACATGACCACATAACTCGTCAAGGTCATGGCAGAAGGTGTGCAGATCGATCAAAGACACCATCGGGATCGAAACGCACACCGGATCAATCCGGCCAAAAGAATGCAGAACCCGCTTCACCACAACATGGCGGACCACCGAATGCGTGAATTGTGCTTGGTCGACTTCGCACAGCGTGGGAAACAGCCGCCAGAAATAGCGTCCAAGCCAATGAAGAGGAAACGAAACATCCCCGTCAAGAGAAAATCGCCCTTCCCCAACTTCAGGGTGATTGAAACCCCCTCCGACCAGGACCGTCGCCCTCGAGACCAGTTTCAAGGCGCCTCTGATCAGATCAAGTTGGGATTTCCTCACTGACACAGCGATCGTAGGGTGCAAATGAAATGAAGTCCTGTTCTGCCCCCGGAAGGTCAAGGATTGGATGTACCCAGCAAAGGTCTCTCTGTGAGAGGTGTCGGGGCGAATCTACCACAGCCTGGGGCGCATGATGCCGAATGTGTCAGAACATACACAACCATTGTGCCCACGGAGCCAGGGCAGCGTAATTAACCGAGTCGAAGTGCTCGCTTGCAAGGGCCGGCGTGATCCCGAAGGTCACAAGGGCACGGAGCTGGGGCGTGACTGCGTACACTGCCCGCCGTCTCCAGGCTCGATCTTGCAGAGGAGGCGGCAATCGACTTCGCTGCAGATCAGGTACTGTGCCCACGGTTCGGCTGGCTTCCCAGCTTGCAGCCCTCGCGCATCTGCGGGGTGCTCAGCAGGGAAGTCTGGTGTGACCTTGACAGCTGGCCCAAGACGTGGTTGTCGGGCCGGGCGAAAGGGGGGATAGCAAAGGGGGGGTTTGAGAATCAGCTCACGGAACTGATTTTTCCGGCGCCTCCCGGCGCCAGGAGGCACCCACGTATCGAGGAATGGGCCCGGCGGCGGGGCCGAAACCAGCTACATGCAGCAGATTTCGTAACCCCCCATTTCCCAATCCCCCCCTTTCGTCCGGCCCGAGGTTGGCCTCGCGGATGTTCCCTGGGGTGTCGGGCTTCGCCCTCAGGAAGTGCCTCTGGCTCGCGGGATCCGTACACTGCAGGCCATCGTCATTGACCTTGGACAAGATCGGCTTCGCGGGGTGGGAGTTCGGGAAAGTAATGGAATGCGAAGTATTGAAGCTGAAGCCCCAGCTGCGGCATTCCTTGCGGACGCCCTCTTCGCGTTGGCTCAGCATGGTGGCGCCGTGGGCATGCAGCACAGGACCCATGACCAGCTTTCCAGATGCCCACCACCCAGATCTTGCACGGGTTGGCCTGGGAGGACGAGTCAGACCCTTCGGAGGGCGCCGCCGAGCCGACGGGAGGGCCAGCGGGAGGGGCAGCAGTCGCGGCCGGGCGCACCTCCAGCTTGCCGAGGCGCTCGACGACATCCTTTAGCAGCTCGGCGCTCTCGGACCTCATTGCGGTGTTGCCATTCTCAGGTTCAGCGTCGATGCGGGCCTCGAGGGCACCAATGCGATCTCCAAAAGCAACAAGTCGTGCCTGCATGCCTGGGGTGGCTGCAATCGCCAGCTGCACGCGGTTCATCTGGCCGGAGAGAGGGTCGTCAGGAATCCCTGCACGCCCGTCAAGATGGTGCGCAGCTCCTCGCCGGAGACGTCCGAAACTCGGGCAGCCTTCGGATCAGGCCCCCCCGCACCACCTTTGCCAGCAGCACCGTTGGAGGCGGTCCCACAGGCGGCAGCAGCGTTCGCAGCACTAGCAGCTCCCGCCATCTTCGACTGAGACTATGGGTCGTTCTTCACGCAGGGGTCAGATCCCTGATGCATTCACAGCTGAAGATGGCCAACAGAAGGTCGAAGGATGCAACTAGCGAGTGAAGTGAAAAATATTGGTTTGTCCGCCTGGGCACGACACCCAGGAACGCCCACACGCAGGGCTGCCCACTCAGGCACTCTGAGGCAATTGAGAGGAGGAGGAGGCGGAGGAGGAGGAGAAAGGAGGAGAAGGAGGAAGAGGAGGAGGAGGAGGAGGAGGAGGAGGAGGAGGAGGAGGAAGAAGAGAAGTAGAACGAGGAGGAAGGAGGACGAGGAGGAGGAAGGAGGAAGGAGGAGGAGGGGCCCTCCCCGTCCGCACGCAATCGCCAGGTCGGGCTGCATCCGCCAGGAAGCACCCGCCCGCCGATCGCGCGCGCACGGGCGTCACGCGCGGGCGAGAGATCCGCAGATGGCGTGCCGCGATCCGGGTGCTGGGACTGCGCCCAGCACCTCCCCCTCCGCACCAGCGGCCGCGCCTTGAGCGGCCCCGCGCGCCACTGCAAAGTCCGCCGTGGCCATCGTCCTCGCTGGCACGCCCGCCGGGGCTGCACCGACAACCGTCTGCACCGGGGGAGGGGGGCGACAGCTGCTGCATGAGAAGAGCAATAAGAAACAGAGACAGCAACAACATAAACATGAACTCTTGGAGGTCCGAGCGGATTCAATGGATCGGCGCTGGAACCACCTCCCTGGCGCGCTGAACGATGATCGGCGCCAGAGGCGCCGCGGGGGAAGGCCCTGCGCAGATCCAAAAACCCGTGCAGCCCTCCCGAGTGTCTGTGTTGATGCAGGCTTTCTTCTTCGGATGCAGCGCTCTGGCCACCCGTCCCCGTCCCAACTCGAGGCTCCACCGCGCCTCGGAGCCCCGGGCCGTACTGGCAGGGCCTGGACGCCAGCGAGTAGCAGTCCCCGCGTGGGGGGCAGCGCGCCGCGCAGGAGATATAAAAGGCCAAAGCAGCGCGGGCAGCTGCGCCAGGCCCAGGGCTGGGTTGTGGGCGTCTCGGATGGCATAACTGTTGGCCAGGCGAAGCTCGGCCACGCAGAAGCTCCTCGACCCAGATCTGAGGAGCGATCCGGCAACCAGAGCGCCACCTGAGCCCAACATTCTCCTCATTGCAACGGTGTGACTGTGAGCCAGTCGAAGAGCAAGGGCGGGTGCCGCATTCACTGGCCAAATTTGGCTTTCCCATGTGATCGCCTTCGCCCCCCCCACCCACTCACCCAACCCACATAGCAGCACCTTCGTGCGAAGAGAAAAAAATAGCCGTGGCGCCAAGGGGTTCCGCCGACGATTCCGCCTTGGGGGGTCAATGGAAGGACTGGGGAGATGAATCTCAAGGTCTTTGCGGGAATCTGAGAAGGGGGCGTTTGCAACAATTTTGCTCCAGGCGTGGACGCAGACCCGCGAACACGGATTGGCCTTCCGAACTGCTCAGACCCTGGACAGGGCAGAACATCACAGGGCTGCCTTCTGCCCTACAGGGCACGCTGGCGGCGACGGCGGCGCTATCGACGACGTCGACGGACGGACGGACGACGACGACGCAACAGCGACTCATCGACGACAACGGACGACGACAACGGGCGCGCCCTGCCATCCGCCGACCTGATGTTTTCATCCTGCAGCCCCTGAGAAGCCGGCCCCCTCCCAGGTGGTGGTTTTGCGTTCCAGATTCAGACTTGATGGCCCAAGGGCCTGGCAGCAGGCCCCAGAGGCCGAAATCGAGGGCAAGCGTCTAAACTAAAAACAAGCACTGTCGGACATATGGAAACGACGACAACGACGACCTCGCTTCTCCGTAGGAGCCCAAACCTCGACGGCATCGACGACCTCGAAGACGACGGCGACGACGACGACGCCGCCGCCGCCGCCGGCGCCGACGCCGCCGCCGCCACCGTCGTCGCCGTCGCCGTCGTCGTCGTCGTCGTCGGCGGCGGCGGCGGCGTCGTCGTCGTGCGGCACGACGACGACGCCGAGCCCTCGTGGGGCCCGCGGCGGCGGGGCGCGCCTGCAGGAAGGGGTTCGGGGGCAGGTGCTCCGCGCGTCCGGCCGCCTCTCGGGAGCGGCCAAGAGGGGGGTGCCCAAGAGGGGGGGGTGCAAATCATGACCGGCGGCATGTGCGCGGCCCAGCGGGGGGGCCAGGGACGTAGTGAAACAAGAAGAGGCGCCATGAGATATGGGGAAATATCATGCCCCCCGCCATGATATCCACCCCCCCCTAGTCATCACCCCCTCTTTTCCGCCCCCGAGCCTCGGCCGCCGTGGCGTCCGCGGCGAGGGAGAACCAGAGCACCAGCCTGGCCGGGGCGCCGCCGGCGTGGGCGTCGTCGGCGGCCTCGCCTGCTCCCTCCGCTCGCACTCTCCGCTCCCTCGCCGGGCCTCCCAGATCGGGCCCGAGCAGATGGGCGCGGGGGATCGCGGCGAGCTCGGCGGTGGACTGCAAAAAAACCCAGGATTGCAAAAAAAACCTTTTTGAAGGATTGCAAAAAAAAACCTGGATTGCAAAAAAAACCCGTTTGAACGAAGGATTGCAAAAGGGTTTTTTTCGCAATCCCTCGCTTGAACGAAGGGTTTGCTTTGCAATCCTTTGCAAAGCCTCGTTTCATGAGCCTCCCCTTCGAGAAAACGGCCTAAGACCGAAGCCGATCGACCTGGACCCACAAAAACGACGGCCGCGACGCCCTCTCGCGAACCGGAAACGGCCAATTCCTGAATCGACGTGTCAGGGTAGGAGGTCCATCAACCTCCGATAAATGGGGCCCGAGCAGATGGGCTCGGAGGATCGCGCCGAGCCAGGGGCGCGAGGAGGAGGGCCACGCCTCAGCTCGATGGGAGAATGCCCCGCGGAGGGCGACGCCTCGAGCCCTTGCGTTGCCGGCGCCAGCCGCCCATGCCAAGCGCAAGTGCTACTCGAGTCCAGCGCGCCTGCACGAGGGAAGCGGAGGTGGATTGAAATAAACGGCTACTGAAGCAGATGCTGGGTGAAACGCAGAGCTATACCAAAACGCTCACCACGTCCGCCCCACGCGCCAGGGCGCGAGGAGGAGGAGGAGGAGGCACAGACATGCTCCCGTCGCACAGAAGACCGGCTCAAGGGAGGGGGGGGACATCGACCTGGAATCGGCGATACATCGCAGATAGGTCGGCGATGTGCCCACGATCAAAAATTTCCGCACACTCCTGGGCGGGGTGGGCTATCAGGCCCAGGCCCCTGTCGGCGAGCAATGGGCGAGCTGTGCTCTAGTGGCCATCTGGGCCTCCCCGGGGATCCTGGGGACAACTTAGGCCAGCGACACCATTGGCAGCACCCGACAGGTCTGCCATGGGGCACGCAGGAAAACATCGAAACTGTTCCGCGCCTTGGCCGGCGCGGGCACGGGTGCGAGAGAGGTAGCAACTCTCTGTTGCAGGAGGAAGGGGATGAGGATCGACGTGTTTCTGGCTTGTTCCCAACACAAGACACAAAAGTGCTGCATGTTGGACCAACATGAGCATTGGGGGGGGGCCCTCGGGTACCTCGGGACATCTCCGGAAAGCTAGGGCCACAACGCCAACCTGGTCAGGCGCGAGGAGTAAGATTTCCAGAGCCGCAGCGCGCCACCTGGACCCGATTCGTCACATCGGCAGGGCCGCGTCCTATGGTGAAGGGAGCAGGCAAGCACGGGGGGGGAGAAGGAAGCTCGCGTCTTTCCCCCGCCTGGCACCTCGTGGCTGCTACATCTCTTGAGAAGACTTCCCCCACAGCCCAGCACACCGCGGCCTCTGGGACCAGGTGCCCTCGACTGTCCCAAATGCCCCGCATCGCGTCTTTCGACAAATCAGCCGCCACCGTACCCGCTGGCACGCTGATGCATGGTAGTACGCCGAATTCTATGTTGAGATTGTCTGTAACCTTCTGACATCCAGCGAACGAGAAACGAAGTCGATTCCATGACTTCACGTGGACTTGCCACATGCATGACTTTGTTCGGTATTCCGCCCAGCGTACATGCCACGTGTGCACCCTGAATTCACCGGCAGGTCGCCTAAGCGCTCCCTACCCCCTTTCGACCCCGCCCAGGAACAGGATGATGCCGTTCGAACCAGCCACTCTGAATTCTCAATGCTCAGAAGTGTTAGGGCGCGCACACGCTTGATTCAAACAAGCGGTAACAAGTGTTCCACGCTGCCACTGTTCTCCAAAACCTGTTGCATTATTTTGTTCGGCCCACCCGTTTCGCAAGTTCACCTGGCATGTTCGCCACTGCTGCTGCTGCTTGTGTTTCTGCTAGGGTCACAAGTAGCTGGGCCAGCAGGCATCTTGCCTGCCCGCTCGAGCGCGAAAATGCTAGCACACTCGCTCGAACAACTCTCGGACGCCGACTCGGGCTCGGCCTCCGGATTCATGCCTGTGGCGACGAGCAAACACTTCGGACCGCAGCGGTGGCGATTGCACACCGCGTTCGTAGCCTGAAGGTGGGGCGCTGCTATACGCGAATTCGGCACAGACCCGTGGGGGGGCCAGAAGACAGAAGAAGGCAGCCGCGGAGGAGGGGAAGGACAGGCGGCGCACTCAGACGAGGTGACGAACGACCACCCAGGCTGGCACCGAGGCGGAGGACGAAGCCAGGACGATGAGAACATCGAATGGAGGTAAATCGAGAATCTCTGAGATCGGGCGGCTCTGGACGATGGTGCGGTCGGCGCGGCCTTCTCAAAGCGTCCTGGAGCACTCTGAAAGCCTTCCAGAACGCTCTGGAACAGATCTGTCCTCGTCATGGCCCCGTCCGAAGGCACTCAGAGATGAAGCACGAAGCACGGCTAGCAGTTTGAGCAGGGACCGACCGTCCGGGCATTTCTATAGACCTACCACGAAACTTTCTTCGAACCCAGCAGTGTTCTGAGAACAAAAACCATGCTCTTAGAACATAAGCCCGATGTGTTAAAACAAAAAACAATCCGAGCCAGAAATGCTCCAGGAACATTTCGTGGAATCCACAGAAGGTTCTCAGAACATCCTTTGGTATGCCTCGAGGCACGCCAGGACGCGCTTCGCAACTGCTTGAGCAGCAAAGCGAGGGCAGCCGACTCACCGCCAGCATCACCGGCGGCGCAGCGATGGCCGGCAGCGCCGGCCGGCAGCGGCAGGTGGCCTCGGCTGTCCCGGCGAGTCGCAGGCGGCGCCGCGGTGGTAGACCCGGGGGTCGTAGGCCACAAGGTCGCCTCGGCTGCCCTCCCTAAGCAAGGCAGGAGGGCACGCTGGACTGCGCCTCCTTCGCTCCCCCAAG
The DNA here is from genome assembly GCA_963575745.1 of Prorocentrum cordatum. Taxonomy (NCBI): domain Eukaryota; class Dinophyceae; order Prorocentrales; family Prorocentraceae; genus Prorocentrum; species Prorocentrum cordatum. The sequence continues at coordinate 307,612 of CAUYUJ010004313.1, forward strand.
GGCGAAGCGAAGCGAAAGCCGTGGGGAGACGTGGCGACACGCAAGAGAACTCGATATACCTATACTCGAACTGTTGTACGTCTTTCTAATGTCCGGGAGGGGTGGGAAAAATCCACCGCACCCGGAAAAAATGCAGAGGGTCCTCCTGGGCGCTCCTGCTGGCCCCGGCCCAGGGGCCCAAGGCGGGAAGGCAGCCAAACGGCCCCGCGAGAGCTCCAAGCGGCCCCAGACATCCCCAAAAACGTCCGAAGACTCGAAGGCGACCTGAAGACGACCCCCGAAGAGACAGCGCGATTGCAAACAACAGAACTTCCCTTCTACGTTGTCGTCTGATTTTGGGGTGCTCGATTATTCGGTCCTCCGCGCTTTTTACTTCCGAGACCAGCCAAGTTGCTCCGAAAATCGCATCATCCCCCGCCAAACGGGCATCCAAGAAATCCAAGAAGCCACAAAATAGCCCAACAAAGCCTAAAGATGGACCGAACAGATCCCCATGACGGCCCAAGATGGCCCCAAGACGCCCCCCAAAGCACTCCACATCGTGGCCTGGTCGTTGAGGGGGAACGGGGTTGGCAGCGGGGTGGCCCTGATAAGCCCCCAGAGGCCTTCAAAAAGCACCCAGTAGGACTCCAGAGACCCGCACGAAGCTATCGTAAGGCCCCAACAGACTCTCCAAGGCCGAGCCCCCTCCCAAAAACTGAGGAGGAGGAGAACAGTAGTTGTTTCGCAACAAAGGGCGAGCACCAGAAAGTGAAGAACTGGACAAATAAGGAGAAATGACAACACTATGACAACGACCAGAACAAACATCGACACATTGATCTCTTCTACCTATTGCGTGTTTGTCTGTGTCTGTTATTATTATCGCCTATCTCCTTGTTTTTGTTTTATATTCTCTCTTTCTCTCTTTCTCTCTCTCTCTCTCTCGTTCATTCCGCCTACATGCGAAATGTGAAGGGCCAAGGGGATGGCGCGAAGCGCTATTATAGTCTTATATGTGTTTACACACAGAAGAAACATATGTTCCATATGCATGCATCTATTACTGGCAGAACTCGGAGGAACATGTAGAATTTGAACAGGATCTCCGAACACTTGGGAATACATGGGACACGTTCACGACGGCGGCGACGCCCGCGGCGACCAGGGGGAGTGCGGAGGTTGTCTTACCATCCGCTCAAGCTCGCCCCCCGATGCCTCCCTGCATGCCATCCTGACCAGTGCGTCGAGCTGCGCTCACTCGTGGCCGCAGGGGCGCCCCCAGAAGCCTGTCGAGACAGGGAGGCGAAGAAAACGTCAGAGCCGCCCTCCATCGATCCTCTCCAGCGGGGACGACGCGAGAGGGGAGGGACGCAGGAGACGCGGCCTCGTCCAAGCACGGAGCAATAGCTGCACAAGCACGGAGCACACAGCAAACAGCTGCACAAGCACGGAGCCTCGCGGGTCGATGCGCGCGGAGTCCTCGGGTCCGGTGCCAGCTCCTTCCCCCAGCGCCCCGAGCGCTCCCGGGGCGACGCCATAGACGCAGCGCGGACCCAGGAAAGCCGCGCAGGCCTCCGGAAAGTGTGATGTTCATGCGGTGCTGTGTTCTTCTGTCCGATGCGCGAGGGTCAGAGTCCCGAAACCAAGCAGCAAGCCCAGTGCGAACAAACCACCACGCGCGGATGTCAGGAACATCCGGCCTCCTCCTCCTCCTCCTCCTCTCATTCCTTCTCCTTCATCTCCCGAGGGTCCGTTCTGGCAAGATCTTTCAGGCGGGCCCAGACGTGACCACAATGGCGCCCCAGGAGGCCGAAAAGAAGAAAGAGCGCCCTAACCACCTTGCCCACTCCTCATCCCATCCCCCCCTCTCCTTCCCCATCGTCGGACGACACAGGCTTTCGGGTAATAACTCGGGCCTGAAGCGGCCGTTCGGTACGACTCCGGCATCCCCAGAACGCCCGCGAGGAGGCGCCGCTTATGGAAACCGCCCCGAGAACCGAAATCATCAGAACACTCCCACAAACCGAAGACGACGACAACCTCGGCAACGACCTTGACGACGACGACGACGGCGGCGGCGTCGGCGGCGGCGGCGACTGCGGCGGCGGCAACGGCGACGCTGACGACGACGACGGCGACGACGACGACCTCAACGGCCGCGCCTCTTCGCAGGGGCCCTGGGCGCACGGCCTCCGTGGGCAGCAGCGCCCGCAGGCGGCGGGCCTGCGCGGCCGCCGGGCACCCGGGGCAGAGCTGCGCCTCGGCGGCCTGCGCGAGCGCTCGTCGTCGTGCGCCGGTGGGCAGCCGCCGACGACAGCAACAAGCGATTACCACCGACGACCGCGGCCGTCGCCATCGTCGTCGCACGCCGTGCGTCGCACGTCGTCGCGCGGCGACGTCCTCGCCGTGGCCGTCGTCCACGACGTCGCGCTCGCCCTCTCCTTCACCTCCTCCTCCTCCTCCTCCTCCTCCTCCTCCTCCTCCTCCTCTTCCTCCTCTTAATCCTTATCTTAGAGCACTCACAGAGGGTGTCGGAGCAGGTGGGGTGCAAGGATCGCACCACATCGCTGATGCATCACCGATACATCGGCGATGCATCGGCGATGCATCGGCGACGCTGGCGATGCATCGGCGACGCTGGCGCGGAGAGAATCGGGTTCCACATCAAGCCGTATCGCCGATGCATCGGCGATGCGGCGCGATCCTCCGACACATCTGCTCGGACCCAATTTGGGAGGCCTGGGCCCCCCTTAGCGTGAACGAGACCCACATATCCGACAAGAGACAATATGTTTTTTTTCAATCATGGAGATGTTTCTCGATTCCGTCCCCCAGGGGCTGTCATTGGCCCCAGAACAATCAAATACAGATCTGGGACGAAAAGCTACCCCCGTGGAAGGGATCAGGACCCCTGCGGCCGCGCTTCACAAAAAACATCGTCGGATGTCTGGGGACGACCCGCGATCCACACGCGACCCACCCCGCGCCTGCCCCCTCACTCCTACCCTCAACTGCGATGTGCTGCGTGTCTACGACTTCAACTCTTGGTGTTGTCGGCCTCCTGGAGCCAGATTCTCATCAAAGTCGCTGCCAAAACGCGCCCCGAGGCAGGTGCAGAGGACCCCCAGCCTCACCACGGGCCTGACCAAAATCTCGAGGCATACCCAGCCATGACGACGAGGGCTCCCCAGAAGACCAAGCCCAAAAGGCCAACCAAAAAGGAAACGCGTTGGAATCTCCACCTCCTTCCCTCCCCTCCTCCCACTCCTCCCTCCTTCCTTCCGTCCTCCTCCATTCCTGCCCCCTTCTCCTTCTCCGGGTCCCTCCCTTCTTCCTTGCCGCTGCCACCCCAATGGGGGGGGGGGCACCAGGTGCGAACCCGGCACCAGCTCCAGTGGCGCGCATGCCCCGCCGTCCGACAGGGCAACCTCGAGGCTGTGCCATCGAGGCCAGCGTGGATAGGGAGGAGGAGAGGGAGGCGGGGGGGGGCGGTGCAGGAGGGCGAGGGGGAGGAGGAGAGGGATGAAGAGACAAACGAGGTGGAGGGGAGCAGGAAGAGCGGGGGGGAAGGATAACATGATGCCGAAGAGGATGAGGTCGGCCAGTGTGGGAATTCAAGGGAACATGAACAGCATTGCACGAGGCACCGCTCCTCGTCCGTCAGCCCTGACCTCGAGGGAAGCAGCGAACGAGGCCAGACGAACAGGAGCATGATTTACGCACGATGGCACAGCGACCTCACGCGGAGGCTTCCGCGGGCCGCCGTCGTGGCGCCCTGCGCGGGGAAGGGGGGTCTGACGCGCGACCCGATGGGCCACCATCATTGCGAAGCATGAGCGGCATGGCGGTTGAGGAGGAGCAAGAGGTGCAAGAGGACGACGACGGCAACGACGATGACACGGCGGAACATGGCGAGGAGGCTGATGCGCTGCAGGAGCTGGGCAGGGAGGGCTCCTCCTCCTCCTCCTCCTCCTCCTCCTCCTCCTCCTCCTCCTCAACCTCCACTTCCGACCCCCATTCCCTCCGACCCTCGTCCATCCCTCCTCGGCCCCCTTCCCCGCCCTCCTTCCCCTCCCCATAATTACCCCACCACCTCACTTTCTGACTCCTCCCTCCACCTTCCTCTCCTTCCCCCCCACTTCCCCGACGCCACCTCCCATCCCCAAGCCTCCGACGCCGCGTTCCCTCGAACATCACGTAAGGTTTCTATAGCATGCGTCTAACGCCCAGTGAAAAACCCTGGGCCCCCGAAGTCGGTGGCCATCGAGCGCCCCCCTCGTACCCCCCCGTCAGTGCAACTCCGTAAAGCTGTTCAGGGCATTCTGCCGCAAGGGTACACGTGGCCCCCGGACCAGTCGACCCCTGCCACGGACGTTTCTATGGCCAGCGGAAGCCCAAAACATTCTCCAGACGACGGAAATAACAAAACCATTCCGTCTGCAATTTTTCCCAGACGTTGGGAGTGATTGGTCCTCCTCCCTGGACATCTGGCCCCAGACCTCTCCTGGGGTGCGCGCTCTGGCGCGTGCCGGCCAGCATCAATGTCGAAGGGAGCGCAAACGCAGCGGCGAGGACGCGACTCAGGCGGCCCAGAGAAGACAAACAACGGTGCAGATCGACAAACCCAGACATCCGCCGATCTCTCAATGTTTCAATCTGCGTCCTACGGTAGCCGAATCAAATATTGTCAAACTAGCAAATGGAAACAAGATCGGGAATCAGTGGGGCGAGTGTGTCTCCCGTTGTCTCCCGTGGCGTGCAGCAGTAAAATTAGCGTTAGAAATGCTGCCAATAGTATTAAGCCTAAACGTACTCTCCTTTACCCGTTTTGAATGACTTGTAAAGGGTAAGGGGCTCGGGTTCGGGTCCAGAGTCAGTAAGACGAGTTTGTTTCCCGTTGTCTCCCGTGGCGCGCAGCAGTAAAATTCGCTCTAGAAATGCTGCTACTACTATTCGGCCTAACCGTGCTCTGTGTTACCCGCTCTGGATGAATGGTAAAAAGGTGAGGGCTCTGGCTCGGATCTGGGAGCGCGCGAACACCAAACCAAACATACGACATGCAGATCTTGATCTTGAAGTGCAAAGGAATCCCTGATGAATCGCAACGCCTTTGACCCACGCAGGAAAAATGTGTTATATGAAGCCCCAACCGAGTCCACGAGGAAATTGCAGCGCCTCTGCTTTCGACCAACAAATCCTTGTTGCATTTAACCCGAATTTCGGGGGAAAACAAACCTACCTCGCTTTTGACCACCCTCGCTTCCAAGAGATACCAAACAATGCCAAATTGCGGCCTGTACTGGCCAGGACGCTTGACGAGGAGGCGCGTGGTATGGCTTGGTTTTGCCTGGAAGCGAAAGCGGGGGAGGTAATTCACGCTCTGAGAATTAGAATCCAAAAAGAGACCGCAGCTCCTCTGGCTTCCACGGGAAATCATTCGTTTTGTGTTGAACGTGACAAGGGCTTCCCAAGGAAATCGCAGCGCCTGTCCTCTACAGACAACGAGTCTTGTCATGAGTTTGACAGAATCCCACCAGCCCTCTGGGCGCAGGTGGTCTAGGGCGTTTCCTTTCCCAACCTCCATCCTTTCCCAGCCGACTAAGGGGTCCAAAATATTCTCCTAATCGTGTATTCGTTGGGAGCCCGGGTCGCGCAGGGCCGAGATGTTTCCCTTCGCGTCATCAGCCAACCTGGCCATCGGCTCCATGACCTGCTGAGAGGACATGTCGTCTGGTGCTGTGGCACTGCTTGGGGCGACTGGCCGAGATCCAATACCACGGGGCACATGCATGTGTCCAGCATTCCCAAGTTAACGCTGTCCAGAAATATCACATGGTCGGGGGCGTCCTCGATGTCAAGTCTGGCCAGCCAGTGCGCAAGTTCGTCCGTGCCATGGACCCTCGGGTCTTTGTCCCCGTGAATGGTTTCGTTGACGCGTGCCGCCCGCAGCTCCTTTAGCCGATCGTCCTTCCCGATGATGTGTCGTGCGACCAGTCCAGCGGCCCATCGTTTGCCATCCCATTCCGCGTCTGGCACCAATCCGTCGGTAGCGAGCCCCGACGGAGGAAACGTCCAGGACAGGGTGGAACAGGCCAGGACGTTGTGCCAGTTGACGTCCAACCTGTTGTCCGGCACCTCGTACTGGTTCTCCAGCGCGTAGAAGATGTCATTGGCAACTGAATTGGTGCGTCTGAGGTGCACGCGCTTTTGAACTGGCGCGTGTCCAGGTGTGTCGCTGTTGTCGTCGGTCCACGCTTGGAAGAACATGTCGAGTCTTGCGTTGGCCACGCCCGGCAGCTGCGGGATCCTGATGTCCGGGAACATTTTCTTGATTGCGGCCACTCTCTGGACTGGGTTCGGGTTGTGGCGACGTCTCCGATAGTGACCCGCACTCGTCGTCGTCGTCGCCGCGTGGTACTCGCGCTCTTTCTTTGCCAAGTGCGAGGGCGAGGCCACCCGCGTCCTCTTTCCTCTTCTTGGATGCCCGCGCTGTGGGGGGGGACTGGATACATCGATGGCGTGTCACGCACAAGGATGCGGTTGATGACGGATGGAGCAGCGTCAAAGATGTGAGCAAGACAGTTCCCGCAGTACCATCCAGAGTTCCAGTTGCCACTCGTCCAGCGGCCGATCCAGTTGCCCCAGGAAGGTAGGCTGCACTGCTCTGCGTCCTCCACGCCAGGAGTCGGTCGCCAGACGAAGCACCCAACAGCTGGCTGCCCGTGTTTCCATGTGCGCAGCAGCTTGGGCTCTGGGCAGCCGTCGCACGTTGCACTGTAGGTCCCAGACTTCAGTCCCTCTGTGCCGAAGCGGTCGTCGCCAGGTCGGGTTGGGGGATTCGGTGCGCCTGTCGCCTTGGGGTCGTTGGCTGAGTCCGGTGCGAAAAGTAGGTCACGTAGCAGGCAGTCGGCGGTTGGGCTTGCGATTTTGGCTAGCCCAGTTGGGAGGTGCTCAAGCGGTGTCAGACTGACAGCTGTGGGCCTGCTTTTCTGTAGGTTGGCCAGCTTTTCGCGCATCGTGTCTCCTGCGGGGGCGTCAGCATCTTGCTTCTCGAGGCTCTCCACCCAGCGCCCAACGCACAGCCAACGGCAGTTGAGTCCCTCGTGCCACCCTGCAATCCTCGCCGTTGCCAGTCGTTGACGCATATCGTTGTCCCAGGTGCCCTCGATGTTTGTGGAGGGGCCTCTGGGTCGTCGCAGTAGAAGCTGGCAGTGTTCTGTGGCGCCGGGAAGCGCCGGTCTCCTGTTCGGAGCCTTTTCGGTGTCATTGTGGCGCCCACTTTCGCTGTAGGGGGTTCAGGTATGAGAAGGTCCTTTTGGTCCATCGCTCGCACTGGGCCAGCATAGTACAGCCTCTGGTCCGGCGTGCGCCCGAGATGCTTGTGATTCATTGTGATGGATTTGTAAAGCCAGCAGATGGTGCAGCTGGTTGTCTCGTTGTCAGGCTGGTCGTTGGTAGGAGGCAGCGGTAATTTGAGCGGTTCAATGAGCTGATCGATCACCGGAAGGATACCTTTGATGTGAAAGTAAGGCCGCTTGCATTCCTCCCACGTTGACGGGCACCAGGCTTGTTTCGAGACGTCGTGATGGTGGCTGGTAGTTATGAGCACACCCGCGTGTCTTACCGCGTCAGTGAATCTCCGATGCAGGTTCTGGTAGTCGCGATTGGAAACCTTCCATGTCAGGCCAAACTGCGTCCAGAAATGAAGGTCTTTTGCAACGGATGTGGTGCCAGTTGAGCTGCCATGTTTACATATGCCCAAAACGGCCCCCCACGATATCCCCTGACCTTTCTTCTTCGGAAAATTGGAAGAGACAGGTAGTTGGTTCCCGAAGCGCTAGCATCATCATCACCAGTGCCGTGCAGGTCTGAGCACATGCAATGAAGTCAGTTGGCATGTAGTCACTTTAGATGATGTTTCCAGGCCGTCCATCCCTGGATGAAGTTGGTGCATTGGACACTGTGTCGTCGCGGCACTCCATACCGTGGGTAGCTGTTTGTCCATGCCAGCTGGCGAACCCCGACAGTCCTTGGATGCGCGTTTCTGTAGACAGCCTTTTGGTCTTTCAGGCAGGTCGGCCACAGCGAGCGACGTGCTCTCGCCGCCCCAGCTGTGGCCAAGCCCGACTGCACGCATCAGGCACGCCCTGGCACGCTGGCGGGGATACGCGCAGCGTCAAGAATAGAAATGGTCATGAAAGTAGTAGCAGTAGTAGTCACAATAAAAGACGGGATAAACACAATCGTAGCCGGAATAACCGTAGGCGTTGTAACCGTAAAGAAGTAGTAGTCGTAATTGTAGTAGTAATCGTAGTCGTCGTAGTAGTACTAGTCGTAGTAACAATGGTAGTAGTCGTAGTAGTAGTAGTAGTAGTAGTAGTAGCAATCGTACTGATAGTAGTCGTAGTAGTAGTAGTAGTAGTAGAAGTAGTAGTAGTAGTAGTAGTAGTAGTCGTAGTAGTAGTAGTAGTAGTAATATTAGAAGTAGTAGTAGTAGTAGTAGTAGTAGTAGTAGTAGTAGTAGTAGTAGTAGTAGTAGTAGTAGTAGTGGTAGTAGTAGTAGTAGTAGTAGTAGTAGTTGTTGTTGTAGTAATAATTTTAGTAGTACGACAGGTAGTAGTAACAGTAGTAGTAGCAGTAGTAGTAGTTGCCGTAGTAGTAGTAGTAGCAGTAATATCAGAAGCAGCAATCGTGATAGCCGTTTTAGTAGCAGTGATAGTGATACTCAAAGTAGTGGTAGTAGTAGTAGTGGTAGTTGAAGTACTCGTAGTCGTAGTAGTAGTAGTACTGGTCGCAGTAGTAGTAGTAGTAGTAGTAGTAGTAGTAGTAGTAGTAGTAGTGGTAGTGGTAGTTGGCGTTGTTGTGGTAGTTAGTAGTTAGTAGATAGAACCAGTAGTGAGTAGTTAGTCGTTGTAGTAGTGGTAGTAGTAGTCGCAGTAGTAGTAGTAGTTGTAGTAGTAGTAGTAGTAGTAGAAATAGTAGTAGTAGTAGCATTAACAGTAGTACTGCTACTAATAGTAGTAGTGGCAATCGTAGTAGCAGTAGTCGTAATAGTAATCGTAGTACTGATACGGATAGTGATAGTCAAAGTAGTCGTAGTAGTAGTGGTAGTAGTATTAGTCGTAGTAGTAGTAGTAGTCATAGTAGTAGCAGTGGTAGTAGAAGTAGTAGCAATAGTAGTAAGAGTAGTGGTAGTAATCGTAAAAGTAGTCGTATAATACTGATAGTAGTAGCAGTAGTAGTAGTAGTAGTAGTAGTAGTAGTAGTAGTAGTGGTAGTACTAGTTGTACTACTACTACTACTACTACTACTACTACTACTACTACTACTACTACTACTACTACTACGACTACTACTACGACTACTACTACTACTACTACTACTACTAGTAGTAGTAGTAGTAATAATAGTAGTGGTAGTGGTAGTGGTAGTGGTAGTGGTAGTGGTGGTGGTAGTTGTAGTAGTAGTAGTAGTAGTAGTCGTCGTCGTCGCCGTCGACGTCGGAGTCGTGGTGGCCATGCAAATGATACGATATCAGGTAGTTGCAGAGACCATTGTCAGGTCTGCTGCCGCAGTGAAGTCCTCCCGACCGTTTCCCCAGGGGTAGTTCTTCGCCACAGCTCCATGTTTCGCAGACCCCGGGCCCGATGACGACCCCCGAGGACTTGGACCCCGAGGACTGGGAACCTCGACCCCCCCCCCCCCCCCTGCAGCAAAGCGCGGAGCACGACCTGGAAGTTCGCTGCCGCGGCGGGCGCCTCCCCGGGCGCGGACTTGTAGCTGTCGCGGTGGAACCCCTGCACGGCGCCCGCGGGGGGGGGAGGGCGAGGGACATCGAGCTCGAGTCCGGGGCCCCCTCGCGTTGTGGAACAATCACGACGGGAGGTCGCTGACCGTGTGCGGCCCCTGGGGGCCCTCGCCGGGCCCTGGTCCTGGGGAAGGGTGTCGAGACTTCCGGGGCCCACGCTGTGAAACATGGTTGGCCAACGCACCAGGAACGCACCAAGAACTCTTCGTCCCCTCCCCCCTCCTCGCCCCTCGTCTTCCTCCTCCTCCTCCTCTTCCTCCACCTCCTCTCTGGCGGAGAACATGTCAGTTTACACATTGTCATAGTTCTTTCTGCAGGCTGCTTACGACCGCGCCGCTGCGAGCCGGGACACTGCCTTCTGCCAGCGGCAGTGCGTGCAGTAGCCGCGCACTGCAACCGATGTGCCGTCCAAAGCACGGTTCGGACTCGATGCATGGTCGCGTTTTCGAGACACCGGATTGGGCAACGGACAAAATTGCGATGCTGGAGGTATCGATCGTAATGTACCGTGCCAAGGGTTGTGCTGTGTTGTGCCGTGCTGAATTGAGATGTGTCATGCCGCGATGGATATTGCGTTGTGCACTATAGTGTTGTGGATCACGTTGTCCTGAGCATCCAAATCCTGACCGGCCTGATCTGAAGCTTACGCTGGAGCTGCCTGAGCGCATCGCTGGACCAAAGCTGGTTGCAGTCGAAACGTGCGAGACACTCCATCAACTCGAACTTAACATCCGACTCAATCCCGAAACGGGACGAGACGACACGGAACACATATGGCGCATGGTCGAACCACGGGATGTGCCAGGGGCACACGAGAGGCTGCGCCAGGGGACGTGTCAGGGGACGTTTCAGGGGACGTGCCGTGGACGTCTCAGGGACCTGCCACTGGACGTACGAAGGCGCATGCCGGAGGACGTCATGCCAGAGGACGTCCCAAAGGACGACCCACAGGCGACGTGGAAGCGGACGCGCCAGGGGCGCCGAGTGGCATGTCCGGAGGCGTGCCAGGGGGGCGTGCCAGGAAGCGGCACGCCAGTGATCGTCGCAGTGGACGCTCCCGGGGACGCGCCACGGATCGGGCAGGGGAACGCCAGAGGACGAGCCAAGGGAAGCGCTGGAGGACAAGCCACTGGATGTGCCAGAAGACGAGAGGACACGTGCCAGGGGGCGTGCCAGGCCACGTCATGCCAGGGGACGTCCCAGGGGACGCGCCAGGGGACGTGGGAAGAGACGCGCCACAGAACGGGCAGAGGAAGCGGCAGAGGACGAGCCAGGGAACGCGCAAGAGGGCGAGCCAGGGAACGCGCCACGGGACGAGGGAGCGGACGAGCCAGGGAACGTGCCATGGGACGAGCGAGCGGACGAGCCAGGGAGCGTGCCACGGGACATACCAGTGGACGTGCCAGGTGACGATGCAGTGGACACGCCAAGGGACGTGACAGTGAAAGTGCCAGGGGGCACGCCAAGGAACGTGCCAAGGGACGCGCCGCAGACGTGCTATGGGACGCGCAAGCCAGGGGACGTGTTAGGGGACGCGAGAGGGGACGTGCCACGGAACCGGGAACGCGCCCGAGCATAGATGCCGCGTCCGCGCTCCGAGCGCCACGACACCCTGGAAAGTACGCTGCGCCATAGCGATTGCGCTCGTTCCTGGGCGGGGTGGGCCTATCAGAGGCCCCCATCGGCGATCAACGGGCGACTGGGAGTCGATGCATCCCCCCGTTGGGCCCATCCCAGACATGCGATGTCCTGACATGTTCCCAACCATCCTGTGGTGTTGGGCCCTCGTTTTGAAGAGACAGCGCCCCGCGTTCATTCCTTCCCGCTGCCCCCATCCCTCCTTCCCCTCCTCCCTCCTGCCATCCGCTTCGTCATCGTCATCGGCATCGGCATCAGCTTCGTAGGGAGCTCCACCGAAGGCCCCAGCGGAGGCGTGGCACCGCCGCCTCATTTTGGCATACCCCTCACACGGTTCGTGGCCCCATAGGGAGCTCCACCGAAGGCCCCAGTGGGAGCTTCCACAAGGCACCGCCCCATTTTGGCACACCCCTCAGACGGTTCATGGCCCCATAAAGAGCTCCACCGAAGGCCCCAGCGGGAGCGTCCGCATGGCTTCGCCGCTCCATTTCGCTACACCCCTTACACAGTTCGTGGCCCCATAGGGAGCTCCACCGAAGGCCCCAGCGGGAGCGTCCGCATGGCACCGCCGACCCATTTCGACACGCCCCCTCACACGGATCGTAGCCCCAAAAGGAGCTCCACCGAAGGCCCGTGTGGGGGCGTCAGCATGGCACCTCTGCCCCATTTCGGCGCACCCCTCACACGGTTCGTGGCCCAAGGGAGAGCTCCACCGAAGGCCACAGCGGGAGCGTCCGCATGGCACGGGCCGCGCACGGGTCTCGAGCGAAACCAAGAAGACTCTCCGCTCGCCCACGTCAGCTTTTCTCCCGCTCATGCACGCCGCACTCCTTTTTGCTGCCCCTCCTCCTTTGTCTCCTCAGCACGGGGTTCCCAGAAGTCCCAACCATTTCTCCAGGACCAACGTTGCATCCTGAGCTGTGTTTGGCGGTCCCAGGGCCGGGTGAGTGCCTCCAAAGGCCGAAATTAGCCTGACGGAGGACCCAACCACATGCTGCTGCGAGTACCGCGAGGGAGAGGATACGCGGCGCGATACCCGTGCGCGGCCCGTGCCATGCGGACGCTCCCGCTGGAGCCTGCCGCGGAGCTCCCGTTGGGGCCACGAACGTTGTGAAGGGTGTGCCAAAATGGGGCCGCGGTGCCATGCGGACGCCCCCACTGCGGCCTTCGGTAGAACTCACTATGGGGGCCACGAAACGTGTGAGGCGTGTGCCGAAATGGGGCGGCGGTGCCATGCGGACGCTCCCGCCGGGGCCTTCGGTGGAGATCCCTATGGGGCCACAAACTGTGTGAGGATGCGCCGAACTATGGGGCCACGAAACGTGTGAGGCGTGTGCCGAAATGGGGAGGCGGTGCCGGACGCTCCCGCTGGGGCCTTCGGTGGAGCTCCCTATGGGGCCACAAACTGTGTGAGGATGCGCCGAACTATGGGGCCACGAAACGTGTGAGGCGTGTGCCGAAATGGGGAGGCGGTGCCGGACGCTCCCGCTGGGGCCTTCGGTGGAGCTCCCTATGGGGCCACAAACTGTGTGAGGATGCGCCGAACTATGGGGCCACGAAACGTGTGAGGCGTGTGCCGAAATGGGGAGGCGGTGCCGGACGCTCCCGCTGGGGCCTTCGGTGCAGCTCCCTATGGTAACACGAACCGTGTGAGGGGTGTGCCAAAATGGGGCGGCGGTGCCATGCGGACTCTCCCGCTGGGGCCTCCGGTGGCTCCCTATGAGGCCACGAGCCCTGTGAGGGGTGTGCCAAAATGGGGCGGCGGTGCCATGCGGACGCTCCCGCTGCGGCCTTCGGTGGAGCTCCCCATGGGGCCACGAGCCGTGTGAGGGGCGTGCCAACATGGGGCGGCGGTGCCATGCGGACGCTCCCACTGGGGCCTTCGGTGGAGCTCCCTATGGGGCCACGAACCGTGTGAGGGGTGTGCCAAAATGGGGCGGCGGTGCCATGCGGACGCTCCCGCTGAGGCCTTCGGTGGAGCTCCCTATGGAGCCACGACCCGCGTGAGGGGTGTGCCAGAATGGGATGGGCATTCGGAGAGCAGAGGCATGGGATGGGAGGAGGGAGGAGGGAGGAGGGGGCAGCGTGAGGTGAGGTGAGGCGACGCGGGGCGCTGCCTCTTCCGAACGAAAACCCAACACCACAGGATGGTTGGGAAAACGAGCCGCAACCTCCAGTCCTGATGTCTTCATCGGGGGCGGCCACGAGGGGGGCGTCCAAGAGGGGGGAGGTGCAAATCATGGCCGGCGGCATGTGCGCGGCCCAAGGGGGGGCCAGAGACGTGATGAAATAAGGAGAGGCGCCATGAAACTTGGGGAGATATCATGGCCCCCGCCATGATATCCACACACCCCTAGTCATCACCCCCCTCTTTGCGGCCCCCGACTTCAGGACGCGAACATATCGGGATCCCCCCTGCTGCGTTGCCCCCGAAGGACGCGACAGCGCGGCCTGGGCGGCCGCCCCGGCGTAGACGGCGTAGAAGCCCAGCTCGAGCAGGTGCGGCTCCGCGCCGCCCTGCTGCAGGAGACGCACGACACCCCACTCCCCGTCGCTCGGACGTCCATTCCCTGTTTCTTTTTCGGTTTCGTGCGTAGCTCTTTCGCAGGATGATCCAGGATGCTCCTTCAGAATCCCCGCCGAAAAAAAGTGCACACGGCCGAGGGATACCAAGCACAGGTCGGCACCAGCCCGGGCCGGCCGGAGTTCTGCGGCAGCTCGCGGGCGCCTCCCAGACCTTTTTTGTTGTCGGCTCTTGCGAACCGAGGCCGACCCACACGCCAATCGGCGCTGCATCGGCGCTCATCCCATCGATCACCAGACGCCGATCGGCGCCACTGCTTGAGCAGGGACCGACCGTCCAGGCATTCCTATAGGCCTACCACGACATGTCCTTGGAACCCAAAAATGTCCTAGGTGCAAAGACAGCAGTGTTCTCAGAGCGTGAACCCGATGTGTCAAAGCAAGACGGCCCCAGCCAGAAATGTACTAAGAACATCTCGTGGAAGCCACAGAAAAGGTTCTTAGAACAGTTTTTGGGTAGGCCTACAGGAAGGCCAGGGCGATTCGCCACTGCTTGAACTGCAACGCAAGTGCAAGATGGACTGGCGTTGTGGATGCCATGACCACGGACACCCTAACAATCCGATCATTGAATTAACGATGTGTTTGAAATGTGTAAAACATGTTCTAACACTGTTTCACACATGTGTTTTATGTCTAAACCATGCTTGAAACATCTCTTAGACATCTGGAGATGATCTGGCAACACGCTCCCTCTCCACGGATCGCCCTCCACAGGACTGGCGAGGGCATGCAAGGCTCCCACGAGCTGCTGCCGCAACAAAGGGGGGGGCCCGTGGCGGGCCCGGCCGGCCGCCCAGCTTAGCTCCCACAGCCCGCGGGGGGAAAAAAACACGGAAAGGGGCCCAGGAACACACAGATAAACACGCACAGACCCCAGGATCTCCCATATGTTCAGGTGTAGTCTGGGTGTTCGTCTTCCCCCCCCACTTCCCATACTTTCCCATATTTTCCCATATTTTCCCATATTTTCCTGGGGCCGACGATTCATTGTGTCTGTGTGTGTGTTTTCCCCTCCTGAGCCCAGGCATCCTGGCGCTGCAGTTTGTTTTCCGACCGCGGTGGTGCTCGCCCGGCGTCGGGCCCCGAGGCCCTCGCGGATCCATCCAGCTCGAAAAAAAACACGCTGCCGCAGGGTGGGGGTCCCCGGGCTCGGGTCAGGGCGCCTCGCTGCTCTGCCCTTCGTCCGCAACCTGGCGGATCCTCGGGAAGGGGGGGGAGGGGCCCCGCGTGGCTCCCAAGCGCGGGTCAGCCGGAACGGATCGGCTCTGGAGCACCGTGGGGGTCCTGATCTTGAGCCGGAGCACGCCCTGGACGGACGGATCTACCCTCTCTCCGACCTTGTACTGCACCGAACGCGACGGCCGCGTTGTCCGTAGACGTATCCACCCCGAGCGTGCCTGCATACGCAACGACACCCAAATGTGTCTATAGACGCGTGCGGCCAACCATTGAGAACGGTACGCGGCACAGGCCCGAGACATTGGCCTTCTAGAAGGAGGTCGACTTTCGCCTCCAACATCGCCTGACCCCTGTGTTGAGCAGGGACCAACCGTCCCCGCATTCCTATACGCATACCACGACATGTTCTTAGAAGCTACCAACGATCTAAGAACAACAATGTTACCATAACATAGGCCCGATGCATTGAAACTCAACGGTCTCAGCCAACAATGAAGGACACGCCGTGCTACCCACAATGAAGGACACGCCGTGCTAACCACAGGCAGGTCTTAGAACCTTCTTCTGGTGGGCCTCTTAGGCAAGCCAAGACGCCTCGCCCCTGCCCGACCGTGAGCACCGACCCCCCCCCCGTGGCGTGAGCCCCAACCTTTGAGCAGGGACCGACCGTCGCGGCCGTCCTATAGGCCTACCACGAAACGTTCTTAGAACCCAACACGTTCTAAGCACATCCAACCATGTTCTTAGAACATAGATCCCTGGGTGTCAGACCACGACAGCTTCAGCCAGAACTGTTCTGAGAACATGTCGTGCAGACCAAGATCGGCTCTTGGAACATTATTTGGCAGACCTCTAGGCGAGATAGACTTAAGTCGGGCCTGCCCCCCTACAGGGGTATTTTGGACGAACAATAAAAAGTAGTCAAACATATGTACATCAAAATGCTCGAACATAGTCAAAAAAATCGTCCCCAGACTATTTGTTTGACTATTTTCGAATGCTCCCCCTGTAGAGGGACAGGCCCGACTTAAAGCTGGAACGCTTCGCCCCTGCTTGACACCTGCAGCAGCTGCGGCCACGCTGGCGAGCCCAGCAGCGCGCCCAGCGCCTCGGCGACGGCCTCGTCCTGCCGCCGCCCGAGACCGGCGAAGGGGGGGGGAGGGGCACCGAGGAGGCAACGGCCGGCGGCCGAGCACTGGGCGTTGCCCGGGGAGGGGAGGGCGATTGCTCCTCCCTCTTACCTCCCTCTTACCTCCCTCTTACCTCCCTCTTACCTCCCTCCGCCTTCCTCCCTCCCTCCTCCCTGCTCCTTCCTTTCTCCCTCCTCCTGTCCAGTGGCTCTCTCGCTCTCTGGACCCCGCCAGTCCTCCGTAATCGAAGAGGCCGCCGAAGGTGAGGGACAAGGGGGGGAGCGACGGATCCACCAGCTCGCGAGAAACTGCCCCCCCCCCCCCCCTCCCCCCCCCCCCCCCCCGAAAAGGGCGAGTGGCCAGCCCCCACGCCAGGATCGCCTGTCGCTCCTCCCTTCTCCTCCTCCTCCTCCTCCTGCTCCTCCTCCTCCTCCTCCTGCTCCTCCTGCTCCTCTCCTCCTCCTTCCTCCTCCCTCCTCCTCCTCCTCCTCCTCCTCCTCCTCCTCCTCCTCCCTCCCCTCCCCCTCCTTCCCCTCCCCCTGCCCTTCCCCCTCCCCCTCCTCCTCCAAGGGGGGCGAAGAAACGTGCACCTTTTCGTGCCCCTTTTCACAAAGAAAGGTGCACCTGACGTGCACCTTTCTTCCCCCCCACACAAACACACACACACATACACACACACTCACACACACACACACACACACACACACACGCACACGCACGCACGCACGCACGCACGCACGCACGCACGCACGCACGCACGCACGCACGCACGCACGCACGCACCTACACACACACACACACACACACACACACACACACACACACACACACACACACGCGCACACACACACACGCACACACGCACACACTCTCACACACACACACACTCACACACACTCTCTCACACTCTCTCACACACACGCGCACACACACACACACGCACACGCTCACACACACACACACTTATCGCGCCCACCCCCATTGCGCAACGCCCGAGACGGAGAACACCCCGTGACTCCAGATGCGCCTCACTTTGGATGCTTCTTCGACTTCAATTGTGTCAGACATGTACCCCAAAAGGTGTGGAACAAACAACTGGCACTGCCGCCTTTGCCATGCGCCTGAGCCAGACCTACACCCCAAACGATGCGAAACGATCCGGCGGAACTTCCCGCCTGCGACTCGACACTGCGTCGGGAGTGCACGCCGCACGATGCGAGCAAGCAGGGCGGAAATTGTCCACCTTCGCCTTTGAACTTGTGCGTCGGAAGCGCACCCCAAACGACGCGGGCAGGCGGGGCGAACATCTCCGCCTCCGCAGGGGAGGGCGGGACGCCTCCGCGGACGCGCGGCGGGAACGGCAGCCGGCAGAGCAGGGCGGGCCCGGGCGCCCGCCGAGCTCGGACAGCAGAGCGGAGCTCCCCGCCCTGCCTGCGGCGGCCCCTCCAGGCGCGGCGGGATGCCCGGGCAGGGCGCCGAGGAGGCCGGAGGCCCGCGGCCGAGGACGGACGCCCCCTCTCCTCGTGCAGCCTCCCGCGACGAGGCCGATGTTCTTGCCCGCTCTCTCGGCCACGCGCAGGAGCGACAGTGGGCAAGAGGGGCCTTTGGTGCGCGGACCAGGCGGGGTGCGCGAGGTGGCCAAAGCCAGGCGCGCAAGGCGCCGCTGTCGCATCGCACCAATGGCGAGGAGAAGAAGGAGGAGGAGGAGGAGGAAGAGGAGGTGGAAGAGGAGGAGGAGGAGGAGGAGGAGGAGGAGGAGGAGGAGGGAGAGGAGGAGGAGGAGGAGGAGGAGGAGGAGGAGGAGGAGGGGGAGGGGGAAGGGGGGAGGGGGAAGAAGAGGAGAAGAGGAGGAGGAAGAGGTGGAGGAGGAGGAGGAGGAGGAGGAGGAGAAGAACTGGGAGGAAGAGGCGGGAGGAGGAGGAGGGAGAAGGAGGAGGAGGAGGGAAGAGGAGGCGGAGGAAGGAGGGCGGAGGAGGAGGAGGAGGAGGAGGAGGGAAGAGGAGGCGGAGGAGGAGGAGGGCGCAGGAGGAGGAGGAGGAGCCAGGGGCTCCACTGGGGTGAGGCGGGCCGTCGAGGGGGGGGCACCGGGCCTGCTGGGGGACACGCAGCGTGACTTGGAATCGGGGTCGCGTCGCCGAGATTAGAGAGGTCCGCAAGGGGCACCCCCGACAACGAATCCGCGCCTTCCTGGCCAGCAGGCCCCCAGCGGCTAGGAAGGGGCGATTCGGGGCCGGCGCATCCCCCCATGAGCCGATCGCCCCCTAACGCTAAGTCGGGAATATCCCTCCACAGGAGGAGATTCAAGAGTAGTAAAAACAATGATTGTCTGGGGACGATGTTCCTGGTATGTTTGACTAAATATGTTTGGCTGCTCCCGACGTGTCTTCCAAAGTCCGCGTGCAGGAGGACATGCCCGACCTAATCCTCACGCTGCCTCTGACTGGGCCCCGGGACCGTTAATGAAGCGCGGCTCCGGGGTGAGGCGCTGGTCCTGGGGAGGGGGGCCAGACCCCTGGTGGTCGAGGCTGTGGACAAGATGATCACGACGTCGGAGCTCGGGGGGGGACGGAGGACGCGTGGCGCCAGAGGCTGGGGGCCAGGGCTGGGGGGGGGGGGCGGCGCGAGCACGAGGTCGAGCCGCGGCGAGGCAACGGCGGGGGATCTCGGCGCTCCGCTGGAGAGGGCGGGGGGAGGGCAGAGGGGCAGGGCGAGGCAGGAAGACGGGCGGGGTGAGGGGGGGAGAAGAGCGGGGTGAGGCGAGGGAGGAGGAGGCCCAGGGAGCAGGGAGTAGAGGGGAGGGGAGGGGAGGGAGGGGAGGGAGTCCGCATGCCTGGCCGGTGCTGCGTGCGTGCGCCAGTTCCGCGCGCACGATCGTAGCGCAACGTCAGCCCTTCAACCGCTCGCGTGTGCCAGATTCCTCCTCGTCTGCGGGACATGAGGCACGGCCGACACCGAAGCCCATCAACTGCGGATGCCTGAGAACCCACGACCTTCCGAACCGCGCAGACCCCAGGAGAGCCCCTTTTGACCCACGGTTGCTGCACAGGCGAGTTTGATTGGGGAGGACACGCAGAAGGCCATAAGACTGTTCCGAGGGCCACCTTGCCCAAAGAATACAGGACATGGGGCGCGAAACGCTGGACACAAGGGCACCCTTGCTTCGCAAGGGTCGACCTGCTAATCAGACTCGACTGCGCTTCCCCACAGGCGTGGCACTTTCTCGACACCGGAGGCGACGCACCTTGGCAAGCTTTTGGTGCTCTGGTTGAGGTGCTCCACGCGGGCCCGAAACACGCACGACCTCGACGAGCAGCCCGTTGAGGCCTCCCAGCAGCGTCGCCAGTCCCAATGTTAACCGCACTGTCCGCCGCTGACCCAGCAAAAGGCCAAGCTCACGAAGCTGACGGGTGGCTTCGGCTGTGGAGCAGATAAGAACGCCTTGTCACACGAAATGTCGCATTCACAATCGTGCACGGTGGCATCGAACGGCCGCTGCCTCGAGGTCTCCAAACAACGCGCTGATCTGACTTACTTCTCCAACCGGCGCGATACTGGTCTAGCTGGACCAACGGGGATGTGTGTCCCCATACCGAACGCTTCGAGGACGTAGACCTCCACGAGAAAGCTCGCAAAGCTGTACCCAACAAGAAATTCCCTCAACTGCGCAGGGTGTGGCCCCGACGCGTATCGAGCTAAGCACACGACCAGCGCACGGAAGGCTGAGCAATGCCACGACGCCCTCCCTCCCAACATTGGCACGCCCGCAACCGGCCTGGACCAATACGGGCTCGATGTCCAACAACAGACGCTGGCCGAAACTGAAAGCGGCCGCTGTTGGGCAGGCGACAGCTTCTTGTCTCGAGCAAACGACGTCCTCGGCGACGACCGACAGCGAGTGTGGCTCAAAATGAGCACGAAGAGCTGCTGTCGGTATTATACCCCAGCCTCTAGTCTTTCCGCACCCATGTCGATTCTGCCGACTGGAAACCAAAAGGTACCCATACCGTCGGGCGAAGAGGATTATGCACATGCACCGATCCTGACAACGTCCATCCTTGACCCAGGATCGGTGCATATGCCTTCCTGGCCAAGGTAGGAGGGCGTATGCACCGATCCTGGGCTCAGGATGGGCCTGGCCAGAATCGGTGTATGTGCATAGTTCTTTTTCCTCTATACCGCTACTCCCTGGACCTCTCCCGGGGTGCGTTCTGACCAGGATTTCGAGGCGAATCCAGCGGTGGCGACGAGGGCCGCCCAGGAGGTCCAAAAAGGAGATAACGAGGAAAGGGTAGAGGTATGGGTACCTTGTCCTCCTCCGACAGCCCGCCGCGGCCCCCTCCCCCCCCTTCGGCATGCAGCAGCCGGGCCCCGACAGAAACGGACCCCGACCCCGGAGCCTCCCGCCGAGGCCGACCCTTCCTCCCGAGTCGCTCCGGGCCCCCTACACGCCGAATGCGGCGAGACACCTCGCGACACGTTTCCGACGGGACCCGCTTTGCTTCATCGGGGAACGATGAAGGGGCCCTGGGACACACAAATCCGCCGGCCCCCTTGTGGGGCCACCAGGCTGTAGGCGCGAGGTTCGCAGTTTCCTGTACTAGTTGTAGCTTGTAGTTTCCAGTGTTACAGTTCTGCTTCTTGCTGGTTACTGTAACTAGTTGACTTATTGCTGGTTACTGTAACTAGTTGATTGACCGCGCGAGGGGGGGGGAGGCCCAAACCAAATTTTTAGCACCCCCTGGGCGCGTTGTCTGAATTGCTGGGGGGGCTCGAAATCGACACCCCTCACGCAGATCCGCGGGGTCAGGGTCCAAAAACACAGGGGATTTGCCACATTTCTGAAATTCGGTGCCACCCCTCACGCAGATCCGCGGGGTCAGGGTCCAAAAACACAGGGGATTTGCCACATTTCTGAAATTCGGTGCCACCCCTCACGCAGATCCGCGGGGTCAGGGTCCAAAAACACAGGGGATTTGCCACATTTCTGAAATTCGGTGCCACCCCTCACGCAGATCCGCGGGGTCAGGGTCCAAAAACACATGGGATTTGCCACATTTCTGAAATTCGGTGCCACCCCTCACGCAGATCCGCGGGGTCAGGGTCCAAAAACACATGGGATTTGCCACATTTCTGAAATTCGGTGCCACCCCTCACGCAGATCCGCGGGGTCAGGGTCCAAAAACACATGGGATTTGCCACATTTCTGAAATTCGGTGCCACCCCTCACGCAGATCCGCGGGGTCAGGGTCCAAAAACACAGGGGATTTGCCACATTTCTGAAATTCGGTGCCACCCCTCACGCAGATCCGCGGGGTCAGGGTCCAAAAACACATGGGATTTGCCACATTTCTGAAATTCGGTGCCACCCCTCACGCAGATCCGCGGGGTCAGGGTCCAAAAACACAGGGGATTTGCCACATTTCTGAAATTCGGTGCCACCCCTCACGCAGATCCGCGGGGTCAGGGTCCAAAAACACAGGGGATTTGCCACATTTCTGAAATTCGGTGCCACCCCTCACGCAGATCCGCGGGGTCAGGGTCCAAAAACACAAGGGATTTGCCACATTTCTGAAATTCGGTGCCACCCCTCACGCAGATCCGCGGGGTCAGGGTCCAAAAACACAAGGGATTTGCCACATTTCTGAAATTCGGTGCCACCCCTCACGCAGATCCGCGGGGTCAGGGTCCAAAAACACAGGGGATTTGCCACATTTCTGAAATTCGGTGCCACCCCTCACGCAGATCCGCGGGGTCAGGGTCCAAAAACACAGGGGATTTGCCACATTTCTGAAATTCGGTGCCACCCCTCACGCAGATCCGCGGGGTCAGGGCGGATTTGCCACCTGAAATTCGGTGCCACCCCTCACGCAGATCCGCGGGGTCAGGGTCCAAAAACACAGGGGATTTGCCACATTTCTGAAATTCGGTGCCACCCTTCACGCACATCCATCGCAAGGCGTGGTAACCCAAACTGCGAGAACTCCCTCGGCCCTTTAATCGCAAGGTGTGGTAACCAAGCCCGTAAACCATACACGTCTTACCAATCGCCAGGTGTGGTAACCCCTCTTGTGATCAGTTGGTTTTGCTGATTGCGAATCGGCTTCGCATGAAGTTTCGATACTGCTTCACGACAGCGCCAAGGCCTCATGACTTGGCTCTTCCATGGCCCATTCTCCGAGAGAGGGGGCCGGCGGCAGGGGGCGAAGCCCTTACGGATAAATAGACACAAATAACATGATTCCCCATATTTTCTTAGTTTTTGTCGTCGCCCCCACTTCCCATATTTTCCCATATGTTCCTGGGGATCGACGATTCACTGTGTCTGTGTCGTCTTTCCCGTCCTGGATACAAAGTTCGGAGGTCCGCGTTGATTTCTTGGCTCGGCGCTGCGCCCCCCCCTCCCCGGCGCCAGGGGCGGCGCGCGAGGGGCGGCGCGCGAGGGGCGCCGCCAGGGGGCCCCAGCGCCGCTCCAAGGAAGCTGCGCGGTCATCCGCCGGTGTTTTGCTGTCTGTGCGGCACTCGCCCCAAGCAGTGCTTGCACTCGGGGTTTCTGACCTCTTTTCTGGGGAGCTGGGCCCGCGGGCCGCTCTGGCCGCCGTGTGGCCGCCGTCGCCGCCTCGTGGCCGCCTGTCGTCTGGGCCTGCGGCCCGCTCTGGCCGCCATGTGGCTGCCGTCGCCGCCTCGCCGCCGCCCGCTTTGCACTGCTTTGCGCTGCTGTGCAGTGCTTTCATCGCTTCGGCCGGGCGCGCATGTCGAAATCTCTCCAAAACCTTCATCAGCGAAACGTGGACATCACCATCGTCACTGGCGCCGTCATTGGCCTTGCAATCGTCGTGGCCATCATCGTCGCCATCACCGCTACTATCATCATCGGTTCCGCCGTTGCCGACATCACCATGACACCGCGCCCGCCCGAGTAACCGACCCGCACTAAAGTGCCCGAGCGCCAGCGCGGCCTGTGAGACGCGATGGGGAAGCTCCCATCTGTCAGCGGCACCGCGGCCGCGTCGGTTGTGCCGAACCAGCTGGCTGCTCTGCGCCAGAGCTTGCGCGCGCTATCGCGGCCGCAGACATGCGCCAGCCAGCGTCAAACAGTCATCGCTATCGCCGCCGCAAGGGTTTTGCAAAACAAGTTGCGGGCTGGTGGGAGGGATGATTGCGCGAGAAATAGAGTTGACAACTCCAATTTTTTTGAAATTGATTGTACTGCCTTAAATGCACCACTTAAGTTGCACCACCCAAGCTGCGCACCACATAAATCTAACCACATGGCTTACACCGCTCTGATCGACCACAAGCACTGCACCACATAGCTCACACCGCAGAAACTGCACATCATAGATGGCACCGTGCAGTTTGCACCACCGAGACCGCGCCACACAGATCGCACGACACACGCTGCACCACATGGATGGCACAACGTGGACTGCACCACGCCGACTGCAGCGCACAGGCTGCACCACGCAGCTTGCACCACGCAGCATGCCGGATCCTGCTGCTCCGGGCCCACGCTGGCTCCCATTGTGCTCCTCGCTTCCTTTATGCCTCCCTGGATCGGGCGGGTGCCGCCGGCCGACCCCCCTCCCCCCCCGGGACTCCTCGGGGTCTGCCGACCAGGCCACCCGAAACCTGGCGGCCCGCGGCCCACGGCCGCGCGCGCTCGTCTCGGGGGCTCTGGGCCGGCGTCCTCGAAACATCAGGGCGAGGCAAGACGAGGCCAGGACGAGGGTGAGTCCGGGTGGGGCCATATCGAGAACCCCCGAGGTCCAGCGGCTCTGGAGGATGTCTCGGGCGCTGCGGCCTTCTCAAAGCGTTCCTGAGCGCTCTGGGACGGACTTCTCTTCGTCCTAGCCCCGCTCGACGAAGTGAGGCAACCCCATACAGTTAGGGCATTGGATAGGGGACCCTTGGGGAATCCAGAGTCTGGAAGCCGGTGGAACACCAATTACGGCTTGGCCATGAGCATCACTCGCCGCCCTCATCATATACGGAGCCTTCCAGGGTCTGAAGCCTCTGGGGCGGACGTCATTATCGTATGTGGGCCCTGCCCCTGTAAATCCGATTGAACAAACGCGGACTGGGCGAAGGGGAAGAAAATGGGGACCATGATCTCGTCTTGTCTCGATCTCGGTCGCCGTCGGCCTTAGTCAGCATTACTTCGTGGATCGTCCTCGCGAATCGGCGAAGGCCTGCAAGGACCACGACCAAGGTCGGCATCGAGAACATCCCGCGCCATCTTGGGCCATGCTCCCCGCTCTTCTTCTTTCGACAGGGGGTCAGAATCCGACGGACGCCTGCAGCCGAGCCTCCAGGAGGGGGGGGGGGAGGGGGGCCATGCCCCAGCGCCGACAGGACCCGCTCCTGGGTCCGGTTGCCGCCGCCAAACAGGCCGCGAGGCGGGCCCCCCAGCCGGGGGTCAAGAGAGCTCCGGAGCCCGCGCACCGAAAGGGCCTCTGGGGCTCGCGGCGCGAGGCTCGGAGATCCCACCACGGAGCCTGCGAGAGAAGTGTGCACTGGGCCTCCGCGGGCCTGCGGGAGGAGGCGGGCGAATGGAGGGAGGGAGGGAGGGAGGGAGGGAGGAGGGAGAAGAATGGAGGGAGGGATGAAGGGAGGGAGGGAGGGAGGGAGGGAGGAAGAAATAGGAAGAACGGAGGGAGCGAGGGAGCGAGGGAGGGAGGAACGGGGAAGGTCCGCCCGTGCAGAGGCTGGCTAGAGGGGAGCCGGCGCGCGGGCCCCCCACATAGGCTCAGCACCGACCGTCGGCCCCCCTCGGGAGCGGCATCGCTGCCGGGCTGCTTGGTTTGGGCTCCGAGCGCGACGGGGAGGGGGCCCGGGGCTCGCCGAGGCCAGGGAAAGGACGGGCGGCGGGGCGGTGCGGAGCTTAGCGGGGGAGGGGCCAGGAGTCGCTCGACGATGCCGTGGCGCTTCGGGGACGGCCAGAACGCCCTTTGGCAAAACGTGGTTTGGTGAAAACGACCTCGGGCCCAATCCTGGCGGGCGCAAGCCTGGAAAATGACGGCCGCGGCGGCCTCTCGAGAACCGAAAACGGACAATTCACTAATCGACGTGTCAGGGTGGGGATTCTGTCAACCCCCGAGCGCTTCTGCTGGAAAGGGGGGCGGCGCCACGCCCAAACCCGCCGCCCTCTCGGGCGAAGAGAAGCGTCGCCAGCTGTCCGAGGCGTGACCTCGAGGTGGCCACACCTTCGCTATCCGAGGCGTGGCCTCGAGAGGTGGCCACAGCTACGTCGTACTGGGCACTGCCGCGCTCTC
The DNA here is from genome assembly GCA_963575745.1 of Prorocentrum cordatum. NCBI lineage: Eukaryota > Dinophyceae > Prorocentrales > Prorocentraceae > Prorocentrum > Prorocentrum cordatum. The sequence goes on from CAUYUJ010004313.1 coordinate 333,207, forward strand.
ACCCCCAGAATCGGCTATGCGCAAGAGTGACCCTGGGCAAGAGTGACCTTTGGTGCGCGGCATCAGGGGGGCGCGGGGGAGCCAAACCCCAAGCGCGCAAGCCGCTTATATCGCAGCGCGTTCGGCGACTGGGGGACCCATTCGGGCCCGCGCCAAAGGTCACCCCGGCGAAAGGTCACTCGTACGTCTAGCCGACAGCAGCGCGCCGCACTCCCCCGCCGGGGCCCGCCAGGGCCGGGAGCAGGGCGACGTGGAGGAGTGCGGAGGCGGCGGAGGGCGGCAGGAGCGCGAGGGGAGGAGGGCCAGGGGGAGGAGCCCAGGGCCTTTCCCAAGCCGTCTTTTCATCCCGCCACCGCCGCCGCCACCGCCACCGCCGCCGCCGCCGCCGTCGCCGTCGCCGTCGTCGTCGCTGTCGTCGCCGTCGTCGTCGTCGTCGTCGACGCCGTCGTCGTCGTCGCCGTCGTCGCCGTCGTCGTCGCCGCCGTCAACGGCCGCGTCGCCGTCCTGGGGAAAAGCACAGCAACGGCATGACCTCCTGGAGGTGCGCGCGGACTTTTCGGGGCGGCACATGGGCGTCGCCCCAGAGGCGCCGCCAGCAGGGAGGCCCAACGCCGACTCTAACAAAAAAAACCGGCGCGATCATCCTTTGGGCCCCTCTGAATTCACGCGACCTTGAGATCCGACGTCACAACAAAACTCCAACTTCGCGGAAAATCGCAACTGGCGCCCTGGACCCCATTTTCCTGCGCCCTTTTGTCCGGCAGGTCCGATCTAGTGATGATCCCAGGGGCCCGGACCACGGCGCAGAAGCGCCCGGTGTGGAACACGCGCGACGCCAGGATCGGATCGCAGGGGAGGTCGCCGTCGTCGAGGCGGCCCGCGCTTGCCCCCCCCCACCCCCCCACCCAGCCGCGGAACGGCGACTCCCACACCTGCGACTCGGGGCGCCAGCGCCCCCCCGCCCGCCGGGCGGGGGGCGGCAGCGCGAGGCCGCTGGCGGTGGTGTTGCCCCAGGAGAGCAGGCGCTCCGCCAGCCGCTCGCAGAGCCTCGGGGACAGCGCCCCCCGGACCTGAGCACACTGTTGAACTGGTCCCGGTCCCCACTGGCGTGGCCTGGGCACCCCTGCCCGATGTACCCTCCCAGGTGGGGATCACTGGGCTGCTCCCTCCGCGTTTCGAGGGGCCTATCCCAAACTGGGCTGGTGGGACGGTGGGGCGGAGATGCCATGGCCAGGTGGGGATGGGGACAGGTTAAACGACCTGCCGTCGCTCGGACATCCAAATTCCCCCTGCGCTGTGTGGTTCCGTGCGCGCTGCTCTCTTGTCATTCTCAAGTGGAACCAAGATGCTCCAAGATGGTCCACACTTCCAGGTGCTGACCTCACACGCCACGGGGAAACCAATGGGTAACCAATACCGCCACTCCCCAGACCTCTCCCGGGGCGCGCTCTGACCAGGACCTCCAGGCGCATCCGGCGGTGGCGACGAGGGCCTCCCAGAGGGCCCAGGGGGCGAAGACGAGGCAGGGGCAGCGGTAGGGGACCTCCTCCTCCCCCTCTGACGTCCGAGCGATGCCAAGTCCGTCCGCGTCGGACCACCAGCGCGCCCAGCGAGGCCCAGGCCCCCGGCGCCTCCAGCCGCCCCGCGGAGGCCCCCGCGCCCGAGGCTCGCTGCGACTCGCGGCGCCGCGCGCCCGCCCGAGCCGCCAGGAGCCAGCGCCAGTCCTCCAGCACGGTGGGCCCAGCGCCACCGGCCAGGGCCCTGGAGAGCCCCCTCCTCCTCCTCCTCCTCCTCCTCCTCCTCCTCCTCCTCCTCCTCCTCCTCCTCCTCCTCCTCCTCCTCCTCCTCCTCCTCCCTCCCCCTCCCCCTCCTCCTCCTCCTCCCTCCTCCTCCTCCTCCTCCTTCCTCCACCTCCTCCTCCTCCTCTCCTCCTCCTCCTCCTCCTCCTCCTCCTCCTCCCTCTCCTCCTCCTCCTCCTCCTCCTCCTCCCTCCTCCTCCTCCTCCTCCTCTCCTCCTCCTCCTCCTCCTCCTCCTCCTCCTCCTCCCTCCTCCTCCCCTCCCCCTCCTCCTCCTCCTCCTCATCCTCTCCTCCTCCTCCCTCCTCTTTCACTTCTTCCTCCTCCCCTCCTCCTCCTCCCTTCTCCTCCGCCTCCTTCCTCCCTCCTCCTCCTCCTCCTCCCTCCTCCTCCTCTCCTCCTCCCCTCCTCCTCCTCCTCCTCCCCCTCCTCCCTCCTCCCTCCTCCCTCCTCCCTCCTCCTCCTCCTCCTCCTCCTCCTCCTCCCTCCCTCCTCCTCCTCCTCCTCCTCCTCCTCCTCCTCCTCCCGTTCCACTTCTTCATCATCCTCCTCCTCCTCCTTCTCCTCCTCCTCTGTTCTGAACTGCGGTCGGGGAGCCTACAGATGTGTTGTGCAGGTACATGCAGGGAGGAGGAATGGGCAAGGGCAGGGCAGAGAAGGCGCTGCAGGCATGGGCGAGAGCTGTCGGGTCCCGCGGGGGGATCCCGTTCGAGCGGAACCCACCAACCGCCGACACGCATTCAGACACTCACACACACAGACACACACACACACAGAGAGACACTCACACACACACACACTCACACACACAGACATACACACTCCCATGCCCAGCGGAGCCTCTCTTTCTTCCCAACCCTCCTCCATTGGGTTCTCGTTTGCAGGAGAAGCACTGCGGTCGCACACCTCCTCCTCACGCCTCCCTCTGCCTCTCGTCCCTCCTGCTCTGCTCTCTCGCCTCGTACCCCCTGCCTCGCGGAGGCGCCTCTCTTCTTTTTTGTTACTGCGGTCGGGAACTTTTGCTTAGCGTGCCGCGGAGGCTGGGGCCCCGGCCACACGCTGTGCCCTGCGAGCGGAGAGAGGGTCGTTTCGCTCCGCGGGATGGGAGGCTGGGAACAGCTCAGGATGTTGACTCTTGGGAATGGGGACGTGGAAAGCGTGTCGCGCCGAGGCGTAATAAACCAGAACCAGCGGCGCGACACGCTAAGCCGAAGATCCCGACCGTATTCGCGATGACGCCCGCTACTGTCCCCGCCAGCCCGCACATCTCCCTCGCTGTGGTCACGTCCGATTCGCGCCGGCGTCGCCTGGGAACTATGTGACCATGCCTAGAAGCATTCCCAGAGGGCGCTGGCGCGAAAGTTCAGGTCACCGGCCCCTGGGGAGACCAAAAGGTACGGATACCGCTACCCGCCAGACCTCTCCCTTGGCGCGCTCTGACCAGGATTCCGAGGCGCATCCAGCGGTGGCCACGAGGGTCTTCCAGAAGACCCAAAAAGAGGGAAAACGACAAAGGGTGAAGTACAGTGCGGGCGCGGTCGCAAGAAACCCTCGCAAGAAACCCAACCCTGAAAACCCGCGCGCGAGGTGCAACTGAAGGGAAACCTCGAGCACCATGAACGCAGCAGCTGCTCTGACGGCCGCGGGAAATCACCGCGCAGCGCGCGGAGCGGAGAAACCAAGGGCCCCTGACGAGAAGCAAATGGTTCCTTGGTGCGCGCCCCCGCTGTATGGGTACCTTTTCCTTCTCTGAGCCCTGCCCCTGGCCACGCCCGTGATCGCCCAGGGCTGCAAGAGGGGTCGCCTGCTGCCAGCGCCGCCGGCCCAAGCCTCCAGCTCGGACGCCGACCCCGCCATGCTCACCTTTCGGAGGGCACACAAAGAGCAGCACAGCCACAGGCACGATCTCGCTTTGAGAAGCCTCGGGGCGATCTCCAGATTCGTCTACGTTTGCGGGCCCCACGGTGCCCCAGCGTTTCGGTGGTTCCCTGAGAGAGCATCAGCGGTCGAGAAGTTTCAGTGGGGCACCTCCTGGCTGGCCAGTTCCACCTCTGGTGTGCCTACAGTGCCAGTGTCGCACCCGTCCGACGACCCCACCAGCGCGCGGAAGAAGTATAATTGCGTAACTACAAAGCAATCGGGACCGAACCCACCGCGTCCCCCGAGGGTGGTCGGAGTTGGCTGCATTACGTGTTGTGGTGCTGCTGCCATGCGATGCGTTTGGTCGATCCATAATGTTACACTGACTGACGTCGCGCAGCGATAAAGCAAATCTTGTGTTTTGCTGCGCGTCTGGCATTTGTGTACCACTATTATCGCGCCATGCGCATACTTGTGGTGAAGTCGGTCTTGCGGAATGTCTGCAGCGCCGCGCGTGGCTCGCCCAATATATCGGGGCTGACGGCGAAGGCACTTCTCATGCGAGGCTCAAGAGAGTGCGCGTTGCAAGTTGTGGATGAATTACATTAGCGGCCGTCCAAACGACGAACTCGCTTTTGAAAGGGCGCAATTATACGCATTCGCGTAAACTTTTACGACGAGCCCAACACATATTCACATAGACTTACTCTCGCGAAGAAGCCAACCCTTCGCATACAACACACACAAGCACCTCGAGTGCGAATGCGGACTCTGCCACGACGCCCTCCAGGGGCGCGGCGGGTTCGGTCCCGATTGGCTGGCAAGCATTGAATAATCCAATGCCAGGCTTCTGCGCAGGAAGCGGGAATGAGGAGCACGCGAAATCTGAACGAAAAACCCTTTCCTGCTTGCCTGGGAAGGGCTTTTCAGCCAGAGCTGTTTCCTGACGGTCCCCGGGGCCCGGCGAGGGCCTCCAGGCACCGAACAAAAATACCGAGCACCTCCCGTCTGGATGGATTTTCCGCGCGTGGGGGGTGGTCTGGGCATCCACCACCCTTGGAGGCCTGGAAATTGGCACCAACACCGGCCCAAGGGGTTGCCTCCACAGGGGGGAGATGATCCTGGATTTCGGTGCTGGTGGCAATATATTTCGGTCACCTTGGAAGCCTGAGTTATCACCACCACCACTGGGATCGGGATCGTCTTCCCTCGGTGGAGGCACACCGCCGATCCTGGTGCTAGAGTGTCAACCTCTAGGCCTGCGACACCCGTCGCACCAGCGCGTCCAGGTCCCCCGCGTCCAGCCACAGCCGCTCCAGCAGCGCAGCCCGCACCTTCGGGGGCAGGGCTCTGGGGTGTGCTTTTCGTCGACCCTCACTCTCCTCCTCCTCCTCCTCCTCCTCCTCCTCCTCCTCCTCCTCCTCCTCCTCCTCCTCCTCCTCCTCCTCCGCCCATTTACCGCCGATAGGGGTCCGATGGCCCGCCCCGCTCAGGAACGCGGGGACTCGCCCTCGGGGGGCCTGCCGCCAATCGATCGGCGATGCATCGCTGCCTCCAGGTCGATGCTTTTCTCCCCCGAGCCCGTCGCCTGGTGTCCTTTTTCGGGCCCAACCCTCGGGTCTCTGGCGGCCGTTCAGGACGATCCGGGAACCCCTGGGATGCCCTCGGCGAGGCGCAGCTGCTTGAGAGCATCTCGGCATCCCGAGGCTGGAACGCCGCCAAGAACAGACGGAAAAGTCCGAAAGCCTTCAACTTTCAACCTGGACACTCAGTCGGAGTCCGATGCTCCCTCCCCTGACTAGACGAAAGAACCACACGCGCTCAAACCTATCAGGAGGAGGAACGGGGGAATGCAAGTCAATGAAGGCGCTATAGGTCTGGGCGCCAATCGTCAGACCCCGAGGGGGTTCACGATCGAGGGAGGACCCCATCAGCCTACACGCACACACCCACAAACACACATGGCACACATACCAATGCTCCCCCACCAATTCCACCCCGAGAAACCTGGAGCTCGAATAGCTTCGGGTGCCACGCTCAAGAACTTTTGTCTCGCGGGGTCCCGGCGGCGGCCCTGGCGACACGCCGTGCCCCGCGAGCGGATGGCGGGTCGCGCCGCTCCGCGGGGCGGGGCACCGGGGAAACCGTCTGGGCACTGACGCCCGGGCACCGGGTCGTGGACAGCGTGTCGCGTCGAGGCCTGGTGGGCCAAAGCCCGCGGCGCCGAACGCCAAGCCAAAGTTCCGGACCGCAGCTGCCAGCTCATGATCAATGGTGGGGCGGCCTTATAAAATGTGTATCTATATATATATATATATATATATATATATATATATCGATCTATGTATCGACCTATATATATATATATCTGTTAACATATATATATATGTATATATATACACACATACATACATACATACATACATACATACATACATACATACATACATACATACATACATACATACATACATACATACATACATACATACATACATACATATATACATATGTTTGTACCTATTTACATGTATATAAACAAAAATCGGCAGAAACAGGGTTCCTCGCAGGTCCGCGCGGATTCCGCGGATCGGCGCTGGGCCCGCCTCCCTGGCGCGCGGGGGCCGCGCCCAGGGCGGAGCTGGATGCGCCGCCAGAAGGGGGTTCCCGCACGGTTCCAAGCAGTCCGCTTGGAGCGCTGAACGTTCACGATTGTGCATCTACGCAACTGGCCATCTCTCGCACGTCCATTCCCTGCTTGTTTTTCGGTTTCGTTCGTTTTTTTTTTTCGCAAAATGGTCAAGGATGTGCCTCGATGGTCCTCGCCGAAGGAAAAATGCACACGTCCGAGCGATGCCAAGGCAATTTGTTCTTCTCCATCGACACATGGACACACTGACCCGGGTCAATGCAAACCTGGACCAGTGCAACCCTTGCAGGATCCAGCGCGTTTTCTGAACTCCGTTTGCATCGATCCCCGTCTCTCCAGCCCCGATCGATAGACCCTCGAGCCTGCGCCGCCGGCACGCCCTCCTGGCGCGCGGCGCCCTCCAGCAGCGACGGCCACGGCGGAGAGCCCGCCGCCGCGCGCCACCCCCGCAACGCCGCGGCGCAGAACCCGCCCCAGTGGCGCGCGCCGAAACACACCGACAGTGCCAGCATCCGCCACGGCGGCTCCTCGGAGGACGAAATACCGACCGAGATCTCCGACCCTTGAGACCGTGGCGTTGCTATGTTTTCACGACAAATTGTTTCGTGTAGTTTTGGGCCCCTGAAACCTCACATATCGATCCGGCTCGAAAAACGAAGCAGACTGATTGGGTCCGGGACCCTGATTGAGCGATGATGCATGTTTCCTGCAACGTCAGATCTGCAAGACTGGGAAATGTTTCGGGTGAGGCACAAGCAACCCCCCCAAGCAAGTCCCCGCTGTCATCAGCCGGGTTCCCACTCGATCCAGCTGGCTCCAACGGCCCCGCCGAATAGCCCCGGGCAGTCTCAACATCTGGCGCCCAACAGCGCCCCTGGTCTGAATCCGACAAAGCCCAATCATGTTTACCACGCCAGTGATTCCGTCAAGCCCTGTGAACAACATCGATATGAGGACGTTATCTCATTAACCATGATAGTGATGAAAGAGGACACCTATTGTCAACTGCGAAGCACCCGCGAGCCAAGCATCGCGGCTTGCCTGCAAACCTGCAGACCCAGCCAGAGAAGTTGAAATCCGCCCATCCACGCCTCGAGCCGGGATTGGCGATGGGCACGGCACGGCAGCGCGAGGGATCGGGAGCTCTGGGTACCGAACTCCTGCTCAACACTCCGCCAGGGCGACCGCCGATCGCAACATCGATCGGGAAAGGCGCCGGGCGAGCGCCACCGCCGCTGCAGAGCTCGATGAAAATCGCCTGCTGCGAACCGATCTGGGCTCGCAGCTTCTGGATCTGATCTGGCACTCGGCGACCCCTCCATGCATGTCGCGCTGCGCCTGTCACTCGAAAGAGGCTGGGCGATCTCGCCCGCCGCCCTGACGCGTGCCAGCGCCGCTTCTTGATGGCCTGATTCGCGGCTGCTGCGTCGCCTGGATCGGTCTCGCCGAAGGCGCTTTGCAGGGAGAGCTTGATGACGCCGAACGACTGCCAAGTTGACTTGGCGAGCGCATCGGCCACCCGCGCACGGGAGCGCCGCTGCTGGACCACCGCCTTGCCCTCGCCAGGAGAGCCGCGCAGCGCCGGCGCCTCGACGGCTGCGCCCCGTTCCTCGGGGCCGAGGTCGGCCGACTGTGACCGCGCCACTCCGTCGCGCGAAACCTCGCGCGCCGTCGCCGACGCGCCCGGCAGTTACTGGAGAGCGCCCGCGCGGTCGCAAAGGGGCGACATGTTGCGCATCACTTGCGACAGGACCAGGCGCGCCACGCATTATTCTCCCCCTGCGCCGCCAGCTTCCTGAACTTCGGCAGACAGGCTCGGGCGGGGACTGGTCGCAACTTTCTGGCCCCCCCGTCGAAGACCGCGAACTCCGCCGCCTCGCTGCGCGCGGCCTCCGTCGCAGCGGCGGCCGTCAAATGGCCGCCCTGGGGATGGCCGCCAGGAGCAGCGTCGCGCCATGCATGCAGGGCCAGGTTGTCGATGGGCGCGTCGATAAGTCTGCGCCCCCACGCGCTTGCGCTGCCAGGTCAGCTGTTCTGGAGAGCGCGGCCCCCACGCCCGTCGCCAGCCATCCACGCCGCGGGCGCGGACGCAGAGAGCCATCCACGCCATCTGCGCCGCTCGCGAGCCGCCCGCGCCGCGGGCGCGGCCTGCGCCCGCCCACCTACGCACCGCTTATATTGCTCGGCGACTCGAGCAGGGCCGCGCCAGCCCCCTTTCCTGCCCAATCGCGCCGGAAGTAGACCAGGCCATCTGGGCCCCAGGCCTGGTAGACGCGGTGGCGGGCCTGTCCTGCGCGGCGCCCCCTGTCGGCGCAGATGCGCTCCAAGCAGCTTTTCCCGGCTTGGAGACGACGTTTTTCCCGCGCCTTTCGGGCGCCCCCGTCGCAAGAGCAAGCGGGTTGTCTGGCGCGGGGGCGCCCGCGACTCCCATCGCGTGCTCGGGCGCCGAAGGGCCCCCGACACGACGTTGCCCGCGCAGTCAATCGCGGCCGCGGCCCAGGCGATTGGCTCCCCCATGAAAAGCCCCGGCCCGAGGGTCGCGAGCTCCGTCATCGGCCTCTCGACGACCTGGGCCCCCCGCTCAACCTCCCCCGCCGGCCGGCGCGCCTAGCGGGGGGCGACCCGCGACTCGACGCCGCGGTCGGGGGCCCACTTTGCCGCCGCGCGCGCGAGATGGCAACCTTCGGGGTCGAGTCGGAGAAGGCCGGGCATCCGGCGGCGACTGCGCTGGGGCCCCCAGGCACTGCCCGCGGCAGCGGCCGATCTGCCGGCGACCCCGTCGCCCTTGAGCCCGCGGCAGAACCGCGCTCGCAAGAGCGAAGCCCTCGCCCGCGCCCAGAGCCACGATGCGCAAGGCCCCGGCGCAAACCAACTACTCGCGGCCATCCCATGCCGAGAGGCAGAAAGCATTTTCACGTCTGGGGCCATTCCCGCAGCCTCCAGTCGCTTCTGGACGCGGCACCCGCGGCGTTGGCCCTGCAGAGCCACGCGCGGCGCGGGCGCAGCAGCTTCCGACGCCTTCAGAATCGCGTAAAGCATATTGTTGTCAAGGCGCCGAATCGCGTAAAGCATATTGTTGTCAGGGCCCCCGTAATTGCCATGGGGTCGGGGCAATCTCTGTTCGATCTCACGCTGCCCCTTCCGGGCCGCGTCTATCCCGATCGCGCCCTCGCCCTCTACGTCGGGCCCACCCAACGCGGCCGAATCGTCGAGGTCCTTTCCAACCTGAGAATCCGCGCCCTCGGGGCTCTGATCCAATGCGGCTACGACTTCCATCCCACGATACTGAGCGCATTCGATATTCGGCATGGCGCGGTTGACCCGCGGCCAGCTCACGGCCGGCGGGCAGTGCGCCGTCTGGGGCGCCACCCGCCCACCCGCGATGGCGCGGTGCACGCGCGGTTGCCTCTGGGCCTAAGTTCGAGCAGCGCAAGCCAGACTTAGTTCCAAAGTCGGGGCCCTTCGAACAAATCCGCCAGGCCTTCTCCATCAACGACCCTGACTGTGGCTCGCGTAGGCCGCGGGAAAAATCGTGAACGATCGCCTCGTGCATCACGTCGCGCATCTGCACGATGACGGGAGACCGTGCCCAGCGCCGACAGTCCCATGGCTACTCCACGTTTGCGTGGCGATCGGGCATCTTCGCGGCCCCCTCGAGTGTCCGGCACCCCCGCTGCGTCTGCCGAGCCTTGCCTACCTCGCCCAGGCACTGCCGCCGCGGGGCCCCGCCCTTCTGGCTGAGGCCCCAAAGCGGGCAGTCCGCCGCGCGGTGCGGGCCGCGGGCGAGTCTGCGAGGCCGTGCGCGGCGAAGTAGGCAAGTGGGCCGCGGTTTGCCCGACGCCAGCGGCCGCCGCCACGTCGAAACCGCTGCAGAGGCCGCTTCCAGCGAGGCCCCTTCCCAGGCAGCCCCACGCCCCCCCCCCGGCGACGCAAACGATGATTGGGAGATGTCCCCTCTCAGAGCTACCACTGGGGGGGGGGCATCCCTAGCGCGGGGCGAGGCAGCAATCGCAAGTGGCGCTGGCCTCCTCGGACTGCCCCCCCATTGAAACCAGGCCCATTTTGGTGGCGCTAGCCATGCCGTCCGCCCTCGTAGACAAGAAAAAAGGCACCTCACTCAACCGCGTGACCATCGCCGAATGCAAATAGGCATTACTCACTGCGTGGAGCTCCCCATATGTGCATCTCATGTTTTCTGTCATGCCGTGGCGAGCGTCTGTTCATGAGCGGTCGACTACAATAGCGCGTCCACGTGGGCGACAGGGCCGACGAAGACGAGTGACCCCTAATGCGAGTGATTGCGCATGAGTCTGAGTGAGCTTTGAGTACGGTTGAATGCGAGCCTCTTCCTCTTCATCCCCCCTCCTCAGCTGCCAGGCCTTCCCCTTGTCAGCCCGTGGTAGCTTTGGAGCTTTCCATATGTGCATATGTTTTAAGATAGTTGGCAGTGGGATATGTAAGATATGTTTTAGGATAGTTGGCAGTGGGATATGTAAGGCGTCGCCCAGTCCTCCTCCTCCTCCTCCTCCTCCTCCTCCTCCCCCTCCTTCTCCTCTTCCTCCCCCTCTTCCTCCTCAACCCTGGTTCCCCAGGGCGCGTTTCACCACTTTTGGAGGCGCAGCCCCGCCGGCGATGTTGGGCATGAAAACGAGCAAACCGCCTGAGACATCCCCACAAAATGGCCGCGAACGAGCCCGTGCAAACACCCCTGGCGGCTCCCCTTAGGGGTGCTGAAACCAGCGCCCCGCCTGAGACATCCTCACAATCTGCTCCAAGCGAAGGATGTTGGGCCCAGAAACAAGCAAACCGCCTGAGACATCCCCACAAAATGGCCGCGAACGAGCCCGTGCAACCACCCCTGGCGGCTCCCCTTAGGGGTGCTGAAACCAGCGCCCCGCCTGAGACATCCTCACAATCTGCTCTCCAAGCGAAGGATGTTGGGCCCAGAAACAAGCAAACCGCCTGAGACATCCCCACAAAATGGCCGCGAACGAGCCCGTGCAACCACCCCTGGCGGCTCCCCTTAGGGGTGCTGAAACCAGCGCCCCGCCTGAGACATCCTCACAATCTGCTCTCCAAGCGAAGGATGTTGGGCCCAGAAACAAGCAAACCGCCTGAGACATCCCCACAAAATGGCCGCGAACGAGCCCGTGCAAACCACCCCTGGCGGCTCCCCTTAGGGGTGCTGAAACCAGCGCCCCGCCTGAGACATCCTCACAATCTGCTCTCCAAGCGAAGGATGTTGAGCCCAGAAACAAGCAAACCGCCTGAGACATCCCCACAAAATGGCAACGAACGAGCCCGTGCAAACACCCCTGGCGGCTCCCCTTAGGGGTGCTGAAACCAGCGCCCCGCCTGAGACATCCTCACAATCTGCTCTCCAAGCGAAGGATGTTGAGCCCAGAAACAAGCAAACCGCCTGAAACATCCCCACAAAATGGCCGCGAACGAGCCCGTGCAAACACCCCTGGCGGCTCCCCTTAGGGGTGTTGAAACCAGCGTCCCGCCTGAGACATCCTCACAATCTGCTCTCCAAGCGAAGGATGTTGAGCCCAGAAACAAGCAAACCGCCTGAGACATCCCCACAAAATGGCCGCGAACGAGCCCGTGCAAACACCACTGGCAGCTCCCCTTAGGGGTGCTGACACCAGCGCCCCGCTTGAGACATCTGAGTATGAGTATGCCTGAGTATGAGTAAGTCTGTGTATGAGTAAGTCTGTGTATGAGTAAGTCTGGGTATGAGTAGGTCTGTGTATGAAGAAGTCTGTGTGTGTACGTCTGGGTATGAGTAAGTCTGAGTATGACTAATACTGTGTATGAGTAAGTCTGGGTATGAGTGAGTCTGTGCATGAGTACGTCTGGGTGTGAATAAGTCTGTGTATGAGTAAGTCTGTGTATGAGTATGTCTGAGTATGAGTAAGTCTGAGTATGAGTAGGTCTGAGTATGAGTAAGTCTGAGTATGAGTGAGTCTGTGTATGAGTAGGTCTGAATATGAGCAAGTCTGAGTATGAGTAAATCCGACAGGAGGGGAGGAGGAAAGAGGAGGAGGGAGAAGGAGAGGGAGTAGGAGGCGTCCAAGTAATAACAAGAACCCCATCTTAGGATATGGGGAAAACTCGCTGTGGCTCTCGAACTCCGCCCGGTGAAGGTCCAGGATCCCGCGCAAGATGTCATCGATGCTCTCGGCTCTGCCTGAATCTCCTGGTTGCCCCGATGCCGAGCGCCGCCCAGATCCCGTCGCGTTCCAGGACGTATGCGTGCTCATCGAGTGCGGGCACGATGAAGTCATTGTGCGTCCAGCCGTTGTTCCCCCGATCGGTCCCCGTGTTCCGCAGTCGGCAATGCACCGCGCGATGTCCGCGCTTGTGGCAGGCGGTGCACTTCATCATGGACAGACCCCTGGAGCCCTCAAAGCGCGCCCTGCCGCCAGAACGCCCACGTCCCCAGCCATGGTCACGCTCTCGTGATCCGCCGCGCGCAGCAGCAGGAGGTCCCGATTGGCGCGGATTTGCCCCATCGCCCTCGTAGGCACGACCGAGCAGTAGTCCCTGGAATCTCGTAGCCGGCTCATCAAGTCTCACGCCTCCTTGAAACTCTGGCCCGCCTGTCGGCACTGTGCGAAACCCTCGTTGTCCGCTTCGTGGACGTCAGCTGTCCCTTCAGAATGACCTTCCTCGTCTGCCAAAACGATCAGGTGTTCGGCCATTCCTGACATCTCACCATCTGATCCACCAGCCTCGTAGTCGTCGTCGATACGATGAATGGCTCAGTCCAGTTTGTGTTAATGTCGAGTTCGGACAGAGCCTGCGCGGGGAATCTGGTCAGCAGGGTCTTGTAGGTCTTCGCGAAGTAGTCGTAGCCACCTGCGGCGGCGGTCAATTTTCGAAGCGCTACTGGCGTTACCCGAAACATCCCTTGGAACCACCACGTTCTGAGTGGTTTCACGATCGCCAACTTGACACCGTTGTCGATGGCCTGGAGTTGGGTCAGCAACTCGCGTTCGTTGCTTTCGAAGCGGGCCGCCCAATATTGAAACGTCTACCCTGCATTCCGGCCTCAGAAAGAACTTTTCGGCCACCAGGCCCGTGTCGTTGAGGCTCGTGTCGTCGAGCTTGCCCGGTACATAGCTATTCGAACACATTGTCCCATCCACTGGGCGCCAGGTCCTTGCCGATCTCGTCCACCTCGAGGATGGACGGACAACTCTCGACTGATGTCCGAACTCGTGGCACCGGCGCTCCCACCGACTGGTCACGTAGCGATCCACCATTTTGATGCTTTGCGTGAATATGACAACTTTTCACGTATGTCCGCCTCACCTTTCCACGTGGGTACATCCATCCAAGATGTGCCTGGCGCGGCCGACGAAGCTCCTCTGGCAAACGTCATTCTGTCGACAGCCGCCGTCGGAGAGAGTCTGATGGAAGCCCGCGGTGCAGATACCACAGGCACCGCTACCAATCTGACTCCCACGAAGCCCAATAAAGTGGTCTATCACGCTGGTGATGTCGTCAAAGTCTGTGGACATATCCATACGCGGAAGTTATCTCGATAACAGTGACAAAGATGAAGTAAGTCACCCTTTGTCAGCACCCGCGAGCCCCGTGTCGCAGCTTGCCTACCTGCAGGCCTAGTCAGAGAGACAGAACACCGCCCACCCGCGCCTCGAGCCGGGATGCGCGATGGACACGGCAGAGTAGCAGCAGGGGTCGGAAACTGTTGCTTAACATTCAGACCTGGGGCGCTCCGCGCCCCAGGGCTGAAGTGTTGGGACCGCCCCGGGCTACTCGGGGGGACTGTTCAGGCCAGCTGGGACTGCTGGGGCTGGAGGGCCTGTTATGGCCAGCGGGGACTACTTGGTAATCCTCAGACCGTGTGCTAGCGCCAACGGGTGCTCGTCCGCCGAGGCCCCTCGACACGATCTAGGTCACGCAACGAGGGCCGACGCGGGCTGCGCGCGATATCACTATCAGTGAAACCGTCTGGGGTAATCACACGCTGGGCTAACATACGTTCTGAGGAACATCAATCTCAATCCGGGCGGATTTCGTCGATTTCGGCTCTAGGGGTCCGTTATGGGCCCCCTGGGCCCTCAAAATGCATCTGGGACGAAAAGGTCCTCCCCAGGGGAGGGGTGGGAACATCTCCTGAGCATTTTCTCAGGGTGGAGGGCTCAAAGAGAAACCCATATGGGCTTTTGCACCTCGAAAATCAACCCGTCTTGTGATTCACCTTTTGCAGGTTCAAGCCTCCGAAATCCATCGAAACGGCATTTCAGACTTCCCCCTTTGCCCTCCACCCGAAGAACGTGCTCGGATCTCTGCGCCGCGAATTGAGAAAAACTAATCTGATTTCAGAGTACCGATGCCGCTGCTCGCCCTGGGGAGCCCTCGCCACCATGGCTGGGTTCTCTTCGAACCCCCCGCCCGACCGCAACCAAAAAAGAGAGGTCTGTGGAGAAGCGGTGCCGGTATCTTTTGGTCTCCCCGGCTCCCGGCTCGGCCACCTCCGCAGCGCCTCTAAGAGGCCTCTTAGATGGGGTCCGAATAGATAGGGTCGAAGGATCGCGCCGCATCGCCCATGCATCGCGTCATCGGCGATGCATCGGCGATGCATCGGCGATGCACTGGCGACGCATCGGCGACGTCGCGACGCATGGGCGACGTCAGCGTGAAGCAAATCGGGCTCCGCATCGAGCTGCATCGGCGAGGCATCGGCGCTGCGGCGCGATCCTCCGACCCCATCTGCTCCGACCCCATCTGGGAGGCCTAGCGCCTCGCAGGACGAAGCCACAGCACGAGGACCGAGCCGGGCCCGCACAGAGCCGGGGGATATCTTCTCCGACATCCGGCCTGCTCTGGAAGAGGCGCGTCGAGGCGAGCGTCCTCCTCCTCCTCCTCCTCTTCCTCTTTCTCCTCCTCCTCCTCCTGGCGCGTCGAGGCGAGCGCCGCGGCCGTCCCGCAGAGCGCTCCAGAGCGCCCTGCATTGGGAGCGTGCCCGAGCGCGCTGCCCTGAGATCCGGAGTCACGAGCAGAGCGCAACATCGTGGATGAAGGGGCCCTGGACCACACAAGTAAATACATACTAAAAAACTGGATTCCCATATTTCCCCATGTTTCCTGGGTTTTCGTCTTCCCCCCCATTTCCCATCTTTTCCGATATTTTCCTGAGGGATCGACGATGCATTGTGTCTGTGTGTTTTTCCCCTCTGGAATCGTGGACAATCACGGCTGGAGCCCCAGGACCTGTCTTTCTGCGGCGCTCTTCGAGCACAATCGATATGTGATGGACCTCGGGCCACAACAGTCACGCTGAGTCTCTGCAGTGGAGTACCAGGATTGGTGTTTGACAATATTTAAGATTCTCAGATGGTTATCTTCCGATGTCGCACTTCCCGCACCGAACAGAAGTTCTTGCAAGGACCCCTACGAAGAAAAAACTTGGAGGGGGCGTTCGTTGCAACATCGTCGATGCGATTTGGGTTTACACTGGTCCTCCTCCTCCTCCTCCTCCTCCTCCCTCCCTCCTCCTCCTCCTCATCCTCATCCTCATCCTCATCCTCATCCTCATCCTCATCCTCATCCTCATCCTCATCCTCATCCTCATCCTCATCCTCATCCTCATCCTCATCCTCATCATCCTCATCCTCATCCTCCTCATCATCATCATCATCATCATCATCATCATCATCATCATCATCATCATCATCATCATCATCATTATGATCCTCCTTCCCCGGAACGTCCGGCTTTCGGGTCATAATGCGACTCCCTTGCGGCCGTTCGAGACGAACCAGGCGCCCCTGAACAGCCTCGACGAGGCGCACCCGATGGAATCGCCGAGAACCATGTTGCAGCGAACAAGCGCGAAAACCTGTGACTTATCCCGATCCTCGCGGATTTCTCGGATCGACGCTGGACTCCTCCCCTACCTGGCGCGCGGAGCGCGCCGGGGGCGGCGCCAGAGGCGCCGCCAGGGGGGCCCCAGTGCCGATGCAAGAAACCCGCGCGGAACTCCGACAGTTCATGTGTGTGGTGTATGCCGTCGTTCCTTATTCGATGGATCTCAGGGTGGAACGGCTTATCCTGATCCGATCGCCCCGCAAATATGCCTTCCCCTACTGGCCCCGCAACTGGCCGACGTCATCATGTCTTCACTGCGCGGACCCCCAAAGGCCTTGCCACGGACCAGTTTTTCGTCCTGGATGTTTGTGTTCCTATTTTTATTGTTTTGTATTACTATGTCTTAATTTGCTTTCGTCCTGGATCATGTTTTGCCGGTCCACAGGCCCAGTGGGGGCCCCTGGAGAGCCAAAAATTCAAGGAGCAGGCGATGACAGAAACCTAAGAACTCGGAGGTCCGAGAGGATGATGAAGAAACAGCGATAAGCATCCTGCCATGTTTCTTCTGTGAGCCGAGGGGGCCCGGGCTTCCCCATCCGGATGGGCCTGCTTCCCACCACCACCACAAGTTGGAGGGGGGAGGGGGCCATCCTCCCCCTCTTCTCCTTCCTCCTCCTCACCCCTCCCCCTCCTTCCCCCCTCCAACTCATGGGGGTGGTGGTGGGCAACCGGCCCATCGCATCCCGTGGCCCCGCAGCGATGCCTCCAGCAGCAGCGCCAGCAGTCGCAGCGCCTCCTCGGGCACGGCAGGGCCCGCCGCCGCCGCGCCAGCGGCGGAGAGCGCGGCCGAGGCCCGCAGCGCGGCGCCGCGGAGCAGGAAGTCCGCGGCCTTCGCCCCGCCTCGGGTACGGCAAGTTCGTGTCGTGTCGACTCCGGCCCTGGTTTCTGACACCGCGGGGATCGTTCAACCTTGAACGATCGGCCGTTTCCGAATCGTCCAAATCGTTCCACATCGAACGATTCTAGGTCGTCCGCGGCGTTCAAAAATGAACGCCGCTGGCGGGGTCGCCGCCGGTCGACACGACATGAACCTACCGGTAGGTTCGTGCGGCGTCGGCGCGCGCAAAGGTTTTTGACACCGCGTCGATCGTTCAACCCTGAATCGATCGCGGCCCCGATCGCCCAAGGTTGCATTCTGTCGGGTCCAATGGCATTACCGCGTCCCGCAGTGCTTCCACGTCGCAGGATGCAACCTCACACGCCTTCGCTTAACGGGCGAAGAACGGTGTAAAATAAACTTTTCCGCTGAAGGGGGCGCCTGTCCCAGGGCGGCTGGAAAGTTTATACCCTTCCGGTGGCACCGTAAGGGTATAAACTTTCCAGCCGCCCAGGGGCAAGTGTCTCCGAGTCGCCGCGCATGGATCTGGCTGGTCCTGGCCGATGCTGGTGGACAGAACTTCATCGAATCGAATCGGAATCGCGGCCAAAACCCGTGAATCGAATCGCATCGAATCGAACCGTAGGCGGCCCTCTCAAGGCCGCCGACGCCCTTGTGGTCGTCACCGTGGCCAGGAGAGGATCGCGCAGGAAGCACAGAGGAAGAGAGCTGAGGAGGACTGGGAAAACAAGTAGGGGGGAAGAGAGGGCATGCCTCCCCCTCCTCCTCCTCCTCCTCCTCCTCCTCCTCCTCCTCCTCCTCCTCCTCCTCCGTATCATCCCTCTCTCTGTCTTCCTCCCCATCCTCCAACTCCCCAACTCTCTCTCCTCTCTCTCTCTCTCTCCTGCCCCTCCTCCTCCTTCTCTTCCTCCATCTCCACACTTCCTCCTGTCCTCCTCCCAGGCTTATCGCCGCCAATGTGACGGCCAGCTTCGGGCTGCGAATGCTTCGCTGTGCCCGAAGCCTCCAGATTGCTCGTGCCCACGACCCCTTCACGCCGCCCGCGAGTTTCCCAGGGGCTGGCCGCCGACTGCGGTGCGCGGGCTCCCGTGTATTGTGTGCTTCTCGTGGCTCGCTCTCGGAGACGGATGCGCAACGCTTGGCGCAACCTTGCCGTGGCGGGACTCCTTCGGAGACCCGCCCGCGGCTGGGCCGGCTTTGGGCGGGCACGGGCCCGCGGTCAGGGCCACCGCTGCAGCCGTCAGGGCAGGGCAAATGCCTTCGGGCGAGTGTCCTCGAAGTGATGTACGGCGGTCTTCCGCCGATGCACACGCCGAGGAGGTATACAACCCAGGGGCATGCACGGCTTCGGTTGGCACTTCGCGTGGCGGAAGTGCCCAATCATTTGAGCAGCAGCCGTGCTCCGCGTGAGCCAGCTGGCGCCACCGTCACCACACGCCCTCGGCCACGTCTGGATGAAACTCATCCCCAGTATTCTACGTTATATCTTCGTGTTCCTCCTCCTCCTCCTCCTCCTGTCCCTCCTCCTCCTGTCCCTCCTCCTCCTCCTCCTCCTCCTGTCCTTCCTCATTGTCCTCTTCTCATTATTCTCGGTCGTCCAACTCTCCCTCCTCTCTCCGCTTTGCTTCCCCCTCGCACTCCTCCTCCTCCTCCCTCCTCCTCCTCCTCCCCCTCCCCCTCCCCTCCCTCCCCCTCCTCCTCCTCCTCCTTCTTCCTCCTTTCCCATCCTTCTCCTCCGTCGTCTCATCCTCCTCATTCATATCATTCTGCTAATACATATCCTCCTGTGGGGGCGGAGCCTCACTGCTCTTCTCGTTCCTGATCGTAGGCTGGGGGCATCCTTCTCGCTCTACCATCCGCCTTCCGCAGCCTCGTCCCTCTCCCTCTCCCCATCCTCCTTCACCTCCTCACCAGCTCCTCCACGTCGTCCATTCTCACTCTCCTCCTCCCCTCTCTCCCTCTTCTCCCGCCCTCCTCCACCGGCGACGTCGGCGTTGGCCGCTGGGGCTTGCGCTTCGCTTGGCCAGGCCCTGCGCGAAAGCGTCGACCTCGCCGGCTGTCCCGCCGACTCCTCCGGCCCCGCTTCGGGGGCCCGCGCTCGCAGCGCACAGGCCGCCCGCGGCCGCGGGGGCAATCGCGCGGCGGCTGGGCGTCTACCAGGACACGCGAGCGACGACGCATTGAGCACGGGGGGGGGGGCGAGGCGGGGAACAACGGAGAGGGCGGCCGAGGAAGGAGAACGAGGAAGGCCCGGCGCAGAGCCTGGAGCCCTTCGTCTTGGCAAAAGCTGGTTGGTCAGCAGCGAAGGCGACCGCCAACGCTGTCGACAGCCGAACTCGCCGCGGCAGCAACGCGTCGGCAAGACTGTCCAGACTCTGGGGGCTCCCTGGAGGGCCCCCCAGGGCAGTCCATGCAAAGGCCCCGAGGATGAGGCCGAGGTCCTTCGGGCCCACATCGTGAGATCCAATCACGGCGCATTGAGGTCTGGGCACTCAGCGCAGGCGGTGGGGGCGGGAAGCGGGAGAGATCTGTCCCTCGCCATCGCTCGGATGTCCGTCCCCCGTGCAGTTTTCGGATTCGAATTGTGCAGGATGACCCAGAAAACCCCTCGATGGTCAGCGCCGAGGAAAATGCACACGTCCGAGCGATGCCAAAGTCCACTCCACTGCTTCGCCATCCAAGGCATCAAGGCGCCAGCTGAGGGGTCGAGCGCCGCTCGGATCCTCGGACCCGTCCGTCGGTCACCTGGATGGGGGGGAGCCCGACACCAGTGAGCCCGGCCCAGCCAGCAAGAATTCTTCGACGAACAAGTCGCAGTGAAGAGGAAACGAGGAGCCGGGAGCGTGGCGAGGAGGAGCAGCGGCAGCAGAGGAGCACGAAGAGGCGGCGAAGAGGAAGGGCGAGGACACGAGGAGGAGCACGCGGAGGGGAACGAGGAGGCGGCGCCAAAGGAGCAGGCGCCAGTGATTGCACGAGCGGGGCGAGGGGACACGAGCAGGGAGCACGAGGGGGCGGCGCACCGAAAGGGCGCGCAGTGGCGGGAAGAGGAGAGCGCGAGGAGGCGGCGACCGAGGAGCAGGAGCAGAGGCGGGAAGAGGAAGCGGAGGAGAAGAGAGCAGGGCCGGACCTTGAGGGGGTTACATCGGGGCGGGACCAGCCGAAGGGCGGGGGGGCCATCGAGCTCGAAGCGCCGATGCGTCGCCGATAGACCGACGAGAGAGGCCCTCGACGGCGAAGACGCGCGCTCCAGGGCGCAGTTGGCCTCCGGGCCAAGAGGTCTGTCGGCGGGCGGTGCGGTGGCGGGCCCCTCCCTCCCTCGGGCGAGCCGACGGGCGAGCGGCCGCGGGCCAGCGCGGTGGAGGGGGCGAGGTCCGATATGCGCGCGGCACGGCGCCTGCGGAAGGCGAGAAGAGGAAGCGAGGACCTGAGGCGCCTCATCTCCCCGTCCGTGGGCCCAGAGCGAGGAAGGAGGAGTAGGGGAGGAAAGGGGGAGGGACGACAGTGGAGGGACGAGGGAGGAGGGACGAGGGAGGAAGAGCGAGGGAAGAAAGGGGAGGAGCTCAGAGAGGGGGGAATCTGGTATGCAGATGCGAAGTAAGCGGGATGGCACGCGCGAGGCTCATTCGCGGTCCGCCTCACAGCCCGGCCGTTAGCCGTCCGAGCTGGTCGGGCGCATTCGTTGCGTGCCGCCGAAGGCGCATTGAATAGACGGTGCTCCAGGAGCAGCTCTCGATAACGGGCAGCCTCAGTGTCATGCCCTCCCCCCTCCATGCTGAACCCAAGTCTCAAAGATGCGAAACGCCCATGTGACCCTACGTGTTTCTGGAACATGTCCGCGATAGCATGCAAGTAATCGATGCACATGTATGTGTCAGGTGTGACGTGTTGCAAGCAGACTCGCTCGGAACAAAATATCAAAGCCCATCTTGAAGAATTCGTTCGGCTTTGCAACTCTGCTGTTTGCCAATATGCTGACAATGGCGAAACCCGCGTGCCCAATCAACTGAAATCGGCTCATCCACCCAACCAATTGCCATCCACCTCATCGCTCTCCCCCTCCTCCTCCCAGCTCCCGTCCTCTTCCTCCTCCTTATCATCATCATCCTCCTCCTGTTCTCCTGTTCTCCTCCTCCTCCTCCTCCTCCTCCTCCTCCTCCTCCTCCTCTTCCTCCTACTCCTCATCTCCTCGCTCTCCTCCTGCCCCTAGTCCTCCTCCTGCTCGACGGGGGAGGGAATTGGGGACGAGGACCACGTGCGGCGACGAGACGACGCTGGCGGCGGCAACGCCGGCAGCGGCAGCGGAGAGAGAGACGACGAGAATCATCAGCAGCAGCGGGCGATGGCAGAGCGGACCCGAGCAGACCATCGCCAGCCCAGGGGCCGGGAGGGGGAGAAGGAGGAGGAGGAGGAGGAGGAGGAGGAGGAGGAGGAGGAGGAGACGACGGAGGAGAAGGAGGAGGAGGAGGAAGAAGAGGAGGAGCAGGAGGGGGAGGGAGGGGGAGGGGGGGGAGGAGGGGGAGGAGGGGAGGAGGAGGGGGAGGAGGAGGAAGAGTCGGAGGAGAAGGAGGAGGAGGGGGAGGAGGAGGAGGAGACGGAGGAGGAGGAGGAGGAGGAGGAGGAGGGAGGAGAGGAGGAGGAGGAGGGAGGGAATAAGGAGGAGGCGGAGGAGGGAGCCGTGCTCCCCGTGCACCTCTCCCAGGCGGGCCGGCTGCACGCACAGGCGTGGCGACCGTCGCTCGGGCGGGACGCGGGGGCTCGCGCCCCCGCCCCCCTCGAGGTGGACTTCAGGTCCTCCTCCTCCCTCTCCTCCTCCCTCCTCCTCCTCCTCCTCCTCCTCCTCCTCCTCCTCCTCCGGCGGGCCGCGTGTCCACCGCGCGCCCGGCCCCACCCCTGACGCCGAACGAGCAGGCGACAACGTGGTAGGCGCAGGTGACACCGGCCAGGCGTCCGCCTCCGCCAGGGCCCTGCGGACTCACCGCCTGGCGCCTGCGGGCCCACCGCCAGGCGCCGCGCCAGCGCCGCCGCCGCCGCGCCGCCCAGAAGCCACCCAGCCGCGCCGGTCGCGTCCGGCTGCCCCAGCGCCACCGCGGCGCCAGCTAGGGAGCCCACAAAGGACGCACGCGCCCAGCTATGTACATGAACACGGCCACTCGATTCGCGAGACCGGCCGCGTTATACGAACATTTGTGCAATGCGTGCTCTCGAAACCAGCGCGGATTCATGTACATTACGTCCTTCTTTCGCTCCTGACCAGCTGCCCCCTGCCGCGCCAGCGGCCGCCGCGCCAGCTCCGGCTCCGCCGCCGCACGGGCCCGCTGCCCGGCCCGCCGCCGCCGGCGCGCGCGCTGCCCGGCCCGCCGCCGCCGCCGCGCCCGCCCGGCGCCAACGCGCGAGCTCTGGCCCCGCCGCCGCGCCTGCCCGCCAGGGCGCCCCCGCCGCCGCCTGCGGGCAGCCCCAGCCAAACCCGGGCGGCGCCGGCCGCGGCCCGCCGTGCCGCCAGCGTCCCGCCCAGCAGCGCCCCGGCCCCAGCGCGGCCAGCAAGCAAGCTAGAAAAGCCCTCCCGCGGTCGCCGCGCCGCGCCCTCGTCTGGCCCGGCGCGCTCAACGCCCAGCCCCGGGCCCTCGCCAGGCCCTGTGCTGCATGCGTGGCGGCCAGGACGGCGTCCGCAGCGTGGCGCTGCAGGACGCTGCCCAGCGCCTGGTGCAGCCGGCGGATGGCCGCCGACCGCCCGTCGTGATCGGGCGGCGGGGCCAGCAGGCGCACCAGGGCCAGTGCGCCCTCCCCCAGCCTGCCGTGGCCCTCGACGGCGAAAAGGGGACCGACCATCCGCACCCTGGGGTAGCGCGCGCGCTTGTCGTTCTCGGCCGCCGCGGCCGCAGCGCTGGCGCGCCGGGCTGACCCGCGCTCAGCGCGTCCTGGGACAGCGCGCTGACCACTGTGAGGTCCACCCGGATGGGTACAGCCACCGTGGCTTATCATATCCATTCGGGCCTCGGGCCGGCTAGCTGCAGCGTGCGGCAACACCATCTCCTTGTTCACCGCGCAGCCCATTTCCTCACACGAGGCCGCAAGCCCAGCACAGCCTGCGTCGTGGCGGCGGACGAGTCACCCGCCCACCGCGCAGGACCGCGCATGCTGCCCCTTCGGGTCCAGCACAGCTCCGCACACGCTCCCGTCGGGGCGCCTGTGCTGGCACACTCCCGTGCAGCAGGGCAGGTCCTCGCCGAGGCACACGCCCAGCGCGATGCCGAACTGCGCGTCTGACAGGCGGTGCTCGGCCCGGGAGGGCGGGCCCAGCCAGGCGCTCGCCCCGGGGCCGCCTGCGCTGTGCAGGGCCGGGGGTCTGTACACAGGCGCGCTCGCCCCTGTCTGAGAGGCGGCGCTCGCCCCGGGGTCTGTACTCAGGACTTGGGGATCATAGTATTCTACAAACTGGGGCCCCAAATTATCAAATATTTTCTGGGCGCTCCAGCACGCTCCTGTGCTGCCTTGCGTGGCTTTTCCGGGGGCCAGAGGGTCCCAAGACGAGCCAAGAGGGCCCTAGAAAGCCCCCTACCAGGGTTCAAGAGGCCTCCAAGAGCCCAAGAGCGCTCCAAGACGGCCAAGATGGCACCAAGACGGCCCCAGAGGCCCCAAAGAAGCCCTAAGAACGCTCCAAGAGAACCCCCAAGAGGGTTCAAAGAGGCAACGATCACTGATTGTCCTTGCGTGCTTCTATGTTGTTTGCATTCTCGCGTTGTCGGGCTTCCGACGCTCCAAGATGGCCCCAGGGGCCCCCAAGACCGCCCCAAGACCGCCCAAGAGGCTGCCAAGAGGGCTCCAAAGCGGCCCAAGAGGCGCCGATGATCGCCCAAGAGGGCCACAAGACGGTCCCAAGAGAGGCCCAAGAGGGGGAACACGAACCGACAATTCGAGCCTTGCGCCCCAAGAGGCCCCCCGGAGGCCCCAAGAGGAGAGAGCCCAAGAGGCCCCCTGGAGGCCCACAAGGCCCCAGAGAGGCCCAGCAAGAGGCCCAACAAGAGGCCCGAAACGGCCCCCAAGAGGCCTCAAAACTGCATCCAAGAGGCCCCCGAGAAGCCCCCAAGAGGCCTCTAACCCATAACCCATGCACGGTAGCTGGATGGGCCAAAGGCCAATAGATGCGCCGCTCCCTGTGCTTGTGACAGGGGTGCCTGGCGTGCTGGATCCTTTCGATTTGGGTCTTGGTTCCTCGTCCAATAGAGCTCTCCCCAGAGCTCGGGCCCGTCCTGCCGGCCACCCGGAAAGGCGCGCAAACGACCCCAACGTCCGGAATGAATCCTCCAAGACGGCTGAAGATGGCCTCCAAGAGGGTCCAGATGGCCCAAGATGGCTTCGAAGTTCGCCCAAGATGGTCCAAGATGACCTCCAAGACGGCCCAAGAGGGTCCAAGATACTTCCAAGTCCGCCCAAGAAGCCTCCAAGACGGCCCAAGACTGCCCAAGAGGTGCCCAAGGGACCTCCAAGACGTCCTAGTAGGCCTCCGAGAGGTCCTCCAGGAGGGCCCGAAGAGACCAACATCATTGATTTTCCTTCTGTTGTTGAAGGATTGTGGCATTTGCTTCTTTTCGGCCTACCGACGGCCCGAGACGGCCCAAGAGGCCCCCAAGATCGTGCCCAGAGCGCCCAAGAGCCCTCCAAAATAGCCTCAGGACTGCCCAAGAGGCCCCCAAGACGGGCCCAAGAGGGCCCCAAGACGGCCCAAGAGGCCTGACGCCCAAGATGGCCTCTAAGACGGCCCTGAGCACCCCAAGGGGGCCCCAAGTCAGCCCAGAGAGGCACCCAGGACGGTTTCCAACGACGTCAGACGGGCCAGGAGCCCAACAAGACGGCCCATGATAGCTCTAAGATGACCCAAGACTTCTCAACAGGTCTACAAGAGGGCTTCCAGGAAGGCACGACGCGACTAAAATCATTGATGGTCCAAAATAGATGTTTGAAGGTTTTTGGTACTTGCTTCTGTTCGGCCTTCCGACGGCCCGAGACGGCCCAAGAGGCCCCCAAAGATCGCCTGAGGCCCCCAAGACGGAACTAAGAAGGCTTAAAGACGGCCCAAGAGGCCTCTAAGACGCCTAAGAAAGCTTACAAGACGGCCCTGGAGAATCCCAAGAGGGCCCCAAGACGGCCCAGAGAGGCTCCCAAGACGGCTTCAGACGGCGTCAGACGGGCCAGGAGCCCACCAAGACAGCCGAAAATGGCCCTAAGATGGCCCTAAGATGGCCAAGAGGGCCTCCAGGAAGGCCCGAAGAGGCCAAACTCGTTGATTTTCCAAAACAAATGTTTCAAGCTGTTTGGTAGCTGCGTCTCTTCGGCCTTCCAACGGCCCGAGACGGCCCAAGAGGCACCCAAAGATCGCCTGAAGCCCCCAAGACGGAACCAAGAGGGCCCCAAGACGGCCCAAGAGGCCTCAAAGACACCCAAGATTGCCTCCAAGACGGCCCTGAGCACCCCAAGAGGGCCCCAAGTCAGCCCAGAGAGGCCCCCACGACGGCCCCCTCAGACGAGGAGCCCACCAAGACTGCCAAAGAGGCCCCCGAGAAGATCCCGAAGGCCCCCAAGAGGCCTCCAAGAGAACCCCTGAGATGTCTCCAAGAGGCTCCCAGGAAGCTCCCAGGAGGCCCCAAGAGTGTCCCCAAAGGCTCCCAAGATGCCCCCTCCTCCTCCTCTTCCTCCTCCTCCTCCTCCTCCTCCTCCTTCTCCTCCTTCAACTCCTCCTCCTCCTCCTCCTCCACCTCCTCCTCCGCCTCCTCCTGACCTTACCCGCCATCCTCCCCCACTTGTTCTCCGAATGGTTTCCACAGCGGTTGGGGGAACACATGGTCCGATAGCTTGGCAGAGCTCTTGCGATTCTAGAAGGCAGGGGGCGGCGGTGATTCGCCGTAGGCGTCATCGATCTTTAACTCATAACTTCCACGATAACCCTCACTCCTTGTGGGGGGTCGGCGGAGTGGCGTAAGCCACATTCACAAAACAAAACAAAAAAAACTAACGCTTTGGGAGGGCACATAAGTTGGGAGGGCCAAAAGGATTTGGGATAGTGGGTCTATTTTGCAGATGCATCAAACCGAAACCCCAAATTTGTCATCCCCGACGCACAGGCGGGGACCTAAGTGAGGCCATGTATTGACTATGCTATTAGGGCTAGGGTTTATGCTCGATGACCCGAGGCTGGGACTCCAGATTCCAAATCGACTGCCATTGGACGCCTGCAATCGAGATGGACGGATATCTCGCACTGCTCGCAGGTCGGTGCCCTGAGCCACAGCGTTGCAGTCCGGGTCAAGTGCTACGCTACATCTGGGGCAACATGCTCCATAAGTCCTGAAAATCAGAATCTCAACTGGGGGGGGCATAGAAGAAGAACACACAACACCAACGTAAATATTCGGTGGTCCATGGGGGTCTTTTTGACCCCAAGAGATCCGCGAGGACCTCCGAATGTTTATGTCTACGGCAAAATCGTGTCGCGATGACCCCAACATTGGTTTCCGGCACTTCGTGGATCGTTCGACCGTGAACGATCGGTCAAGTCGGCGGCTTTTCGATCGCCAGATCGTTCTTACATTGCCGGTTCTGGGCAACTGGTGGCGCGCGCTGGACGTATCCGCATCGACAGGAACGAGCCTGCCCTGCCCCATGTGCAATGCATTCTTCTTCGAATGCCAGGGGTTCGAGGCGCAAAATTTATCCATGACCGCCGCCTTGGGGGGCCCCCCCATCCAGGGACCTCGCCAGCGGTGGATCTGGTTACAGCTGGGCCCCAGGGGGCGCAAACACACCCACATTCGCCGCCCCCTGGACCCCGGAGGGGGTGGACCCAAGCAAGAATGCCCTGATTGTTCAGCACAGGGCCTCTCCAGAGCAAGTGAATTTCCCATCCCGCATGGTTTATATCGAGGGTCCCCCAGGGCCAGCGAGGGCTCCCCGGAGCCGACACTGCCAACAAAAAAAAACATCCCGTCCGAAAATACAGAAAACACCTCACGACGTGAGCTTTTTTTCCACGACGCGACCAGGTCTGGGGATCGGCCCGCGCCAGCACGGGTTACTGCCAGGCGGGGATTTATCCATGTCCACCGCCTGGGAACCGACGTCCTGGTGCCCCAGCGGGCGGTGGCTACGGATGTATTGTGGCCCCCTGGGGGCCCGAATCTATCCATATCCACCGCCTGCCGAGATCCCCGAAAATGAATCCTCCAGGCGGTGGTCATGCATACAGTCGAGGCGTTGACCTAAGGAACCCAAAATAGGGAACGAGACCCCTATTTTCCATAAGTTAACCTTCGATGTCCGATCGAACCCCTAAGGAAAACCTGAGGCAAGCTGCGAAACAATTAAGGAACACGGAGCCCCTCCCCAACGAAAAAGGTTTCTTCTTCAGGGCCCCGACTGTAAACTCCCGCCTCGGAATGACGGACCCGTAGATCTGCAGCGCGCGGGGCCCAGATCCCCAAAAGGCTCTGGGGGCGGAGCTCCCGAAGCACGAAGCCGATGCCGCCGATGTGGCGGCGAAGGGCACCGACGCTATGCATGGAGCCGGGGTCCGTCTCCAGTCCACGCGCATTATTAAGCATGTCCGCGCTCCCCGAAGGGAGAAGCGGAAGAGTGTGTTGTGTGTGTTCGTTTTCCCTCGCCCTGTCTTCGTTCCGCCTTTGCTGCGAAACGAGCTTACACATATATAAATGTATATACATATGTGTATTTATATATGTATATTCACAAATGCATACACGAATATATACATATGCACATACATATAGATATGTACACACATATTGATGCATATTCATTCACAAGCGATCAACGACATTGCAAAAGAACCGTTTGGCACGAGCTCTGGGAGATCGTCCCCCTCCCTCGACGCCTCGGGGAGGGATCCCCGAAGGCGGGAAGGGCTCCGAGGAGGCCAGGCGCCTCCTTGGAAGACCCTCGACCCCCGGCCTGCCCGGCCCTGTCCACGAGCTGACTCTGCTCAGAACGGGTCCTCGAGGCCACCCCCCCAGTTCAGCTCGGACCCTGGGGCTACATCCCCGCCTCGCAAGGGCGCGGCTGTTCTCTCGCCATCGCTTGGACGTCCATTCCCTGTGTTTTTTTCGGTTTCGTGCGTGGTTTTTTTTGCCAAATGATCAAGGATGCTCCTCGATGGTCCTCGCCGAGAGAAAAATGCACACGTCCGAGCGATGCCAAGCTCTGTCGGCGGCGGCGGGCGCGCGGCGGCGCGGCGCAGCAGCAGCCCGAGGGCCGCGCCCGGCGCGGTGCCGCTGCGGTGCGCCGCGCGCTCCCGGCGCCCGCGGAGGCGCCCAGGAGGTCCAGCAGCCGGCCCGGGCTCTCCAAGGCCTGCGCGCGGGCCGCCCCCGGCCGCAGAGGGGGGGGGGCCCTGCCAAGAGAGGCGCCGCACTTCTTGCCGCAACGGGCGAGGCTGCCCCGCTTCCGGCCATGGGGCCTCTCACGCATCGTCCCGCTCGAAAGCAGGTAGCATCAGAGTGTGGCCCACGGCTCGGGCATCTATGTTTCTCGATGTCGTATCTTCTTCGCAACGTCGTACCTCGTGGTTTGCGGTTCCACGCCGCAGCGGGACTTGCCGCGAATGGTCCACGTGCCTCAGTCCATCTCTGCGCCTCTTCGACCGACGGCGGTCCTCAGCGGCTCTGCAAGCGCCTCTCGGCGTCCCTCGGCGGCCTCCCTCGGAGGCCCCCGCCTTCGAGGGCGTTCCCGGGGGCGCCCGGCTGGCCCTCGGCGGCCGCCGTCGGGGGGGGAGTCAGAGACCTTTCCCGCGCCCTCCCGCCGTCCGAAAATAACTGATGGCCGCAAAGCATGCGAGCCGGTCTGTCTCGGGGAACCAAGCGGTACCGATACCGCTTTTCTACGACAGACCCCTCAAATAATCAGCGCGTACACGGAGAATGAACTCTCCCAGCGGCGTGCGTTGTGTTCCAGGACAAACAAGTCACACTGCAGGGGGTCAACCGCCTCAGACACCGAGGGTTTAGTCTGAGCCTGCAGGTCTTTCTTCATGTCCTCTCTCTCTGACGTTGAGGCCATCTTGTCAATTTTCTCCGAAAGTGTGCGGATGGTATCATTAATCTCCATGTTCGGGGACTTCGCGGGGCCACCCTGCGAGAAAGCTCCTGGTGTCTGAGTGCTTAAGGACTCCTTCAGGCGCTGGATCTTCTCAAGCGTCTCGCTCACCTGAGAGGTGAGCCTGAGATTTTCTGAGAGGTCATGCCAGAAGTTTGAAGGTAGGATGATTGTTAGATGGGATCGGTGGAAAGTGTTTGGCAGGTAGGGTAAGGCCGGGTGGGATGATGTAGGAATGCGTCGATGAGTGCCCCTTGACCCCTTGAGTCGATTGCTTGAGCCACTCCATGGGTGCGTTCTGACCACAATTCCAAGGCGAATCCAACGTTCGCGACGAGGGCTTCCCTGGCGGACCAAAAATTTGAAAACGAGGCCAGGGTAGCGGAATGGGAAACTTTTCCTCCTATGGTACAGGCCCCCTCCCCCATGACGACGCGGTGCGCCCGCCATGGGGTAGTGGGCGGTCCTCCCGAGGGCTCTTCGGAGGTGCCCGTGGAGGACTCTCTCGGAGGCCATTCGCAGAGGCTCTCGGCGGTTGTTCCCAACGATCCTGTGGCGTTGGGTCCTCGTTTTGGGGGAAAAAAAATGCCCCGCGCTCCTTCCTGCCCTCCATCCTCCTCTCATTCTCCTCCTCCCCCTCCTCCCTCTTCCTCCCTCCTTCCATCCATGCCTCTGCTCACCGCATGTCCACCATTTCGGCACACCCCTCACACGCTTCGTGACCAAGTAGGAAACTCCACCGAAGGTCCCAGTGGGGGTGCCCACATGCGTCCGCCACACGTCACAGCGTTCCGAAGCCCCATAGGGAGCTCCACCGAAGGCTCTAGTGGGGGCACCCACATGCGTCCGCCACACGCAGCACACTGCTTCGTGGCCCCAACGGGAGCTCCACCGAAGGCTCCAGTGAGGGTGCCCACATGCGACCGCCACACCCAGTACAGCGCTTCGTGGGCGCATAGGGGGCTCCACCGAAGGCCCCAGTGGGGGGGCCCACATGCGTCCCCAACACCCAGTGCAGCGCTGTGTGGCCCCATAGGGAGCTCCACCGAAGGCTCCAGTGGGGGTGCCCGCATGCGTCCGCCACACACACACACACACACACACACACACACAGTACAGCGCTTGATTGCCAAATAGGGTGCTCAACCGAAGGCCACAGTGGGTGGCAAGCATGCGTCCGCCACACACAGCACAGCGCTCCGTGGCCACATAGGTTGCTCCACCGAAGACCCCAGTGGGGTGTCCGCATGCACCCGCTACACCCAGTACAGAGTGTCGTGGCCCCATAGGAGGCTCCACCGAAGGCCCGTGGGGGTGCTCGCATGCGTCCACCACACCCAGTACAGCGTCCCGTGGCCCCATAGGGAGCTCCACGCCACACCCAATACAGCGCTTCATGGCCCCATAGGGAGCCTGACCGACAGTTTGCACACGTCCCACCCATTCGTCCCCCCCCCCCCTGCCCTGCGGCGCGCTATGAGAGCAGAGGGTATACCGCGTGCGCTTTTCGGGGTTTGCGTACCCTCCTCCTTCGTCTCATCTCCCTTGCGGTTCTCGCAGCTGCATATGGTTGGGTCGTTCGCCAAGCTACTGTTTCATCGGCGGCTCCCCGCGGGCGGGCTCTCCGCGGCTCTCGGGTGGGGCTCGTCGGAAGTCTTCGGAAACCGCCCTCTCCTGCGTGGCCCGCCTCCTCCGCCTCCTTCTCCCGTTATTCCTCCCCCTCGCCCTCCGCACCCGTCTCCCCCCCCTTACTTTTCCTTGCAGATATCTCATCCCTGTCGCACCCCCTAACGCGTAGGTCGAGCGGGCCGGGCGTTTCGCGTGAGACTTCTTCACCACGTTTGAGTCTTAACCTTGGCGTTTGCAACAGCTTCATGGGTGGAAGGCGAGTCGCTTTCAAAATGAAGCTCTCGCCTTGGTGGCGCGCACATTCGTTCTAGGAAATAACAAGAGCGCAGCCGAATGAGGGCGGCTCGTTTCCAAAATGTGGCAATCGCCTTAGTGCCGCGCGCATTCGTTTTTTGTTTGAATAATGTTCTTAACATGTCCAACTGTTTCAAAGATGGAGGGCGGTCCGCTTTCACAGAGAAGTTTTTTTCTTGGCGCCGTGCGCAGTCGTCTCAAACAATGCGAGTCTTTCATGGATGGGGGGGGCGGTTCCTTTTCAAAATGTGGCTCTCGCCTCAGCGCCGAGTGCATTCGCCTTAACAGTTTACAGCCGTTTCAAAGATTCCCATGGTTAAGATACAAGAAGCAGTGTGGCCGAACGATGTAGGACTGTCAGGGCGCAACAATGATGTTGACTCGCGGTGCGAAGTCCCAGATATGGTGCTTTGGCACGGCTCGCTTCAGTAAGGTTGATTCGTGGCGTTGAAATCCAAGGGATGCTGCTCCGGCGCGGTTCAAGATTTTCTAGCGGGATTTCGAAGTGTCAGGGCGCACGTTGACCCGAAGCGTTGAAGTACCAGGATATGTGTTGGCACGATTGAGGATTCTCAGACGGTTGTCTTCTAATGGTCCCCTCCCGCTATGAAATTTGATTATTTGAGGGGTCAATGAGGAGGGAATTCGCAGGGAGGGTGTATTGCAACATCGGTGGTGCGCCGTGGGTTTACACAGCTCCTCCTCCTCCTTTTTCCTCGTACTCCCCCTGCACATTCTTGCTGTTCTCCCTCCCGTCGTAATCCCCCCCCGCCCCATCACAAGACTCAAGATCGCGGACATTGCTGCCGCGGATGGATGGCGGAAGCCCTCGAGACCGTCCCTCCGGCGAGCGCCAGACCGAATCGAAGGACCAATGTTCAGTCGTGCCTGTCCCCCTACAGGCCGATCTTGGACGAAAAATTCAAAAAAGTCAAAAAAGATCATAACATATTCAAAAATGGTATTTGAAAAAACGCCCCAAGACTATTGTTTGACTATTTTTGAACTTTCCGTCTGTAGAGGGACAGGCCCGACTCAAGACCAATGTGAGGCGGCGGCGGCGACCGCCGCGGCGGCGACAGCGACGCTGCCCACGGCGGCGGCGACCACGGCGCTGGCGTCGCGGGGCGACGCCCGGCGAGCGGCAGGCCTCCGCACCCGCGCCCACCGCGGCGCCAGCGCCGCCGGCGCCCGGGGCCGCGGCGGCGGGCGCGGCCCCGCGGCGCCGCCCGGAGGGGCCGAGGCTGCCGGCGGCGGTCCATGGGCCCTGCAGCTGCCCGCGCCCGGGGGACCCTGGCGCCGCCCCGGGCGGGCCCCTGCGCGCCAGGGAGGCGCGCGGGCCGCGGGAGGCGACGGATGTGGACGTGTCTGGGCCCGAAGGGCCCCGACTGCAGATCGAGTGTCCGCCGCCCCCGCTCCCCGTCGCTCGGGCGTCCATTCCCTGTATGTTTGTCGGTTTCGTGCGTGGCTGTTTCGCAGGATGATCCAGGATGCTCCTTCATAATCCCCGCCGGGAAAACATGTACTCCAGATTTCGTAATAAAATGGAGGGGGTCTGGACCCCCCAAGACAAGCCATTTCAGACCCCCCCCCCGTGGGAGAACCCTCCAAAACATCGTCCCCAGGCCCCCCCAGGCCCTCAAAGATAGCCTGGAAGAGACCCCCCCCGAAAGGAGACCCCCCTCCCTTTATTACGAAATCTGGAGTACACGTCCGAGCGATACCAAGCCCAGAGGTCCCCAGGACGCTGGCTCCCCAGGCGGGGGACGCAGAGAGACCACCGCCCAGCAGCGCTCCCGAGGTCTCGGCCCCAGGCTCGGGGCCGCCCGTTCGCCCTGACCCGTGGCGGGTCCAGCGCCGATCCAAGAGATCCGCACACACCTCGAAACAATTAGCTCTATTTCGTGGACCGGGCGCGCGCGTTGACCCTGAGATCCTGGTGTCGCATTCACCTTCGCAGCGGGCGACATTGTGCCCCGCTTTCGGGCCCTGGTAATCCCACGGATCGACCTGGCTCGAAAAATGCAGCAGACAGACGGAGCCCAGGGCAGCGGCCGAGTTTTTGTTAGTGATGTTGCCATGTATTCGCGACGCCGCCTCGCAGAAAAAATCTCGACGGAGCTGTGCGACCGTTTTCGGACCCTGGGGGCCTTTACCAGGCCCTGGGACCGTCCAGAACGACGCAGGTTTCAAAGCCGGCCCGGGGGAATGGTGAAGGGGCCCTGGGACACACAAATAAATAGACACCAATAATATGATTCCTTATATGTTCCCATATTTTCTGGCTTTTTGTCTTCCCCCCCACGTCCCATATTCTCCTACATTTTCTCGGAAATCAACGATTGGTTGTGTCTGTGTGTTTTTCCCCTCCTGAAATGGGTCGAGACCTTCGGGGCCCCAGGGCGGGACCAGAAACTACGACGATGGGGCCCTGGCGTTGCCCCGAACTCTTTGCCAGCGTCAAGTCGGGCGTGTCCCCTACAAAGGGGATGTTCGACGAAAAATAAAAACATACGCCAAAAGATACGTCAAAATGGTAAAACTAAATTCAAAAATTAGTCCCCAGACTATTTGTTCAACTATTTTTGAATACTCCCCCTGTAGAGGGACAGGCCCGACTTAATGTTAGCGCCCTCTGGGGCCCCTGAACCTCGAGAGGGGCGCCCTGAAAGGCTGCCCGTGCCTCTCTGGAGCCTGACTCCAGATCCGCCGTGCTTCTTGGGCGATGCCGCAAGTAGGACGCAAATGGCCGGCCCTACGGTTCAAGCTCCTTTGTGGTGTCGATTCGCACCTCACTCGGGGATCTCCTGACCCAGGTCAACCCAAACCCGGGTCAGCCAAGACTTGCAGAATCCTGCAAGATCCTGCGAGATCCTGCACCCAACCCCGGGTCAATTCGAAGGATCCTGCAAGATCCTGCAGGATCCTGCACCCAAACCCGGGTCAATGCGGCCCTGGCCCTGCAGGATCCTGCAAGATCGGGCGCTCTGGCTGACCCCCGTTTGCATTGACCCCCGTCTCAAGACTCCCGACTTACCTTACTGTCGCGGTTCCAGCAACACCTTCCCCACAATTCCGAAGCGGAGATTCCCGCCACACGTGTTAGCATCGTTCGGGGTGCTGTTCGGATGCAGGCCAAATTCGGAGAATCATCCAGATATGTCGGATCGGGAGTCAGGGGATACGGGGGCAGCAAGCGACTACGATCACAGCGAGGACACACCCAGGGGGATGTCCCGCGCATGCCAACAGTCGCCAAAACACCGACACCAGTTTTGTGCTGGTTGTGGTCGGCGTGACGTTCCAGGACGGCCACATCGACAACAGCCAAAAAAAAAACGCGTTCAATGCAGAGGTCAGTGTGCGTTCTTCCCCGAGGGGCCCTCCCGAAAACCCCAAAAATAAATGTGGCTGGGGCCCTTTGCTGTGACCAGAAGGGAGACGGGAGGCGTGCGCCTACCTACTCGGTCGGATGTTTGAAGACCCGCGTGGGCCCAAACCAGCACTGACGCGATCGCCGACAGCAGGCGCGGATCCGATACGCCACGGCCAGTGATTCATGTGCACGGGCGCGGGCGGGGCCGGCACTTGCTCCGGCACCCCTGGCGGCAGACCGCCGCCTCGGGAGTTGCCGCCGCCTCCGAGCAAGGGCCAGGGCAAGCGCAGCCGCGTGAAGACGTCGCGAGCGCACGCCGGAGGTGCGGTGGCTGGGATCCCCGCGGGGCCAGGACTTGAGCGGGGACCGACCGTCCCGGCGGTCCCAAAGGCCTACCACGACATGCTCTTAGAACCCCAAAATGTTCGAATAACAAAAAAAATGCTCTCAGAGAACCTAGACCCGACGTGGAAAAACAGGACAGACTCCGGCCAGATATGCTCGGAGAACTGTTCGTGCAGACCACAAACATGAAGGGGCCCTGGGACACACAAATAAATACACACAAAAACTGGATTCCCAATTTTTTCTAAGAGTTTCTGGGTTTTCGTCTTCCCCCCCCCTTCCCAAATGTTCCCATCTTTGCTGGGGGATCGACGATTCATTGTGTCTGTGCGCTCTTTCCCTCCGGAAGAAAAAATTCTCAGAACATCCTTTGGTGGGCCTATATGGGCACGCCAGGACGCTTCGCCGCTGCTCGCCGGGCCAGGGCCGCCGCTGGCAGCCTCCGCGGACGGGGCGCTCCCGCCGGCGGCCGGCGCCGAGCGGCCGCCGCCCGCGCTCGCGGCCGCCGCGGCGCCGCCGCCGCGCGCCGCGAAGGCGCACAGCAGGGCCGCACGGGCGGGCACGGCCTGCCGTCGGGGAGGCGCAGGGCTCGAGTCTATAGGGGACCGACGTAGGTACGGAACAAAGAGACTGTTATTTACAAGCCTGGAACATATCCCTATCCCTATGCTGGGCACCTCCTCATCACGATGCCAATCTGAGGGGCTCCCTTCTTTTTTGAGGGCGCATCCCTTAGGATTGTCATCGCCTTTTGGCGTGTCAGCCTTAGGGATAGGGATACGCTCGAGGCTGGCAAGTTATTTGCAGGCTCCGGCGACATAACCCGGGTTATCGGGCCTGCCCCCCCCCCCCCCCCTCCCCCCACCCCCCAGTGATAACCTAACCTTGCCGGTTGTTGCAGGTCACGGGTGGGGTGCGCGGGCATGTGCAGGGCTGCCCACAGCGCGAAGGTTAGGTGATCGGCCAGCCCCCTCCTCCTCTCCCCAAGGATAACCCGGGCTATCGCCGATTCAAAAAAAACACGGTCTCCCAGTGGGCACAATGCCCAACAACCGATGTTGTCCAAAACCGGCAGCGGCAGCTGTTGGGCAGGCGGCCCTCCGTCTCAAGTGGACAACGTCCGCGGCGGCGCGGACAGCAAGTCCCGTTCAAAAGGAACAGGAGATGCTGTAGGTCAACGTACCGTTGTTTCCGTGCCCATTTCGAGCGCGCTGGGAAGTTGGAGGACTCAAGTTGAGTTTGGCGTGGCTGCGATGAAAACGACGAGACGGTCCCGGTGTTGAGGCCTCCCGCGAAAACTGGACCGTGAAACAACATCGGCATACCCGAGCTCCGGCGAGCTCCAGTCTCACGTTTCCCCGATCCCAGGGGACTGAAGAACATTGTGTTTGGGGGACTCCGACGACTGCTTCCCAACAACCTTCCGAGCCTTCTGAGAAGGTCCGCCCGCCCTCACTCCCTCCCTGGCCTCGCCGCCGATGTCCGCTGCCGCTGTCTCGGCGGCGGCGGCGGCGGCGGCGGCGGCGGCGACGACGACGACCGCGGAACTCTCGGGGTCGCGCTGGTGGGGACGGCCTGCTGGCGGCGCCCCCGGGGGGCGCCACCGCCCGGCGGGCCGCGGGCGGCCCGCATATGTCGCCCCGGCGGGCGGCACCGCAGCGGGCTGACGAAAAACTCGCGGCGGGGGCGCACGGCTGCGGGCGGACGCTTGGAGAGAGCGCAGCGCGCAGCGGCGGAGTGCCCTGGGAGTGTCCTGGGCGCCACAGGCCCAGGTATCCAGCGCATTGAAAAAAAACAAGACGGAGTTTTTATTCGCAAATGTCGGCCCCCAGGGGCCCTCGCCGGGCCTCGGAGCCGCCGCAAAAGGACTCGGGATGAAAAGCCGGTCGTGGGAAATGGGCCAAGACTTCCGGGGACCGCGCATGGAAAAAATCACGACATCGGATATCTTTGGGGGCGGCGGAATGCCCTGGGAGTGTCCCGGACGCCGGAGGCCACGCGGCCTGCGAAAGCTGCCCGGCGCCAGGCGCCACATCCGACGCGCGCGATGGCGCCGAGGGTGCGGCGGGCGGCGGCCCCCCAGAGCGGGGGCCGCTGGACTCTTCGTCGCCTGGGAGCAAATCCCCGCCGAGTTCTCTGGAGATGCCGGCGCTGCAAAAAATATATGGGCCTCCATAGGGGCCCTCGCCGGGCCTCGGGGCTGTCAGAAAAACACGACTCGCGGGACGAAGCGCAGGGCCCTGTGGGGAAGTGGTTCGGACCTCCAGGGCCCACGCATCCAAGGGATTGGAGCGGCTGGCTTTCCGGGCTTCCCTCTGTTGCGACGAGCCCTCCGACCGCAAACGCACGACTGATGATGCAGAGCGCGGCACGGCACGCTGAACATCTTGTGCCGAGGGCTGTGGCCTGACATCATCGTCTCAACTGCCGTGGAATAGTGTTTCCTCTGGAACTGTTGCACAGAGGGGCAGTCTGAATGAAACGCTGCGAAAGATTATCAGAAGCCACGCACCACGCTCAGTCCCCCTTCCGCTCCCACGCCGTTTTTCCACTCCCCAGCCCCCGCTTTACGAGAACAGGGCGCGTGCACCGTACATCGCGAGGACTCCCTTCGGGCGCCGCTGCAACGCGGCACGGTGCCTGGCGTTTCGGCCCCCGGGGGCAGCGAAACTGTGCCACGCACCATTCCCAAATCGAGAAAGGACAGCGCCTTGGGAGACGCCAGCGCGGCACGGCGCACGCAGGTCGTCCGCGGCGGACAGCTGGCGGCGCTCCCAAAACAGGGTGGCGCGCGGGGAGCGGCTTTTTCAGAACACGAAGGGGCGCCTTCAAGGCAAGGGCCTGGCGGATTCCGAGAAGCCCTCCCGGCCGCCAGGCCAGGCCCCGCTGACGCAGGGCCCTCGCCCTCTGAGAACCACCACCCGCCATCCCCAGGACAGCGAAAGGCCGCCCCCCTCACCCCCACCCCCGCCCGCCTCGCCCCCCCCCATCGCCCCCCCCCTTCCCCCCCCCGCCCGCCCTCCCTCGTCTCCCTCCCCCCCCCCTTCGCCCCCCCCCCTCCGCTTTGGGGCATCGCCGGCCCGCGCAGCCCCGCGGTAGCCCCCCTGGCGCCACGGCGCAACACGCCACGGCGCCCCGCGCGCCCCCCGTGCACGCCACACGAGGCGGCGGGGGGTCCCCGCCGCGCTCGCGCTCGGCCAGCCAGCACCGCAGCCCCGACTGACAGGTGCGAAAGTTTCCTTTGATTGGGCACGCGCTACTTTTCAGCGAACCGCATCACTTGGCGAGGCGGTCTCCCTGGCGGCCGTCCAGGTCCCTTACCTTGGACGGCAGCTCGCGGCACAGGCCGTCGACGTCGCAGGCGAGCTTGATCTGCGCCGCGCAGACCTTCAGTCGGGCGCGGTACGCCTCCACGGTCTCCTCCCAGCACCGTTCCCGGAGCGTTTTCGTGAGCCTGTCCCGCATCCACGACACCGCTTAAGGCCCCAGGAAGAGTCTTCACGTACCCTCGGCAGATGTCTACCGGGGAAAAAACGCAACATGAAACAATCAGACACGTGCGACAGCGCGCGAGGGCGCTTTCTTTCGGGCAAAAAGAACCCAGTTAATTCACAAGGTCCCGTCACGCTTGCAACATCGGAACTATCGTGGAACCATCGTGGAACCAAGCAGGAACCCAGTGAATTCATAAGGTTTCGTCAAACTTGCTGCGTCGGACCCATCCTGGAAACATCGTGGAAACAAGCACGAACCCTGTGAAATCAGTAGGGATTCGTCACACTTGCAACGTTGGAGCCGTCGTGGACCATCGTGGAACCAAGGAGGAACCCTGTGAATTCAGAAGGGTTCGTCACGCTTGCGACGTCGGAACCATCGTGGAACCATCGTGGAACCAAGCAAGAACCCTGTAAATTCATAAAGTTTCGTGACATGCCAGCCTCTCGGAACCATCGTAGAAACAAGCTGGAACCACCGCGGTCGGGCGCCGGACCCTATAAAACGACACGGATCGGCGATCGCAGGTTCGCCGCCCCTGTTCCTATTGTAATACGAATTAGAGGTGGTGCACGGCGCATCTACGCCCCTGCGCCCTGGAGCAGAGGGGTACCCTTCATTAAATAGTATAATAAGAAAGCCGCTGTTCCCCAAGCCCCCCCCCCCCACGAGCCCGGCGATTCCGCGTCTCCTGCCCTGCCCCTCAGCCCTGGCCCCGTCTCCCTTCCGTGCCCGCTCCTCCCCAGGAATCAAATTCAAGGAAACAATTTGCACCTGTCTGGAGGGGGGGGGACCTTAAGGCGCCTCGCGGACAAGCAGGACGGCCGGCCCTGCTGCGGCTCTGCCGCGGCCTCCGGACTCGTTCCCCGGGCCTGGCTGCGCCTCGGGGGGGCCCCTGTTTGATACTGGCCCAGGGGGCTCAGCAACGCCGTCCGTCCCCTCTCCCGAGGCGGGCCCTTCCAAGAAAGACGGCAGGACCTGACGAAAATCGATCCGCCAGCGCTCTGCAGAGGGCCCCAGAGGCATCGATCGAGTCAGGATGGGCGGCCAGTCTGCGATATATTACTTCTCGGACTCGCGCAT
The DNA here is from genome assembly GCA_963575745.1 of Prorocentrum cordatum. NCBI lineage: Eukaryota > Dinophyceae > Prorocentrales > Prorocentraceae > Prorocentrum > Prorocentrum cordatum. The sequence goes on from CAUYUJ010004313.1 coordinate 372,573, forward strand.
CCCGTTTCGGCCGCCGCGGAACGACAGGCATCGAGGAATGAGGAGAGCGAAGAAGAGGCAACGAAAAAGGAAGGAAGGAAGGAAGCGTGCATGCAAGCAGGCAAGCATCCAAGCTCGAGGACCCGAGTGCTTAGGCGCTTTCTGCTTCCTTCGCCTCTGGAGGCCCAGGAGTGCTGTGCTGGAGCGCGCTGAGGTGCAGAAGAGGCTATACGAGAGGGCACACCGACAAATTTAAGCCTCAACACCAGTGGCGGCGACGTGTTTGAGGGCGCCCACCAGAACACTCCGACATGGCAAGGACGCATGGGGATGCATACAGGAAGCCCGACAAGGGTGATCCTGCACACACACACACACACATATCTATACATATAGAGATAGAGATGCACATGTTGATTATATAGGCGTGTACATACGCACACACACACATGCAAACATAGATGTCAAGACATAGACATGCACATGCATGCTTATACATCTATTTATGCACACACCTATATATACACTGCTACGTTATCCTATACATGTGTATATGTACAGTTATATGTATATAGCTATATATGTGTATACATGCACATGCATCTACACAACTACGTACGCATGGCATGCACATACATATACATGCCCATTATCCTATACACACATCTGTAGTATGCAACTACACATGCATCTATATGTGTAAATATATGTATATATATACATACATGCGCACACATACAAACATGTTAACGTATGCATGCACACATGCATATATATATATATATATATATATATATTCATAGGTAAACGCACATACATATGCATGTACATAGATGTATACCTACACCTACGTAAATAGAACCATGTACCCATGTGCATGCATATGTTTATGTGCCCGCCGAACCCCGCTTGCCGGCGGTACAAAGGCGTGTGAGATGAGCGGCTGCCCTCCTTTCCCCGTCTCCCCTCCCCTGGGATCGGGAATTCGATTACCAGGGGGATGGGTCGAGGGGGGGTCGAGCTCCTAAACGCATACCCAGGGCGTCCGAAGCCTCCAAATTTAGCGTCCGTGGCCTCTAGGATGCCCAAGATGCCATCTAAGCTCGCTCAAGCTGGGCTCCAACACGCCGAGAAGTCACCAAAGACGACCAAGATGGCCTCAAGACTGCCCTAGCGGCCTCAAAGATGCACCCAAGAGGGCTCCAAGACGACCGCCGAGAGGGCCCCAAGAAGCAAGAATCGTCACCATTCTAAAGCATATGTTTTGAAGGCACTTTCGGTCCTAACGGCGTCCAACACGGCTGAAGATGCCCCATAGAAAACTCCAAGACGACCCAAGAAGCCCCCAAGAGGGACCCGAGACGGCCGAAGAGGGCTCCCAGACGGCCCAAGAGGCGCCCAAGATGGCCCGAGAGGGCCCCAGCAGGGTCACAAGAGGGCCCCAAGGGGTGCAACTCGAACCGGCCCTCCGAGCCCTCCGGCCCAAGAGGACCCCCGAGACCGCCAGGTGGCGCCCCAAAAGACTCCCAGGAGGCAGCGGGGAGGCCCCCACGAGGCTAAGTAGAAGCCAACAGGAGGTCCCCAAGAGGCCCCGCCCGTGGACGTCGTGCCTTTTGCCTGGGGGCCGGCGGAATGGAGCAAGCCTCTTGAGTCTAAGTATAAGGGTCTTTTTATGTACACATACATACACACAACGTATATATATATACACATGTGCATATATATATATACATATATCCCGCCGTGCCTGTCAGTGACCCCCCTCCCTGTGTGTATGTATGTATGTATGTATGTATGTATGTATGTATGTATGTATGTATGTATGTATGTGTGTGTGTGTGTATGCATGCATGTATGTATGTATGTATGTATGTGTATATGTATGTATGTATGTATGTATGTATGTACGTACGTACGTACGTACGTACGTTTGTATGTATGTATGTATGTATGTGTATGTGTGTATAAGTGTGTAAGTATGTGTATGTGTATGTATGCATGTGCACATATAACATACCCACTCAGACCCACTCAAAGCATACTCATTCACATCAGGCCCACTCACAACATACTCATTCACATCAGACCACTCCACAAAAAAAGCCCAAACAAATGCACGCGTTCGTGTTTTTTTTTTGTGTGGGTGATAGGCGCGTCTCCCGTGATGGTGTTCACCAAATGCGATACATGAGTAGAGTGATGGCGTGAACGCCGCGCACCCCCTGTGAAGAGTCCCATTCAGTGCTCCTGCATAAAATGCGGCGTGGGCTTAGCTGCATCAGAGGAGGTGGTGTTGGTAGAGGATGAGAGATAAAGGGGTATAGCGCGTTCGGTACTGAGGATGTGGAGGTGGGGCTAGAAAATGACTTTAGAACTACAGCAAAACAGCACAAATCCACACACCCTACGTAACCTGACAACACATCCACAAGAAGTGTAAAACCATACACGGGCAACACACACATAACACACTTCACAAGATCATAGACCATAACACAGCACCCACATCACATCACAGCACGACCACATCACAGTACCCACATCACATCACAGAATAGACACACATCACGAACCTACAGGACCACCCACACAGCACACTCACATCACAGTTCACATACCCACCAAGAGGGGGGGTCACTGGGAGGCACGTAGGGACATATATATATATATAGACATGTATATACGTATAGAAACACACATGTTATTCACATAGAAAGAAAGATAGAGAGAGATGCTTCCCGGAAGCAAGCCAAAAATATGGATGCTCCTTAGGTGCCTGTGCAAGGTCCGCAGATGGGGGCCCAAGAGGCCCAAACAGGGTCAAAAGACGGCCCTACGACGCTGAAAAAGGCCCCCTGGAAGGACTCCAGGCGGCCCAAGAGGGCCCCAAGATAGCCCGACTGAGCCCCCGGACCGTCCCAGAGCAGCCCCGAGAGGCCCTCAAGATTGTCCTGAGGGGCCAAGACGGCCCGAGAGGGCCCCTCAGACGGACCAAGGCCCCCTAAGGGGGCCTGATAACGGCATCAATAGAGCGCCCACCGGGGACCCTGCAATAGCACGGCGACGGTCAGGAAATCAAGTTGTACTCATAGATAGAACGCCATCTAATTTAACATATATACATATATTTATACATATATATATTGTATATAAATAGCATGCGAGCACGTCTACATACATACATGTTATATGAATATCGATACACGTATGTATGTATATATATATATATATATATATATGTATGTATATAGATATGTATATGTGTACGTGCGAGTATCGACGACATCTCATATAAAATATGGAAAACGGTTGTCGTATAGATGGCGTGGTACACGCGATGTAATATGTATGATATGTAACGGATGGCAACATATAGATACAACAGTATATGTTGAGAGCATATGGTTTACGGGAATCCACTATACTTTATTACATATAGTATACGTGATAATGTAGCCTTGTATATTATGACAAGCGACACTATCAGACGATATGATGATACATACCATATGCATAGATCGTGAACCATAAAAGATAACGAAAACGGCGACATGCTTTACAATGATACACGTTAACAGATATGATAGACTAAACTATGGTTTGGCACATGCAGACTGCTTGTAATATACTATGCTGGTGTTATGTGCTAGCAGACGTACCATACGCTATAATGTATACAACCGGAAGCATGGTACTAGATTTGATTGGAAAGTACGATTAAGTGATAGATGCTCGTCGAGCTATTCTAGTATAATAAACTAGACGGTGATATGACAGAGCTGTCATATGATATGATATAAGGTTGACTAATGCGGCAACATATATTATGATATAACCTGGTGATAGATACAACTACCTAGGTTGAACAAATATACATGTTTGAAAGAATATGTAATGCTATCAGATGGTTAAACATTTTACAAATTAAAATGCACAAACAACATGATAAAATGATATACTACGACAGATCATCTGAAGATACGCGAATGTTTGATTCTGCTATATAAATACACACATGCATGCATCACCCCACAATTGCGGATGAGAAACAGGGGCGGGCGCGGGGTGTGTCGGGGGTGGGTAACGGGCGAGTCGCGGGGTAAGTCGCAAATGGGTTGCGGGTGGGTCGCGGGTGGGTCGCGGGATGGGTCGCGCGTGGGTCGCGGGTGGGTCGCGGGCGGGTCGCGGGCGGGTCGCGCGGTGGGTCGCGCATGGGTCGCGGCTGGGTCGAGGGTGGGTGGCGGGGGTCGCGGGCGGGTCGCGCGGTGGGTCGCGGGTGGGTCGCGAGGTGGGTCGCGGGGTGGGTCGCGTGGGTCGCGGAGTGGGTCGCGGGCAGGTCGCGCGTGGGTCGCGGGTGGGTCGCAGGTGCGTCCCGGGTGCGTCGCGGGCGAGTCGCATGCGGGTCGCGGGAGTCGCAGGTCGTGGTTGGATCAAGGGTGGCCCGCGCGTGGGTCGCGGGTTGGTCGCGGGTTGGTCGCGGGTGGGGCGAGGGTGGGTCGCGGGCCGGGTCGCGGACGGGTCGCGCGGTGGGTCGCGGGTGTGTCGTGGGCGGGTCGCGGAAGGGTCGCGAATGGATCGCGGGTGGGTTACGGGTGGGTCGCGAATGGGTCGCGGTCGGGTCGCGGGCGGGGTCGCGGGTGGGTCACGAGTGGGTCGCGGGTGGGTCGCGGGCGGGTCGCGGGTTGGTCACGGGTGTGTCGCGGACCGGTCGCGGGCGAGACGACGACAATAAACAACAAGCAGCAAACAACAACACACAACAAAAGCAGCAACAACAACACAAACAAACAAACAAACAAGCAAGCAAACAACCACCACCCCCAACAACATGAACAGCACCCACGCCAACAACAACAATCAGTTTGAGACTGTTCGCTCGTATCTGCTCGCGTGCCACTCAACACGTGTATCCCAAGCCATCGATATCCGCCCTCTTCGTCTTCGATCGTACCCCCTTTGGGGTATATATCTTTCTTAACTGCAACGTGTATTTCGTGCAGCCCTTTCGGCAGGGGAAGAGAGGACGGATGGAAAAAGAGGACAAGAGGGAAGGAGGAGGATGGAGCACGAGAGAGAGTAGCAGGAGGGGGGCTAGGAGCAGAAAACACGTGGCAAAACCAGACGGGCAGATCGGGCGGATTCGGAAGGCGGGCCCAGGGGGCCAGGTCGAGCAGGCAGGTTGCTGCAGCGTGCGTCCTGCGTGAATCGCGAGGAAGTCTCGAGCGATAGCGCGATGCCCAAATAAACCGCGCGGCAGTCCACAGCGAGAGCGTGGTACATGAGTGTCGAAGGCACGGCATCTGAATAAATTGCGAGGGGGTCCCACGCGAGAGCGCGATAAGAGCGTGATTCCTGAGTGTCGAGGGCACGGCGTTTGAATAAATTGCGAGGTGGTCCCACGCGAGAGAGCGGTTCTTGTACAAGTTGAAAGAACCCCCGCGCGAGAGCGCAAGCTAAGAATACCTTGTGAGGACATATCAGGCGGGAGCCGTTGTTGCTGCAAACCGGGGCCAGCAACCCAGCAGGGTGCGAGCCCCGGGAAGGGCACTTCAATACAAAACACAATATGCCTGGAATGAGGGATTAACAATCATCATTTTAACTGAAAGTTCAACAACAACAACAATTACTGGCACGTGGGGACACTCCGTTCTCACCAGTGCCAGGGTTTTCATAGGAGGCGGGCAATACCCCCACTTTGTGGGGGGGCCGGTTCAAGCTCTACCAAATTTCCAAACGACTCTTCGCCACCACCCACACCCAGCTTCCCGCCCTATGACGTTCGGACACTTCACTTCGTGGCATGCGGACGACCGTGGCTACTATTCAGGGCCCCGCGGCCGACGACGACGGCGTGCGCGCGCGAAGAAAAAACGAATGTGTCCCGCATGGTATTATTTGACAGGGATGATGGCCCTGGCAGGTGCGCAACCGTTGTTGCAGAAGTTCGAAAAAGTTGCTCGCAAAAGCCCGTTTGACAGAAATGTTTAAAAAGTGTTGGGTTTCCTACGAATCCGCAAGAGCGCGCGGGATGAAATTTTGACATTTTTTTTGAAAAACCATTGGTTTTTTGATGTTTTTATGTTAAAATCGCTACGAAAACTAAGGTTTTGGAAGGATTTCGTCTTGCGCGCGCGAATGTCCACTTTACCTTATTTTTTGCAAGGGATTCTTGAAGTTTGGTTATGTTAGAACAAGAAATGTCCACTTTAGCTTATTTTTTGCAAGGGAAAACCGATCGTAACAACACAACCGGATCCGGACCAACCCGTTTTGCCTGAGACTTCCTCACGAAAATGATGAAAATGTGGCTGCGGCCTAGGCGCGGCGGGGGGGCCGTGCACCAGGGGTCCCAACAATAATTATTCTTTAGAAGTAATAATGTTAAACAACAACAACAACAACAACAACAACAACAACAACAACAATCATTTTACCCGAACGCTCAGTGTTCTCACCAGTGCCAGGGTTTTCATGCGACGCGAGACAATACCCCCACTTCGTGGGGGGGCAGTTCAAGCTCTACCAAATATCCAAACGACTCTTCGCGACCACCCAAACCCAGCTTCCCGCCCTATGACGTTGGGACACTTCACTTCGTGGCGTGCGGACGACCGTGGCTACTACACTGGCGTGGGGTACACACCCACAGAACTTGGTCACTTATTCGGGGCGCGCGTGTGCCCAGCATCCTGCAATTGTGACATACAATACATGACACAGACAGACAGAGAGAGAGACAGAGAGCAGACAGAGAGAGAGACAGAGAGAGCGGAGTTGGTCACATTTTTGGGGCAAGTTCCTGAGATCGTCGTGTTTTTTGTTGGTCTTGCGCGCGCGAATGTCCACTTTACTTTTTTTTGCAAGGGATGTTGAAATTTGATTATGTAAGAACAAGAAAAAGTAGCTCGCGCGAGCTTATGTAACATAAATGTTGAAAAACCATTGGTTTTGTGGGAGTCGGACAGCGCGCGCGGGATGAAATTTGGACATTTTTTTTTGAAAAACCATTGGGTTTTTGATGTTTTTATGTTGAAATCGTTACGAAACCTAAGGTTCTGGAAGGATTTCGTCTTGCGCGCGCGAATGTCCACTTTACCTTATTTTTTGCAAGGGATTATTGAAATTTGATTATGTTAGAACAAGAAAAAGTAGCTCGCGCGAGCTCATGTAACATAAATGTTGAAAAACCATTGGTTTTGTGGGATTCGGACAGCGCGCGCGGAAGGACATTTTGACAATTTTTTCTTAAAAAACCATTGGGTTTTTGATGTTTTTATGTTAAAATCGTTACGAAACCTAAGGTTTTGGAAGGATTTCGTCTTGCGCGCACGAATGTCCACTTTACCTTATTTTTTGCAAGGGATTCTTGCAATTTGATCAAGTAAGAACAAGAATTTTCATTTTATAGTGTTTTTTGCAAGGGAAAACGGAGTACAACAAAACAACCGGATCCGGTAATAATTCACTTTTCTGAAGCTTTCGCTAAAAAATGATGAAAATGTAGCTGCGGCCTAGGTTTTGGAGGGGGGTCGCGCACCAGGGGTCCCAACAATAATTATTCTTTAGAAGTAATAATGTTCAACAATTACTAGCACGTGGGGACACTCCGTTCTCACCAGTGCCAGGGTTTTCATGGAGGCGGGCAATACCCCCACTTTGTGGGGGGGCCGGTTCAAGCTCTACCACATTTCCAAACGACTCTTCGCCACCACCCACACCCAGCTTCCCGCCCTATGACGTTCGGACACTTCACTTCGTGGCCTGCGGACGACCGTGGCTACTACACTGGCGCATGGGTACAGTGACTTGTTGTGGTAACATTTTCTGGACGCTAGCTTAGTATACGACTTACTAAGGTCGCTAGCTTAGTATACGACTTTCTGGATGTTTTTCGAGGACCTACGGTGCGATTCGTATGATTTTATGTTGCGCGGTGCTAAAATTCCTAAGAAACCCAATGGTTTTTGAAGATTTCGGCGTGCGCGCGCGAAGAAAAAACGAATGTGTCCCGCATGGTATTCTTTGACAGGGATGATGGCCCTGGCAGGTGCGCAACCGTTGTTGCAGAAGTTCGAAAAAGTTGCTCGCAAAAGCCCGTTTGACAGAAATGTTTAAAAAGTGTTGGGTTTCCTACGAATCCGCAAGAGCGCGCGGGATGAAATTTTGACATTTTTTGTTTGAAAAACCATTGGTTTTTTGATGTTTTTATGTTAAAATCGCTACGAAAACTAAGGTTTTGGAAGGATTTCGTCTTGCGCGCGCGAATGTCCACTTTACCTTATTTTTTGCAAGGGATTCTTGAAGTTTGGTTATGTTAGAACAAGAAATGTCCACTTTAGCTTTTTTTTGCAAGGGAAAACCGATCGTAACAACACAACCGGATCCGGACTCCCCCGTTTTGCCTGAGACTTCCTCACGAAAATGATGAAAATGAGGCTGCGGCCTAGGCGCGGCGGGGGGGTCGTGCACCAGGGGTCCCAACAATAATTATTCTTTAGAAGTAATAATGTTCAACAACAACAACAGCAAAAAACAACAATCATGTTCAGACTGTTCGCTCCTATCTGCTCACGTGCCAGTCAACACGTGTATCCCAAAACCTCGGTACCCGCCCTCGTCGTCTTCGATCGTACCTGCCACGTGCAATTAGTGCAGCCCGTAAAGCAAGGGAAGAGAGGACGGGCGGAAGGGGAGGGAGAAGAATGGAACACGCTAGAAATTAGCAGGAAGGGTGCAAGGAACAGCAAAACAAATTGTAGAACCAGACGGGCAGATTGGGTGGGCAGACCTATAGCGGCAGGTCGGTAAGGCGCGACTAGGCGACCAGATCGAGCAGGCGGGTTGCTGAAGCGTGGGTCCTGCATGAATCGCGAGGAAGTCTCGAGCGACCGCGCGACTCCCAAGTAAATCGTGAGAAAAGCCAGCGTGGGCCACGAAGGGCACAAAATCCGAGGCCACAGAGGGCAGCGACGGGGCCGCTGAGGGCAGCACCGGGGCCACGAAGGGCAGCGAGGGAACCACAAAGGGCGACAGCGGGGCCACGAAGGGTATGCATATGGGGCCACGACGGGCGCGAGCGAGCGGGGGCTACGAAGGGCATTCGTATACGGGGCCACAAAGGGCGACAGCGGGGCCACTGAGGGCAGCAAAGGGGCCACGAAGGGCAGCGAGGAGGCCACGAAGGGCGACAGCGAGGCTACGAACGGCATGCATATTGGGGCACGACGGGCGCCTGCGAGCGGGGGGCTACGAAGGGCATTCGTATACGGGGCCACACAGGGCAGCGACGGGGCCACTGAGGGCAGCAACGGGGCCACGAAGGGCAGCGAGCGAAGGCGACCGCGGAACCAGCACGGGCAGCGAGGGGCATCGAAGGCGGGCAAAGGACACCGAGCGGCGACTGCAGTCATTAACTGGCTGGTCGGGCGGGCAGGCCCCAACGGGCTGGTCGAGCGGGCGGGTCGTTGAAGCGTGAGTCCTGCTTGAACCGCCAGGCATAATGTAGCGGGAGCGCGATTCCTGACTGTCGAGGACCAGCATCTGAATAAATTGAGGAAAAAGCAAGCGAAGCGGTTCGGTGGTGAGTTGCGAGGAAGCCCCAAGCGAGAACGCGATTCTGCAATACACTGTCAGGATGTATCAAGCGGGAGTCGCGATTCGGTGGTAAATTGCAAGGAAGTAGCGGGAGCGCGATTCTTCAATACACTGTGAGGAAGTATCAGGCGGGAGCCGCTGTTGTTGTAAACTGGGGGCCAACAACACAGTTTGATCCTCCAGACTTGCCATGAACAAAAAACAGGGTGCGAGCCCCAGGAGGGGCACTTCAATCGAAAAATACAATGTGCACCGGGCGGGGGGATCAACAATAATTATTTTTCAGAAGTGAGTGTTCGCCAACAACAACAACAAAAACAAGAACAACACCAACAACAACAACAAGGTACAGGCCGGCATGGTCCCCCCGCGGTCCGGGGCTTCACTTCCCGCGTCCGCCACAGTGGAGGAGGCCGGTCCCGCCCCCCGGTGAGTCGGAGGGGGGGGGGGGGGGGAACAACACAACACAACACCCTCGTGCCCAAGAAAGGCCCGAGACGGGCCAGGAGGGCCTCAAAAAGCTCTCAAGACGGCCCATGAAGTCCCCGAGACGCCGAACGATCGCTCCAAGACACCCAGAATTGTCTCAAGACGGCCCCAGGAAGCCTCCAAGACGCCCCAAGAGGCCTCCCAAGGGGGCCCCAAGAGGCACACATTCCCGGATTGCTCTCTGAGGGCCAAAGGGGTTTCAGACCAAAAGCCGGCAGCGCATGGTAGTCCCGGAGCACGTTCTGGCGCCGGGCAGGACACCTCGCCGCGAGTTGCTTGACCCTCCAGCATGTTCCAGGAGCGCTTCCTACTCGTTCCCAATATCTTTGCCACAAGTCTTTCCGCAGCTCCTTCGCAGCCCTTCCTGAGCTCCTGCAAAGCTCCTTTTTCGAGCTTGCAAGCTCTTCGGGCATCCTTTCAAGCGTCCTTGCAAGCGCCTCCCACAAGGTTCCAAGCGTCCTGGACTGCCCCGTTATCCGGGTGTTGGACGCCACAAGTCGATGTTCGTCCTAGGATTTATGACTGATTTTGGCATTCCCGACGCTCCAAGACTTCCCAGGAGGCCCCCAAGATGGCCCCAAGACGGCCCCAGAGGCCCCCAAGAGGGCCCCAAGGCGGCCAGAGAGGGTCCCAAGACGGCCCAAGAGGCGCCCAAGAAGGCCCAAAGACGGCCCAACGAGGGGTCCCAGATGAGGAACCCGAACGGACATTTCGAACCCTCGGCCCCGAGGGGCCTCCAGGAAATCCCAAGAGGCCCCCAAAGGGACACCTCCGAAAGGCACTACGAAGAGACCCCAAGAAGCATCCAAGGCACGCACGGTGGCAGCTGGGCCGAAGGTCATTAGATCTATGTATGTGCTAAGACAACCAAGAGTCGGGGAGGAGAAGGACTAACAAAACAAACAAAAACAACGCCGAAATGCACTGTAAGTATGATGCGCGGCACGCAAAGAAGAGATCGGCACCAGCAGGAGAGGTTCCGCTCAGATCGGCAAGGGCTCCAGGCCAGAAGGGCGACCAATGATGACTAGGACTCATGACACATTTTGCCCCCACGCTCCCGGCTGCAAGGTGTGCAGTGGTAGCCAATGAGGCCCCCCACGCGCACGCACACGCGCAACTCAGGACTCGCGGGCGGTGTGCCACGCTCCAGACCCGGCCAAAAGTCCGCGCGCCGACGGGACGTCAGTGCAACGGGCGCGTGCGGGAGCCGGGGGGCGCCCCGGGATTCAAATGCGGTGGTGCCCCAGGGGGAGGCCGCGAAGCCTTAAAACTCACTGATGCGTCGGTGGCAACCCGTGGGCGCCTCCCATACCATCTTCTCGGCTCTTACGAACCGACGTCAATCGACGCTAGATCGACATTTATCGACGCTAAATCGGCTCTAATCGCCAATCGATGCGAACCGACGCAAAATCGGCGCTAACTCATCGACTCCCAAACGCTAATCGACGCCAGAGACGGAATTAAGAGGGTAGACCAAGCTCCCATGATTTGCTACCGAATGACACTGCGCTGGGCCCTCCACCGAAGCCTGCAGCAGGAGCAGCCGCCTCTGCTGCTGCGCACGCACCGACCCAAACCTCCGCCGCCCCACTGCTGGAGATCTGCGGATCGCCCGCGCGGCGCCTCTTGAAACGCAAAAATCGGCCCACGCGCCGAAGACACGCCCGCAGCGGGGCGTCCCCGCAAGGTGCCCCGTCTGCCCGATAAGCAAAATGCGTGCAACGATCCACTCCTGGCATGAAGGAACGGGTCCGGAGGGATGAGAAGCAAAAACCGGCTCACACGCCGCAGACAGGCCCGCGCTGGCGCCTGAGGTGCCCCGCCTGCCTGCCCAACAACCAAAAAGAACCATGGCACGATCCACTCTTGGCATGAAGGAGACGCGGATCCAGAGGGAAACGGGACCTGGACCCGGGGGGCCTGTCCCTGGGACCAGCTCTTCGCCCTGAGCGGTGCTCTGACGGTCCCGGGCCGCGTGGGGGGGCCGGGGCCCCGCACAACGGGAAGAGCCTCGAGACCCGTTTTCCTCTACTAGAGGCCTCCCAGATGAGGTCCGAGTAGATGGGGTCGGACGAACGCGCAGCATCGACGATACATCACCGATGCATCGGCGCTGCATCGGCGACGCATTGTCGACGTCGGCGATGCCTCGGCGACAACGGCGCGGAGAAGCTCGGCCCTCACATCGAGCCACATCGCCGATGCATCGGCGATGCGGCGCGGAGCCTCCGACCCTATCTGTGCCCACGGCGCCGACCCTCCGACCCCATATCTGCTCCGACCCCACCTGGGACGCCTAGATCTATGGCAAAAAAGCTCGCAGCTGCTCACACGACGATGTCGCTCGCGGCGTCCACCAGGGACCCCGCGGTGCCACCGCCGTCGGCGGGCGCGCTCACGCTGCCCGGGTCGGGCCCCGGGCCGGCGAGCTGGGCCACCCACTCGCACAGCCTGGTGGTGCCCACCGTGCGGTTGAAGAACTCGTCGGAGGTCGTGTGGGTGTGTGAGCTGCCCGGGATCATGCACCGAGGAAGAGAGAGCTGCACACGGCAGGCTCGCATCATGGCGGCTTGAGCGTTGGTATTCTGACGCCGCGTGGATCGCTCCACCTCGGAAGGTCGGCACGCTTTCGATCGCCCGGTCGTTCCATGTCGGCCGATGCGGGGCCACTGGCGAAGTGCAACCTTGAACGCCCCCAGCGGGGTCGCCGCCACGTCAACACGACACGCACCTACTGCAAACATAAACTTTCGGAGATCCGCGCTGATTTCTTGGATCGTTGCTGGGCCCCCCAGGCGGCGCCATCGGCGCCGCCCTTGGCTTGCTCCGCGCGCCAGGGAGGGGGTTCCAGCGGCGATCCTCGCGGGCGAAAACCATATCCGTGTCCGCGGCCTCGCATTCCAGACCCCTGGGCCGCGACGCCGTGGATCCGGAGCGTTTTTTCATGCCCCTCGCGGAATGTATCCGTGCGACCGCGTATCCGCGCGATCGCGCCCTGGAGTTCAGACTGCCAGGGCGCGGATACGGATATGCTCGCCGCTCGTGAGTTCCACGAAATCTGCGCAGACTTCCGAAAGTTTAAATTTATGCCGTTGATTTCCTCCTCGGATGTAGACGGGGACGCCCGTCGCCGACAGTCGCTGCAGGCCGCCCTCGAGCATCTTGCTGTAGCCTGGTACGGGGAAGGGAAACCGGCAGTCGTCGAGCCCGAAGGAGAAGAACTTCGAGATGACGGAGTCCTGCACCGACGAGATGAGGCCGAAGCTGTCATTGGGGTACATTTTCCGCCAGTACGCCCACACTGAAGCTATGTTTCCCTGGCTGCCGATGCTAAGAGGAACAAAGACAAGGCCCAAACATAAACGTTCGGAAGTCCGCGCTGATTTCTTGGATCGGCACTGGACCCCCTCCCTGGGAAGCGGAGCGTGCCTGGGGGCTCCAGCGCGGGTCCAAGAAATCCGCGCGGATCTCCGAACGTGTATGTTCATATATGTTTGTCTCTCGGAATGCATGGGCACCCCGCGGCGAGGGAAGCGTTGATGTTCCAACTTTCCCGCCAGATCTGTTGCAGGCAGACTGGGATGGCTGCGTCATCCATGATCGGCCCAGAGTCGTCCAACAATAGAGCGCGGAGATCGGAGTTCCCCGTAGCTGCAGTCCAGCGCTCGCGGAAGACCGCGTAGCTTGCGAGGGCCCCAAAGCCGCCGGCGCTCTCGCCCGTGACGAGCAAGGTCTCCAGCTTCGGCCAGGACGCAACTGCCCTTGCCGCGATCAGCTGCAGGTTTGCGTGGCCATGGAAGTAGCGGTGGGCTCCCCCAACTTGATTTTCTGCCGCGCCGAGGTGAACATCTCCAGTACAGTAGGGCACGTTGATCCAGTTGAAGTCGTGGAGTGGGTTCATTTCGTCGGTGCTGAAGATGCCACTATCCCCTGGCTTCCCAGGTTGTGGATTCGTAGCGGCCATCATGCAGGTGGCGGTGTCGAAGCACGCCCCGCCGCCGTTGAGGTAGACCGCAAGCTTTGTGCTATCGGAGTGACCACGCCTGATGTACACGCCAGTCCCCTGCCCGTCCATGCATTTCGACCCGGGCATTGGCACCCACTGCCACCCCCCGCCTGCGACTGCTGGTGGGAACGGGTCCCCAGGCGTGGCCGCGGCACTCACCACCGACACAGATCCGAGCAGCAGGGCAGTCACACGTGGCAGGACCATGCCAGGCGAGCGCCGGAGCAGGGGCGCGGGTGGGTGGACCTTCGCCCTGGCTCGGAGCCAGTATCGCTTGAGCCAAAACGGCTACGTGTGCGTGCGTGCCGCCCCTGCTACACAGCTCGACCTCCTCGTTGCTCTGTGCCTCCTCTGGCTGCGCGCGCAGCACGCAGCGAGGGTGAATCGCGGCGGCGGCAGCCAGTGGCGCACCGTGTTTGCTGTGAGGACAAGTACTCTCGACAATATTGAGAACAAGGTTGAGGGATACGGCGGCAAAGCGGTCAGAGAAATCCGAACATGTGTTAACGCAAACTGGAGGGATTCCCCCGGAGCACGCAGTCTACATGCGCTCATGTTGGGCTACGCCGCGAGCAAGGCCCGCAAATGACGCGCAACCGCTCCATCCATTTTGAAGAGGCGCGGCCGCGATGTCCACGCCACAGAAGGAAGGACCCTGCTATTGTCCTTCTGAACTGAAGAGAACGCTTCAGTGTGATACGCTGCACCCTGACAATGTTCAGAGGACGACTTGAGCAACTATTCAATGAGGACAGACCATTAGCGGGAGCGTGCCAAACACTGACCAGTTGCCGCTGGCATGCCCGCTACCTGTACGAATCCTGCTCCGCGCTCCAGGGCGAACCGGGGGGGGAGGGGACGAGGAGGGAGGGGGGCGGTGAGAAAGGGAGAAGGAAGTAGAGGGGAGGGAGACGCGTGTGGTTGGGTTGGGCAGCGGAGTGCAAGAGAAGAAGGGCGGCAGATGCGGAGGGGAGGTCTGGGCAGGGAGGAGCAGCTTAGCAGGGGAGGGATGGAGAGAAGAGGGGAGTGCGGGGTGGGGATGTAGTAGAGGGAGAGAGGGGCACGAGGGGGAGGGAGGCGAGGGAAAGGGACGGAGAGGCGATAGGAGAGGGGGCTGGTGACGCCGAGCTGCAGCCTAAAATCCTTCCTACATCAAATATTAAAAAGGCGGTGCAACTGGAGGCTCGGAGTAAGAAGACAGCGACGGAACATCTAGCTGCGGAGAAGAGGGTGGAAGAACCACCAACGAATCAGACCCCCTGTATCCTAATGGAGACGACTCTGGCAGGACCGGGCTGCCCGGCGACCTCACAGGGCTGTCCAGGGAAAGCGACAGCGACGGGAGACCTGTAGGGGTCCCAAAACCGTGTGGTGACGGTAGGTGCGGAGACCTTGACAACCCAAGAGACCTCACCACGCGGCCCGTCTCCGCAAAACCGTGGGACCTCGGAGGCCCCAGTCGCCCGATGCATCCTCGGAGAACGACCCGAGTCCCAAAACCGTGCGGTGACCGCGAATCCCCTCTGACTCACCACGCGGTGGGGTCATCACCAAATTTGGGGGCCCCGAGGTTCTTCCTCCCTCGGCAAAGTGCGCGACGGGCCGGAGAACGGCGCGAGGATGCGCGCGTCCCTCACCGGCCGCCCCCCGTCGGGCGGAGGGGCCGCAGCCAGCACAGAGCCACTTGCGGGGCAGACGTGGCCGCCGGCGCGCCCGCTACTGATCCCGCACCGCGCGTTGGCACGAAAGCGGGTGGCGAGAGGGAGTGGGAGCTGATGTGAGGCAACTGCATCAAACTGTAAGGGGTGTCCACTGTATCTAACTGTCCAACTGTATGAACTGCATCTTGTTGTAGCTAACTGGCCAAAGTGACTCGGGATCTAAGCTGTAAGGGAAGAAGAGGCTGCGGTGGCGGTGGGGCGACAGTCCTGGCAGATCGTGAACGGAGGGTGAGGGAGGTGGGGGATGGAAGGAAGGCGAGGGGATGGAAGGAGAGGAGGGAAGGGAGATGAGGGAGGCGAGAGGGGAGGGAAGGAAAGGCGAGATGGGGAGGGAGAGGAGAGGAAGAGAGAGAGGAGGGAAGCGAGAGGGGAGGGAGAGGAGGGAGGCGAGAGAGGAGGGAGGCGAGGGGGAAGGGAAGGCCAAGGGGGGATGGACGGAAAGGAGGGGGAAGGGAGAGGATGGAGGCGAGAGGCGGCGGGGGGCGGAGGCACGAACGTCCCTTGGGAGTCCAGGAGGGGATGAAGGCAGGCTGGGTGCTCCCGCGTCCTTCCCCGCCCGCCCATCCGCCCCGGCAGCGCATGCAATGAATCTCTACCCGCCGACCGGGGTGTCCTGGAGAACCTGGGCCCCCAGAGGAACACCTACGGGGGGGTGCATTAGACGAGGAGGAGGAGGAGGAGAAGGATCAGGAGGATGAGCAGAAGGAAGAGCATGCGTAGAGCTTGGGGATCAGCAGGAGGAGGAGGATGAGGAAGACGGAGAAGGAGCAGCAGCAGAAGCAGCAGCAGCAGGAGCAGGAGCAGAAGGAGCGCGATGAGCGGGAGGAGCAGGGGAAAGCGGAGGAGGGGAAGAGAGGGGGGCAGCAACGACGAAGGAAGCGAATACAGAAATGTGGCCCGCGCCAGGTCGGGAGAGCCACGCTGTTTGAGGGGGCGGGGGGGGGGGGGGGGGCAACGCGCCGATGCTGAGAGGTGGCTCACGCGGCAGCAGGAGCAACATGTGTGGAAGACACGGGGCGTTCCGATCGAAGAAGCACGCATAACATCAATGCATGGACTCCTGCGCGACATGATTTGTCGCCGCGCCGCTTGTTCTGAACGCGTCCAAATCGACGAAGCCGGCACCGCGGGAAACCCCACCGCAAGCCTTGCGTCGGAAGCGGAATTTGCTCCAATGTCCGCGGCGCCCGCCCCAAGACGGAAGGCCGCGCGTCGGGACAAACGGCGCGGCGACACATGCGGGAGAGGCGGAAGTATCGCTGCATACGACCGGGGGAGGGAAGAGAGTAGTGTCCGTACTAGCCAGCAGGAAGGGGAGGGAGGGGGGGAGGAAGAGGCGAAGCGAGGAGGAGGGGATGCAGGGGCGGAGGGGGAGAGGGGGGTGGGGAGGGGAATCGCGGCTGGGGAAAGTGGGAGCTAGAGAGGTGTTGAATATTCACGGCAGAATACCAACGACACTGCGCCCAGCCCGCTCATGGAGTGATCGACCGCTTGGGATGGCCTCTGGCAGTGGTAACGCAGCTTGCGTGGGTGCGAAAACGACTGCGGTGCCCGAGTAAGGTGGGCGTCGGTGGAAGCCAGCAGGCAGTGAGCCGACCTGACGAGCATGGCGAACGCAGGGTTCGAGCTACAACAGTCGAGGCCGTCTTCTAGCAGGAGACGAGCGGGAGGTTCAGCGCGCGCCAGAGCGCGGCAAGATCGGTTCGGGCACCGGCAACCCGCCTCGGGGAGACGGCGATGGATCGCTTCGAGAAAGACGGCCTGCGCGTCGCCGATCAGGCGGCGACGACCAGGAGGGGAGCGCAGGGGCCGAGCTGCACGGGCAGCGGCTCGAGCAAACCGAGAAGGAGGTCACTGCCGAACGCCAGGCGTGGGAGCAGAGGCAGCGGCTGGAGGCGGCGGCAGAGAGCTGAGACGCACAAACAGCTCCAGTCCCACGGCCTGGGTAAACGGCCCCAGAAGCCCCCCCCAAGGGGCCCAAAACAGCCCAAGATGAGGGCCCCGAGGGCCCTCAGAGAGCCCAAGAGGGCCCCAATAGGCTCCCAAGCGCGCCCGAAGAGGAGGAGGGGGAGGGGGAGGAGAAGGGGGAGGGGGAGGAGGAGGAGGAGGAGGAGGAGGAGGAGGAGGAGGAGGAGGAGGAGGAGGAGGAGGAGGAGGAGGGAGGGAGGAGGAGGGAGGAGGAGGAGGGAGCTCCGAACAGAGTTCTCGAATCGGCGCCGGACCTCCCTCGCTGGCGCGCGGGGCGCGCCGGGTGCTGCGCGGGAGGCGCCGCAAGGAAGGTCCAGGGTCGATCCAAGACATCCGCGCGGAGCTCGGACGAATTACTGGCCATCGCTCGGACGTCCATTCCCTGTGTTGTTTTTGGTCCCCGCCGAAGGAAAATGCACACGTCCGAGCGATGCCAAGATTATGCTTATGCCGTTGTCTCGTCTTCGATGTTGACTGCACCAGTGAGTCTTCGGTCACGATCCTCCACTTCCAGACGAGCTCAGCTCGACTGAAGATAACACGGCGTTTAACTCGGCGGCGCTTCGCGACGAGGAATTCGTATGCCGGGCGGCCTTTTCCACAAGCGACAAGGCTGGCCATAACAGAGATGAAGGAGGGCCACTCGTTTTACTTGATATTGAGATATTCACTTGTCTTGGCAGTGCATAGGGCGAAGACGTGAATTATTATGAGCTCCCCTATGCTGCGCGCGCCACGTCGTCACTCGAAGACGGAACCTGGAGCCAGAACGCTACACATGCATGATGGTAGAACGCCAACTCACAGTCTGCAATCATCGTGGAAATCGCTCTAAGGGATAACTTATTCCTGACGGGTCTAGTAGCACTACTTCGGGTGCTTCGCGTCTTCGAGTCGGGGACCTGTTCGAATTGTGAAGCTGCGGCGAAGTACACACAAAGAGGTTGTCTGGCACCGAGCGACGCGGCCTGGCGGATATCGTCTGCACGTCAAGGGGCAACGACGTGGCCTTCCGAAGCCAATGGCTTCTGACAGACCAGTGGCACCCACGACTGGGAAGCACCCAGAGCAATCCGAGGAACCCACACGATCACAAAGAAGTACGCGAGCCACCCATAGAGACCGTAGGAACCAAAGCGGCCACTGGAAAAGGCGTTCACATACATACCACATCGGAAACTTTCAGCACTAACAAGCACGCACAGACACACACAGACACACACACACACATACACACACACACACACACACACACACACACACACACACACACACACACGCGCGCGCGCGCGGGCGCGCACACACAAGCACACGCACACGCACCCACGCACGCACGCACGCACGCACGCACACACACACACACACACACTTTCTATGCGTCGCGGCCCTGTGCGCAGCGAGAGAGCGGATAAGACGCACGCAGACACACACACACATACCCACACACACACACACGCACACACGCACGCACACACACACACACACACACACTCACACACACACACACACACGCACACACGCACGCACACACACACACACACTCACACACACACACACACTGGCTGGGGTACATCAAGCCTTGAAGCCGACATACACCTACTCGGCTACACGGCAGAACAGGAGTACAACTGGGCGCTCGTAATCATGATGGCGTTCGTCTCATTGTTCTCTCGCAATTGGCAGCTCAGCAGGGAAATAGGAACGGAGCACTGACGGGGGGAGAAGCGAGGCAAGGGGGAGGTATCATGCTATGATGCTACCCTGTTGCTTCTCCTTCTTCTCTTCTCCCTGCTGGGGAAGAGGGTGGGGGTGAAAGAGGACCGTGGTCTGTAGGTGAACGCAAAGAGGACTGACGCAACAACGTCTGACAAATTTCGCTGAGCACTCCTCAGTGATCCAACTGAGGAGGAAGTACAACATGAAGAACCTTAAACAAACGATAGGGACACTGAACCACGTTCGAAGAAACGTTAGGCGCCTAAGCTGCAATCTAGGGGGATGCGGATCCTCCCTGGGTCGCCTCCCTTTGGAACCCCCACCTGTGATGCCCATTTGCGTCCACCTCTGAGATTTCGCGCTGGAGCGTCGCATTCGAACGGAATGCCCGCTGGCTAGCAGGTCAACATTGGAAATACTCAGGTGGCGAGTTCACAAAGAATCTTGTGGAAACGAAGTGTCCACGGCAATGTCGCTTGACAAATAATTCCAGAAGATCTCAGAATTGCATCTGATGTCTGCCGAATGTGGCCGGCTCGGGCAAAGAAGGCCGAGCGTCCTTGCTGAGGGCGTCTTCCGTCATCCGGATATCGGAGACACCCCTGATAGGTATGATTGCAAGCCAGCGTTTTTGAACGACAGCCGCGCGGCATTGCCCACGAGGCAGGCCTTACTGAAAAAACAACTGCGCACTGCATGGTCTCTAAACGGCTTGGAATGTCGAATGCGTCACCTGCTTGTTGCCCTGGCCTCTGATGAAGTGGTAGAAACATCGGGCAGTTCACCTCGGAATATATCGACCGGGTGGTTTGGAACATGAGCTGATCACCCTACCATTGACCTGAAACATTGTATTGCGACCCGACAGACTCACCACGACCATGCCACCAAGGATGCAATCAACATATACCTAGCTGCGCCGCATCTAGCGCAACCACTTAGCTTGGGAAGGATCGCCGCGATGTACCCAGGTCCAGCTGGGCCGACCCGACGTCGGCGCTCCTTCGCATCCGTGACACTCGGCCGCGCCGAGACTGCAGGCTCGCGAACCCGACCCCTGCATGCTCTTCCTATTGAACAGGATTTGCAGAGCGGACGCGGCCGCAAGAAACCCAGCCCTGAAACCCCGCGCGCGAGATGCTCACGGGGGAAACCTGGAGCACCCTGAACGCAAAAGCTTCTCCAACGGCTGCGGGAAGTCATCGCGCAGCGCGCGGAGCGAAAAACCCATGATACCCTGACGAAAAGCATATGGTTTCTTCGTGCATGCCCCCACTGCACATGCAGGGGTAGGGTTCGCGAGCAAACGCGATTCACGCCGCCCTCTCGAACGAAAACAGCAAGGGTCGACCACACTGCCGGTCCCGCCGTCAACGGATGTGTCCTCGGGAGCGGCCCTGGCCACGGTCTCCGAACACGTCGGAGCGGCAGCCTCACCCCATGGGGAAACCAAAAGGAGTACACTCACTGGACCTCCCCTTGGGTGCGTCCAGACCAAGATGTCGAGGCGAATCCAGCGGTGGCGAAGAAGGGCATCCCAGAAGACCCCAAAAGGGGCAAACGAGGAAAGGGTAGAGGTACAGGTGCCTTTTCCTCCTCTGAAGCCACGGCAATCCGTGACGAGAGCTCGCCGATCACTTGGGGTCACCGGCGCCGCCGTGGCCCTGTTGGAAACAAGGCTGCCTCGTGTTGCGGGGGATCGGGGGGTCCCTTCGCATCTTCGGGGGGCCTCGCCTGTCCCGTCGCGCCGCTATCCGCCTCGAACCCACATCCCGCGCGTCCAACCTGTGTCGAATCGAGGTCGAGTCCGCGTCGAACCCGCGTCGCAGCCACGTCGGACCCGAGCCGGGCACAGGACAAGACCGCAAGGGAGCACCGAGCCAAGTGAGACAAGCCCACAGCGACCCAGAAGGGAGGCAAGATTCCGCAAATCGGAATAGAAGAACGAACAATAGAATTTACGAGGCAACTACTGGGAAGTCTTCGACGGAAGTATTAAGAAAAATTAAGCCCCATTCTGGGGCTGTTCTGCCGGAATGGGCCTCGGATCAAGCGGGATCAACCCGGATTAACTGGGATTAAGCCGGATTAGGCCGGATTTCGGATCAGGGCAAAATCAGAATTTGACCTCCCAGGAGTTGCATCCGAATAGAATGTGCGAGGCGGGGATATATCCCTATCCACCGCCTGGCAACGAACGTCCTCGTGCCCCAGCGGGCAGTGGATATGGACATCTTTCGGCCCCCGGGGGCCCGAATGTGTCCATATCCACCGCCTGCCGAGGCTCCGAAAAAACTGACCCACCGGGCGGTGGTCATGTATAAGAATTCCCGCCTCGGACGCGAGTGCACGAGAACGGTGCCCGTGCACCACACCATGTTTGGACCCCCGTGTCAGGCCCCGCTCGAACGCGTTACGGCGTATGGTTTGTCGGCTCGACTATCGGCGGTGGACAAACCTCACTTTAGTAAACCTCCCTTTAGTAAAACCTGCCTGGGACCGAAACCGACGGACCTGGACCCGCAAAAACGACGGCCACGGCGCCCTCTCGCGAACCGAAAACGGCCAATTCCTTAATCGACGTGTCAGGGTAGGAGGTCGATCCACCTCCGAAGAAAATCCACCCCGATAAAGACCACCCCGACGCGCGGAGCCATTCACTGCACGCCCCCACGGAAGGAGTCGAACAGGGCAGGGCTGTGTAGTAAACGCCCACGGCCGTTCAGGAAGCGCCAATATTGTCCGGTCCGGGTGGCTTTTCCTCCCTCGCTCGGGGGACGCCACATCGACACGGTGCACCGGAGCCGTCCGCGAACGAGCAACTGCGTCAGGCCCGACGTGCGTCGGCCAACTCGAGGGGGCCCGCTTACTACCGCCGTGCCCTGTGGGATGCCTGCAAGGCGTGGGCGTGGCTGGGGGGGTGGTCTGGTGCGCCGCCCCGTCGGGGGCCTCTGGGCCTAGGGAGGGCGGCCACCCAGCCTCCTCCTCCCCCTCCTCCTCCTCCTCCTCCTCCTCCTCCTCCTCCGCCCTCCTCCTCCTCCTCCTCCTCCTCGTCCTCCTCCTCCGCCCTCCTCCTCCTCCCCCTCCTCCTCCTCCTCCTCCTCCTCCTCCTCCTCCTCCTCCTCCTCCTAAGAGTCCTGGCGGGTGCTGCTGGGGCCCGGGTGCAGGAGAGTGGGGGGCCCAGGCACGAGCAACGCTCGCCCAAGCCCTCTATGGAGGAGGAACGAGGGAGGTCAAGGAGATGAAGGCGCCATAAGCCAGATGCAGCGGCGCGCGGGGTGTCGGACCGCCAGGGGGGTGCTCCCGATCGAGCGGGGGGAGCCCCACCCGACCTCACACACCGAAGAGGCTCGGAAAGTGTGACGAGACCCTCCAGCAGCGGCAGAGGCATCGGCACACGCGCCAGCAGCAGAAGGATGGCAACGGCAGGCATCATCAAACAGCCCCAGCGCGCAGCCGCAAGCGGCACCGTCACGAAGAAATGCACCCACGGCACAAAGCGGCACTCAGCAAGCAGGCAACGAGCATCAGGCAAGCAGCAGGCAGGAAGCAAGAACCAAACATAACGTAATCACAAAGAGGTAAGCACAGATCAGCAGCCAGCAGCCAGCAGCAGACAGCGCGCGGCAAGCAGCAAGCAGCGAGCAGCAATCGTCAACACAAGTGGCAAGAAGCATGAAACAGCACCACGCAGCAGCGGGCGGCAGCTACTAGCAGAGGAGGCAGAGTAAAACGGCGGGCGGAAATAGTCGGGGTACCGAGGCCGGGAGACAAATATTGAAGGGGCGGAAGTGGCGGGGGAGGGGGAAGAAGAAGAGGGAGATGAGGCGTGCGACCCCTCTCGCCAAGGCACCTGCCACAGACGGCTGGTCTAAGAGGGCTCTGTGAGAGGTGGTGCGGGCCTGGCGCTTTCACTACACGTCGTTCATTTCTAATCGTGCTCATTCCTAATTGTGCTCGTTTCTAATTGTTCCTGGGCCCCTAGTGGCCAGGAAGAGAGGCCCAGGACAGAAGAATTAGAAATGAACGGAGCTTGGCCCCCCAAAAAATCGAGGCACTTTCGAATCCACAGAAATGAACCATCTGCCCCCCCCCCCGGGTGGCATCACACCAGCACGCGGCAGACCCCTCCTCGAGAGCGGAGGGGAGGGACCGACGCGCGTCGCCACGAGGCCCGCGAGAGCCCCACCAAGCCAGGCCCTCGCTCCCGCGGACCTCCGGGCCCGCGCCTCCGAGCACAAGCCTCCACACCTCGACGCCCTCCCCTTATGAGGGGGCCCAAGGGCGCACAAATAAATACACACAAATAAAAGAATCCCCCATATTTTCCCATAGTTTCTGGGTTTCTGTGTTCCCGCCCACTTCCCATAGTTTCCCATATTTTCTGGAACATCGAAGATTAATTGTGTCTGTGTGTTTCTTTTCCTCCTGACCTTAGCCATGGCCTCAAGACGTGTGGGTCGTGATCTCGGCCGTGAGCGTGCAGGTGCACGAATCGCTCACGACAGGGTTCGGGCCCCCCTTGGCGTGCTGGCACTTGGGGGGGGGGCCAGCGTGGACCGGCGTGCGCACGGCGGGCGTGGGGTCGCTGGGCGTGCGTGCGAAGGGACCTGGGGCATCACATAAGCCAATGTTTTTGGGCATGCCTAAAAAAGTTCAGAGTGGTCGCTCTGGGTCTGGTGGTCGAGCGTATCGCAAATTTGCGTATGCCTACAAGAGTTTGGAGGGACGGCTTCTCTGACAGAATGAAGGACTCAAAAGGAACGACAACAAACAACGATCCACCTGAAACCCGCTCGCAGCCGTGAACGTGTAGATACACGAACCACTTGCGACAGGCTTACGGTCCACCTGAAGCCCATTCACAGAGGCATTGAATGTTATGTTGATGATTCTGGTAACGGTCCTTAACCGTGGGGGGTAGGGGAGGGGAGGGGGGGGGGGCAAGTAACGACTGCTGTGTGCCACAGGACAGCGGAACACGGCAGAACGCCCGGGCAGGACACGCGTCGGGCAGCTGAGCGCCGCACGGGGCGCCCGCGAGCGGGGCCAGCGAGGGCGAGCTCGGCACCTTCTGCGGGAGGCGCTTGCCGTGCTCGGCGTCCGCGAGGGGCACCCGCCGGAGGGGGGGCGCCACCTGCGGCGCACGCGCGCTGCCTCTGCGCGACGACGCCGGCGACTCCGCGGAGGACCACGTCCGTCCGTGTCCGCTGGGGCGCGAGCCCGTGGATACGCGGCAGCACGGACGCGTTCCGCGAGGGGCGTCAGCGGCAAAAACGCCCCGCCTCCGCAGAGTCGCGGCCCGGGGGGCCCAGCCCACGAGGCCGCGGATACGGACGTGAGCTTCGCAGTTCGCCCACGAAGAACGGCACGATGGCAGGCGGCCGCAGCGCCGGGTCGATAAATCGTGCAGGGTCCGCGCGAACGCGGGATCGGCGCCAGCATCGCCTGGAGACGGGCTGCGTCGCCGAATCGGCAAGACATCGGCAGAGCCGAAGCGGATCGAGTCGGCAACCGGCTCGCTCCAGGCCAGATCGGAAGCGAGATCGGAAGGCAGGGCGGGGCGCCGCCCCACGCCCGTCTGGTCAAGAGGGGAAAGAGGCGTGGAGCAGCGTCCCGTCCCACCCGTGAGAGCGGTAGGCGGGCGACCCCCGAAGGCCCGCTCGACTGCCGTGCGTCGTCGCCACCGCGGCCGACGACGTCGACGTCCTCGTCCTCAACGCCGCGGTCTTCGCAGCCGCTGTCTCCGTCGCCAGAATAGATGGGCGTGGTGGTCGAGGCCCCAGCGCCGTCAAAGCACCTCTTGGATGGCCCAGGACGGCCTCTGAGCTGTCAGAAGATCTCTCGGAGGGCCGCCAGATAACCCAGAATCGCAACAAGACGGCCCCGAGTCAAGCCCAGGGCGGCTTCGGGGCAGCCCCCTGTCCCAATACGAACCAATCATCACCCAGGACGTTGACAGAACCTCCCGAGACTTCCAGACAGACCCCCAAAACAGTCCCCCACAGCAAACTCCCAAGACGCGCCCACGAGGCCCCCGCCAAGAATTTCCCTGAGAGGGGGCTAGTTGCGACAGGCAAGCCAACCAGAGACTGGTTCCTATCGTGATGACCCGCGCGTTGGTCTCTGACCCGCGTACATCGCCCAACTTTGAGTGGTCGTGGCTTTCTCACAACCGCCACCATTGAGTGCTGGCTGTGATCAGACCGCGTGGGCTTCGACCTTGAGCGCCCGCGCTTGCGCCGCCGCCGCGCCTGCACGAGGCGAGCCCACCGCACCCCACCCGCTCGAGACGATCGGCCGCACCCGGTCGGAGAGGTCCCGTCTGGCTGCGCAGCAGGCACCTGCAAACCAAGTTGAGAGCGACAGCGGCAGCCCAAAATCGCGACGAGGGGACCCCCGAAGGCCAACTACCTTCGTCTCACCTCGCCCTCCTCTGAGAGGGGCTTCCCAAAGGGGGTCCGCGTAGATGGGGTCAGAAGATCGCGCCGCATCGCCGATGCATCGTCGATTGATTGGCGACGTCGGCCACGCCGAGGCGGAGAAGATCACACTCCACATCGAGCCACATCTCTGATGCATCGGCAATACGGCTCGATCCTCCGATCTCCTGGGTTGAGCAGGGACCGACCGTCCCGGCATTCCTATCGGCCGACCACGAAATGTCTCTAGAACCATAGAACATCCGAACAACACTCTAATGATCTTAGAGCATAAAGCCAGCGTGTTGAAACAAAGTGCCTCAGCCACAACTGTTCGAAGCGCATCTCGCGCAAACGTTCCAATGTCCTATGGAATTGTCTCTGGGCGGGCCCACAGATAGGAGGCAACTACAAGGAGGTGTTCGTCGGTTACGCCGGAGTGGACCTCGGATTAAGCGGGATCAAGTTGGATTAAGCGGGATCGAGCGGGATATAATGGGACTGAGCGGGATTAAGCTGGATTAAGCCGGACTTCGGACCAGTGCAAAATCAGAACTTGACCTCCCAGGAGTTGCATCCCAACCTTGCCTCTGCCAAAGAGGCCTGAGGAAGAGGTCCCCCCGAAGGCCGACTACCTTCGGCTCAACTCGCCCTCCTTTACCAGCCTGGAACATATCCCTATCCCTATGCTGGGCACCTCCTCATCACGATGCCAATCTTAGGGATTCCCTTATTTTTTGAGGGCGAATCCTAAGATTGTCATCGCCTTTTGGCGTGTCAATCTTAGGGATAGGGATACGTTCGAGGCTGGCAACTCCTCTGCACACCGCCGCCGCGCCCGGCCCCGGCCAGGCATGGCGGCGCGGCGTGCGGCGGCTGCCTCCACACGCGGCGAGCTGGACCCCCGCCGGGCCCCGTGGAGCGCTCCGCTCCGGCCCGCCCCGCCAAGGCCGCGGGCCCGCCCGGACAGCACCCGCCGGGGGGGGGGCCGCGGCAGGGAGGGGCCAAGCTCTCCAGGGGGGACGCATCGGGGACGCATCGCCGAGGCACCAGCGGCAGGCCCCCGGCGATGGCAGAGGCGGACGTTCCTGCGCGGGGCGGGCATGTCAGACCCCCACCGGCGAGCAAGCGACGACTGGGGGTAGATGCGTTTCCCCCTGAGAGCCTCTCCTCCCCTACCGCGTTGCCCCTGGCCCTTGCCGCGCCTCGGCCGGGTCGCCCTTGGTCGGCTCGATCGTCCAGGCCTCGGGCGGCGGCGGCGAGGGGAGCGATGGCGGCGGCGGCGGCGGCGGCGAACGCGGCGAACGAGGCGGCGACGGCGGCGAAGACGGCGGCGGCGGCGGCGGCGAACGCGGCAGGGACGGCGGCGAAGACGGCGGGGGCGACGGCGGCGACGGGGGCGGCGGCGAACGCGGTGGCGATGGCGGAGACGACGGCGTGGCGACGGCGGCGTCGAGGGCGGTGGCAGCGGCGGCGGCGGCGACGACGACGGCGGCGGCGGCAACGGCGGCGGCGAGGGCCAGGGGGAACGGGAGCTGCTCGTGGGGAGCTCGGTGCGGGTGGGCGCCCCCCGTGCGGTCCCCCGAGGAGCGAAGCACCCGCTGCCGCAAGGTGTCCCAGGCTCCACTGGGGCTCGTCGTCGTCGTCAGCATCAGCATTAGCACCAGCATCAGCATCAGCAACAGCATCAGTAATGTCATCGTCACAATCAGCATAATCGTAATCGTCGTCATCGTCATCGTCATCGGCATCATCATCATCATCATCATCATCATCATCATCATCATCATCATCATCACCACCATCATCATCATCATCACCATCATCATCATCATCATCATCATCATCACCAACATCATCACCATCATCATCATCATCATCACCACCATCAGCATCATCATCAGCAGCATCCTCATCCTCATCCTCCTCCTCATCATCACCATCATCATCAGCAACATCATGTTCACCATCACATTCAGCAGCAGCATCACCATCATTAGCAATATCATCTTCACCAGCAGCAACAGCATCAGCAGCATCAACATCAGCATTATCCTCTACAGCATCATCAGCGCCATCATCCTCAGCATCAGCATGATGGCCATCACCACCATCACCATCACCCTCACCCTCACCATCACAATCACTATCATTCTTATGATCAGCATCCTCATTATCACCACCAGCAATATTAGAGCTCAGGCTGCTCGCTTTGAATTGCTCGAATGTCACTCAACATGTATACCCCAAAACCCACGATACCCGCCCGCCCTCTTCGTCTCCGATCGTTCCCTGTGGGGGGGTGTATTGCCTGCTATCTGCAGTTGGCGCGGCTCCTGACAGTGGGAGGGGAGGGGGGAGGAAAAAGGGAGACAGCGAGGAGGAAAAGAGATGGGGAGGGGGGACAAGAGGGGGATAGGACAGTTGAGGACAGGCAACGATTTACCAGGAGGGGGAGGGCAGAGAGAAACAAGAGGATTGGCAGGCGGACGCCCATGATGGGCGGGGCGGGTGGACGGGCCCAAGGGGGGCGAGGCGGGCGGGAGGACCCGGACTGGGCGGCTCGGGTGGGTGAGACATCAAAGCGAGCGCACGGGCTTCCAAGCAAGCGAACGGGCGGACCCTAGCGTTGTGGATGCCACGACAGTGGACCCCCTATCAGTCCGATCATTGAATTTAACATGTGCCTAACAAGTCGGACAAATGTTCTAAACATGTCTTAAACATGTGTTTTCACATGTCTATCACATGTTTTAGAAGTCTGGAAGTTGATTGGCAACATGCTTCCTCTCCATTGATCGTCCTCCAAAACCCTAGC
>CAUYUJ010004313.1:406294-428794 GCA_963575745.1 Prorocentrum cordatum
CACACACACACACCCTTTGGTAAGAAAGATGGCTACTGCACGCACTGCGTTACAACTCCCATCACGGGGGAGAATTCCTCCTCATACTCCTCCTTCTCCTCCTCCTCCTCCTCCTTCTCCTCCTCCTCCTCCTCCTCCTCCTCCTCCTCCTCCTCCTCCTCCTCCCCCTCCTCGTCTGACCCCCAACACGATGTCACAGAATCGTGCACTCAACGGTGACCCCCAACACAAAGGGGACGCACACAACACACCATCACCCGACGGCCGCGCACTGATTTCGGCACGTCGCCGGCCAACAGTGGGAAAGGTCGTATATATCTCCAGTCCCGAAGGAAGTGGGCACTGAGGAGTGATGAGGGGGAGTCTGGGAGGGACGCAGGGAGAGAAGAGGTGATATGAGGTCGCAGATGGTATGGGCGGAGAGGGGAGGGTGCACGGCGCAGAAGGTAGCAGGGGGGAGGAGAGAAAGGGAGGTGGGAGGAGGAAGGAGAGCGGATTGAAGTGAAGGAGGGAGGGAGAGGTTGGGGACCAGAGAAAGGCGCGAGGAAAAGGGTGGCAGGTAATGAGAGAGAGAGAAATAGAGATATAGAGAGAGATAGAGAAAAAAATGGAAAGCAAGAGAGAGAGAGAGAGAGATGGAGGGAGGAGGATGAGGAGAGTGATATGAGATTACGGGGAAGCATGGACGCTGATGGACGGAAGGGTGAACAGGTAGGATGGAACGATAATGAAGGAAATATGCCGGAAGGAAGCAGCGAGGAGCAAGAGGAAGGAGGCAGACGGCTGGAGAGAAGGAACCGATGGGGGCATCGCGACACAGAGAAGAGGAGGAGGTATGAGGGAGGATACAGGAGAGGAAGGGCGGGGAGGAGACCCGAGGACGGACGATGGAGGGTTCAAAGGGGAAACCAGGCAAAAAGAGGAGGACGGGGAGGTCGCACGGAGGGTGGAAGAGTGGAATGGGAAAGGAGGACAAACTCGCGAAAAGAGGGAAGAACGGTAAAAGGGAGGGCGGAGGGAGGGTGGACAAAACCGAAGCCGGAGGAAAAAGGGCAAGGGGAAGGAGGCAGAAGGAGGAGGAGGAGGAGGGAGCAAGAGGTAAAATTCGGGAGACATCGTCGACGACGATGTCGAGACACGCCTTCGGGGACGCGATGCCGCCTTGGGGCTCCTAGCGTGGCCCAGCTTAGATTAGAAGACACAAGATCGAGGACTTAGTAGGGACCCGGAAGGAGTAACGAAGACGGAGGGAAGAGGCGGACAGGGATGAGTCAGGAGAGAGATATTGGAAGGCGGAGGGAGGGAGGAGGGTGGGAGGCAGAAGGGAGGACGCAGGGGACTGGCGGGGGAAGGGGGCGAGGAGAGGGAGGCGGTGGAGGAGGAGGCGAAATGACCGCCACGGGAAACACAACGATGGAACATGGGCCACCAGGCGTGCGGGCTCCGGCCCGAATGCGCACGGCCCGATGCCTCGCTCTGACTGATGTTTTGCCCCCGCGCCTCCAAGACTACCGTGCTGGGTGCGCGCGGCGAGGTGCAGCGGCTGGGGGGTGGGAAGTGGGCGAGGAGGGAGGGCGCTCCCACGACGCCGCTGTCCCGCTCGCTGCCCGGGGAGGGCCGGGACCCCTCCGGGCAGCTGCTGGCCGAGCTCGACGAGGGCCCCGACCGCACGCGGCACCATTGCCCCGATGGGCCTGCGGGCCCCGCTGCAGCCCGGGACCCTCGCCCACCCGGCACCCGGCAGCGCCAGCCGCGCACCAGCGCCAGCCCCTGGCCAGGGGGCCTCCGGGGCCCTGGCGAGGCATCGGCATAGCGTGTTACAACCGAGTTGCCGACCGCGAGACAATATATATATATATATATACACACATACATCTATATAATGAATATATATATATATATATATATATAGATTCATATTCTATATATATATATATATATATATATATATATATATATATATATATATATATATATATCGTTCATTATATTGTCTATTGCCTTTGGGTCGGCCCTTCGGTTGCCGCCCTCTCTGCGGAGGGTCTTTTCTTGATTCGCGGCACCACGGCTGCGGCAGGCTCGTGGGGTGACCGCACGGGCGCGGGCTCTTGAAACCAGGTGGATCGCTCGACCTTGACCGAGCGGCAGCGTCTCGATCGCCGGGTCGTTCCAGGCTGGCCGACTCTGAGCCGCCAGCGGCGTTCCACCTCGAACGCCCGCGCCTCTGGTCGCCGCCGCGTCGACGCGACACGAGCCTGCCGGAAAGAGAGGAGGACGGGGGCACGGCTAGCCGAAGCCAAAGGCCGCCTCGCCTGGGGGCGGCTCAGGAGGTTCCTCCGCGGCCTTGGCCTGCTGGTGGCGGTGCACCTGGGGAATCAAAAAAGATACCAATGCCGCTGCTGCCACGACCTCTCCAAGGGGGCGTTCTGACAAGAATGTCGCGACGTATTCATCCGTGGGGGCAAGGGCCTCCCAGAAGGCCCAAGAGGCGAAAACGAGGGAAGGGCAGCGGTATTGGTACCTGTTCCTCCTGTGAGCACCCTAAGGCCGATCTGGGCCGCGACAGCGCCCACACCGCCCACCGCGGCCCCGCCGAGGAAGAGGTGGGCGTAGGTGAGCTCGCGGCCGACCATCACCGCCGTCCCTGAGCTGTTCGTGTCGTGCCCGGGACGTTCGCACGCGAACTCCTCGAGTGGGGTGGACGAGAGGGGGGGGCAGTCAAGGGGGGACTGGCGGATCAGCCTCGCGAGCTCTGGTCTTCGACGATCTGATCGTTGTCAACGCAATCGCATTTCCTCGACTTCGGCCTCCGGA
Organism: Prorocentrum cordatum; assembly: GCA_963575745.1. Taxonomy (NCBI): domain Eukaryota; class Dinophyceae; order Prorocentrales; family Prorocentraceae; genus Prorocentrum; species Prorocentrum cordatum. The sequence goes on from CAUYUJ010004313.1 coordinate 409,109, forward strand.
ACCCAGCAGTGGGCCCCACGACCATCGAATTGGATCGGGGACGAAAACCTGGCCCCAGTGAAGGGGTCGGCGCGCATTGGCAGACTCATATCGGTGGAGGTCAGGGCGAACGACTTTCCTGGCGCCTCCCAGCGCCAGAGGCAAGCGTGTGTGGAGGAGAGTGTCCAGCGGCGGGGCCGAAGCCAGCTGCATGCAACAGTCTTGGCACACCCCAGCCCCTTCCCCTTCACCCATCCCCCCCATCGATGATCGGCAGTCCCACTTTCTTGAAGGGGCCCTGGAACACACCAGTAAATACACACAAATAACAGGATTCCCCACATTTTTCCATAGTTTCTGGGTTTTTGTCTTCCCCCCCGCTTCCCATGTGTTCCCATATTGTCTGAGGTATCGACGATGAATTGTGTCTGTGTTTTTCCCTCCTGATGATCGGCAATTCCACTTTCTCAACCTCTGCTGCCTGCTCGCGCTTCGGCTTCGCGGGCCCCTCTGAGCTGCCCGCGGGCCCTCGGAGCGAGAACCCTGGGGTGCTGCAAGCGCCACCTGCTCACCTCCCGGACTTCCCCCATGATCCTTTGTATACAAGAGCGCTTGCCCGTGACCCTTTGTACAAGCGGCGGCGCCAGATGCGCAGCCAGGGTTAGGTCGGGCCTGCCCCCCTACAAGGGGATTTTGGACGAGAAATTAAAAAAGACCCCCCAAATACTCCCAGATGGCCCGAAATAGTCAACACATTGTGAAGATTCCCCTGTAGAGTGACAGGCCCGACTTCACGCCAGGGGGGCCCACCGCCGATCCAGGAGATCCGCACGGGCCCCCGAAAAGTCCTGCTCGTGCCGTTTTGCCCTCGATCAGATCATGCTCGTGCCGTCGTCTCTGCATCGGCACCCCTCCTCCCCCATGGACACTCTGGACTCCCGCCCCCCCCCCGCTCCTCGTAGACGACGCCTCCGTCCGGATCCTTCTTCGGGTGCTGCCAGAAGTGCCCCCCTGTCCCAGGGTGCGCCCCCGGCGCCTCGCTCCCTCCTGGAGCCCCTGGGGCCCCCTGGGCCTCGTGATGGGGTGCTCTGGAGGTCCAGGGGGCCCGCTTGGACACCGGACACCATGGGGGGGCACCCTGGGCCAGGCCTGTGGGAAGCCGGGCAAGGGCTGCTAAATCCGTGGCTGCTAAAAACGACCTCCGGGAAGTTGTCTTCGTCCTTCCGGGAAGAAGCCCGTTGACTGTTTCGCGTGCCGCGCCTCATTCCGGGAAGGTGTTTTTTCCTTCCGGGAGGGCCGTTTTATCAGCCACGGTTTTAGCAGCCCTCGCCCAGCTTCCGAGCCTGGGCCCTCCTGGCGCCACCCGGCGACCTTTGGGCCCGAGCGCTTGTCGGCCCCGCCGCCGCCCCCCGCCGAGGCCAGGAACGCCGCGGCGCGGCCGCGGCCTGCGCGCGCCGCGCCGCGCCTCCAGGCCGCGCCGCCGCCCGCGGCCTCCGCGAGGCCCGCGGCCTCCGCCGCTCGGCGGCCGCCTGGGGCCTCGGCGCCGCCGGCCTCCGCGTGCGCCTCGTGGGCGCCGCCGGCGCCGCCCAGCAGCTGCGCGAGGCGCGGCATGCCTGGTAGGCCGACTTGCCCGCCAGCTGGCCAGCCGCCCGCCGGCGCCGCCCGAGCCGAGGCGGCCAAGGAGGAGGAGGAGGAGGAGGAGGAGGACGAGGAGGAGGAGGAGGAGGAAGAGAGGAGGAGAGGGAGGGAGGGAGGGAGGGAGGGAGGGAGGGAGGGAGGGAGGAAGGGAGGGAGGGAGGGAGGGAGGGAGGGAGGGAGGAGGAGGAGGAGGAGGAGGAGGAGGAGGAGGAGGAGGCGGGCGCCAGGTGGGACGCCTTGGAGGGCAGCCTTTGGACCGAAACGGCCACGGAGCCCTGAGATCCTGGCGTGGCGATTGTTGTTCGCAGCGGGCAACTTCGCCGTGATTCCGGGCCCCGGGGCCATGACGGGCCGATCCGGCTAGAAGAATGCCGCAGAAAGATAAGGTCCAGGGCGCCAGCCGGGTTACCCTAGTTACCCTACGATGTTGCATTTTTGTTCGTGGCGTCGAATATCAAGGAGGTGGAAGGGGTACTGCTGGGCGCCAGATGGGAGGCCCTGGAGGCCAACAGTGTCTGCGAACAGTGCCGTCGTCTCTGGTCAGAATCAACGCCTTAGGCGGGGGCCATGGCGATTTTGAGAAAATTGAAGCTTCTTAAGCCTGCACGCATCAGTCAGCGGAGCGTCTGAAAGGTGACGGGGTACGCATATGCCCTCGGGAGACCACCGCAAACTGTCTTCTCACATCCACGAGTTCAGCCGTCGGCGTGTGTAAATCTTCCACGGCGCAAGCGCAGCCGATTCCCCCACACAGACGCTGATTCGTGCAAGGTGGGAATCGTGAGCCTGCACATGCAAATTGCCGCCAAATATTCCCAGGTCATGTACCCGACCTGCCCATGACATTTGGCCACACCCAGGGGTGAATCAGCTGGTGTCCGCACTCGGTTGGCCCCATGAGGCACAATAACCTTACGGCACCATATCCTTCCCAGCACCGGATAGCGACGAGTACGTGGGCCCACGTGGCCCCACACTCGGCGGACCCCGAGGCACAGGCAACTGGTGACAATCGTATCGTGAGGCTACTTCGGGTCTGCGTGGCGTTTCGCTTCACCCTTCAGGTGCACAGGAATCTGGCGATTGTTGCGCGCGTGGCAGCACTCAGGCAAGGCAAGGTCCAATTTGGCTTTGCAGGGCGCCGCACTCCGCTGTGTGTATGGGGCTACGGCCGAAGAGTCGGACCTATACGACTCTCCGTTGGTAGAGGTGAAAGAGGAAGAGGTTAGGGCGCTGCGCGAACAGCAGCGAGGTGTGTACACCAATACCTGAGCCGATACGTGAGCGGTATGTAATGATATAGTGGTGATATGAGCGGACTTCACACACACGCTGACCCTCAAAGGGTGGAGGAAACTGGCGACGCTTGCGCGCCTGGTGGTACCCAGGGAGGGCAGCCCGCTGGATGCCCCAGTGGCTAATTCGCGGGCCAACGGACCAACGGCGTGCTAGAACCTCCGGTAAGACGCCCAGGGTCTATGTCAGAGTGAGGGGTCCGAACGGTCATTCGTTGTCCTTGGTTGCGTGGCTGAACAAGGAGGTCGTGGTGAGAATTATGTCTGCTGCGTTGTTGAACTCTCACTTCTGAAGAATAATTATTGTTGATCCCCCCACCGTTGCATAGTGTATTTTCGCAATCAAAGTGTGCCCCTCGACGCTCGCTCCCTGTTTTCTTATCAGGGAAAGTCTTGAGGCTCAAACTGGGCCCCCGGCCCCCCGGACTATAACAACAAAGGCTCCCGCCTGAGACCCCTCCAAATTTACTCAGGACCCCTGCTCTTGAGACTTCCTCGCAATTTACTCCGGAACGGTGCTCCCGCCTATGACTTCCTCACAATTTAATCAGGACCCCCGCTCCCGTCTGGACCTCCTCACAATTTACTCAGGAACGGCGCTCCCGCTTGAGACCCCCTCGCAATTAAATCAAGACTTCCTCGCAATTGAATCCAGACCCCCGCTCCCGCCAGAGAACCTCTCACACCTTATTATAAGATTGCGCTCTCGCCTGTGACTCCCATGCAATGTATTCAGAAATCGCGCTTTCGACGCTCAGGAAACACGCTGCGCCAAGGACGCCGTTACAATTTCCTTAGAAATCGCGCTCTCGCCACACTCAGGCATCCCGCTTGAATGTCCCACCCGCCCGACCCGCCAGTCAGGGGATCGCCCGCCCGTCGTGGGCTCCCGCCCGAGACTTCCTTCAGGAACGGCGCTTTCGCCTAGGACTTCCTCGAACGTTCACGCTCTTACCATCCTGTTCCTCCTCCCTCTCCCTCCTCCCCTCCCTCCCTTCGCTCCCCCTCCTCTCTTCCCTCATCCTTATGCCTCTCTGCCCTGTCCCTCCTCTCCCTCCTCCCTTCTCCCTCGCCTCTCCTGCCTCCGCCCTCCCTCTTTCTGTATCTCTCTCTCTCTCTCTATATCCCCTCTCTCTCTCTCTATCTCTCCCTACCTCTCTTATCTGTCTATGTGTCTTGTGTCTCTCTCTCTCTCTCTCGTGTTTTGTTTGTTTTTCTCTCTCTCTCTCTCTTTCTCTCTCTCTCTCTCTCTCTCTCTCTCTCTCTCTCTCTCTCTCTCTCTCTCTCTTTGCCTCTAATCAACCGCTTCCCTCTTCGTTCCTTCTCTCCTGGCGTTTTCCCTCCTCCTTCGTCCCTGCCCCTCCCTTCCTCCCACTCTCCCTCGTTCTCCCCCCTCCTCTTTTTGCAGGGCTCACACCAATTCCAATGGCGGGCACATGTACGCCCACGAAGGATTGTCCGCCCGTTCAGTTTTGCCCGCCTGTCTAAGCCCGCCGCGCCCCGCAAAGAGAAAGAATCCCCCCAAAGGAGGCGTGACCGAAGACAAAAAAGGCGGGTATCGAGGGTGTGGGGAACTCGTTTTGAATAGCACACGGGCAAGTAAGAGCGAACAGTCATGTAATGATAAGTACTGGGGTTGTTGGTACTGGTGTTGTTGTTGGTGCTGCTGTTGCTGTTGTTGTTGGTGCTGGTGTTATGGTTGGTGGTGTTGTCGCTGCTGTTGATGGCGTTGTTGTTTGTAGTGGTGGTGATGGTGTTGGTGCTGGTGTTGTTCAGTGGTGTTGTTGTCGGTGGTGGTGTTGCTGTTGTTGTTGTTGTCGTTGCTGTTGTTGTTGTTATTGATGGTGCTGCTGTTGCTGGTGTTGCTGTGGTTGTTGTTGGTTTGCTGGTGTTGCTGTTGTTGTTGGTGTTGTTGTTGTTGTTGTGGTTGTTGTTCGTGTTGTTGGTGTTGCTGCTGTTGGTGGTGTTGTTGTTGGTGTTGTTGGTGCTGGTGTTGTAATTGTAGTTGTTGTTGTTGTCGTTGTTGGTGTTGTTATTGTTGCTGCTGGTGTTGTTGTTGTTGTTGTTGGTGTTGTTGTTGCTGTTGAACATTATTCCTTCTAAAGAATTATTATTGTTGGGACCCCTGGTGCGCGACCTCTGCGCCGCGCCTAGGCCGCAGCTACATTTTCATCATTTTTTCGCGAAAGCTTCAGAAAAGTGGATGAGCTCCGGATCCGGTTTTTTGTTGACGCTCGTTTTCCCTTGCAAAAAACAATAGAAAATGAAAATTCTTGTTTTTACTTGATCAAATTGCAAGAATCCCTTGCAAAAAATAAGGTAAAGTGGACATTCGTGCGCGCAAGACGAAATCCTTCCAAAACCTTAGGTTTCGTACGATTTTAACATAAAAACATCAAAAACCCAATGGTTTTCTCAGAAAAAATTGTCAAAATGTCCTTCCGCGCGCTCTTGCGGATTCCTAGGAAACCCACCAGATTTTAAACATTTCTGTTAAAAGGGCCTTTGCGAGGAACCTTTTCAGGTGCTTCGACCTTCTGCAACAACGGTTGCGAGCCTACGAGGGCCACCATCCCTTGCAAAAAATGACACGAAGTGCACATGCGCGCGGCCGCCGCGCGCGCGTGCCGAAATCCTGCCAAACATAATGTGATTTCAATAATTTCAAGATGCGATGTTCCGAAAACATATGCAAACGCAAGACTTTCTCATCCGAAAAATATCGGGGCACATGCGGGGCCCAAACAAGTGATCAACCTCTGCGGGTGTGTGTCCACGCCAGTGTAGTATCCACGATCGTCCGCGCGCCACGAAGTGAAGTGTCCTGACGTCATAGGGCGGGAAGCTGGGTGTGGGTGGTTCCCGAGAGTCGTGTGGATGTTTGGTAGAGCTTGCATTGCCCCCCCACGAAGTGGGGGTATTGGCTGGCGTCGCATGAAAACCCTGGCACTGGGGAGAACACTGAGCGTTCGGGTTAAATGATGCTGTTGTTGTTGTTGTTGTTGTTGTTGTTGTTGTTGTTGTTTGTTTGTTGTTTTTGTGTCGGTCGTCCCACCCGCGACCCACCGCGTCGCACCCCGCGACCCAACCCGCGACCCACCCGCGACCCAAACCGCGACCCCATCCCGACACAACCGCGACACCCGCGACCCACCCCGCGACCCGCGACCCGCGACCGCGACCCATCCGCGACCCACCCGCGACCCACCCGACCCACCCCGCGACCCACCCTCAAGGGAGGAAAAACCACCTGGACCCGACAATTGACGTTTACTAAACGGCCCTGGGCGTTGACTAAACAGCCCTGCCCTGTTCGATTCATTCCTTGTGTGCGCTTTACTAAACGGCTTCGCTTGTCGGGGTGATTATTATGGGGTGGATTTTCTGCCCTCTACACCCGCGAACCAACAGCGACCCACCCGCGACCCACCCGCGACCCATTTGCGACCCACCCGCGACCTACCCACATTGGTTGAACCAAAAAATCGGCGCCTGCGGCGGGCTCGTTGCATAATTTGTGAAACTGTGGCGCCTGCGGCGGGCTTCTCCAGTCTCGCAGACTGCCGACGTCCCCACCGCCCCCTCACTCTTGTCCGCATCTGCGGGGTGCTACGTACCAATTCGCGCCCGCGCGCGCATGGTGGCCCCTGGGGCCCCCCAAAGAAACAGATCCCAATGATGTTCCGACAAGGTCTCGGAAAAAAACCCTGGGAAACTCCGCGACACCCCTGCGCAACCTGGGTCAGAAATGGGTGTTGCTCCTGGGCGCGGCCCTCAGGACCCTGACCACAACCCAAGGGTCGTCCCAAGGGACCTCCAAGATAGCCGGAAAGCGGCCCAGGAGATCGGGCCGATGCGTAGTACGCATCAAGATGCCCGGAAAACATCCGCAAAAAGCCATGAGATAGCCCTGAGGTAGCCAAAGATGGCCCGAGACAGTCCCCAAGACGCTTCCAGGAGGCTAAAAACACGCAAACGCCGTAGGTTGTTAAATTCTCTGGTTATATCACAAGTTTGCTTCCAATGGGGTTCTGGAACCTGGATCTGATTCTGAGATGGCCCAGGATGGCTTCAAGTGGGGCCTAGGAGGGCTTCAAGTTCCAAAGAATCCCAAGGGCACCCCAGTAGAAGCCCAAGACAGCCTCAAAGACACCTCCAGGATGCTGAATTCATTCGAAAGCCTGAGGTTGTTTCAATGATTTCGGATTTCTCAGAATTTTGTCTGCTGTGAGGTTCTGAAGCCCCAGGATGGCTCTGAGATGGTCCAAGATGACTCCAAGTGGGGCCTGGAAGAGCTCCAAGATGGCTCCGGAAACCTGCGCCAGAGACGCAGTCGAGGCCCAACAAAGCTCCAAGAAGGCACCAGGGTGACCCAAGAGCGGACATTCAGAGGTGGCAGGCCCCAAGATGGCTCCTAAGCAGACCCAGGATGCACCCGAAACAGCCCAAGATTCTAGGAGGCCCCAGAGCAGCCCCGAGGCGGTCCAAGATGTTCCAAGGCAGCCCCGCAAGACGCCTTCAAAGGCCGAAATCATCAAACTGTCTGAAGTGTTTCAATGATGTTGGCTGCTTCGCCTTCGTGTCCTGAGTGATTGTGAGGCCGTATGGTGGCTCCAAGATTGTCCAAGATGGCTCCAAGTGAGGTCCGGAAGGGCTCCAAGAAGATGCCGAAGACCCCCCTTGGGCGCCCCAGCAGAGGCACAAGGCAGCTCCAAGAGGGCCTCAAGAGGGCCCCAGGGCGGCCCAGGAGCGGGCAGCACGACGTGCCCCCCCCCCCCCCACAAGATGGTCCCGAAAGAGATCCAAGAGGCCCCCAGCACAGGCCCAAAAGGCCCGGACACAGGCCCGAGGCGGCCCGAGACGGTCCAAGATGGCGCCAAAGACGCCTCGAGGAGGCCAACACCATTCAACGAAATGCGCTGGTTCGTTGGTGCTGGCTTTCTCGCCTGTTCCCCTTCTTGTGAGCTTCAAAAAACGCCCCAACACGGAGGCCCCGAGAGGACTCTAGGCGGGGATACGGACCGCCACCCGGCACCCTCTCAGCCCCCACGAGCCTGCATGGAGATGCCAACAGAGATGCAGTCTGGGCCGGGGGAGTGAGCGAAGCGATTGCCTAGACTGACAGTAGTGATTGCATCGATGGCGCGGGTGGTATCGACGGGATGACTGTGTTGTCATCCAGCAGCACGCTTGCACGTGAAACGGTCCCGCCGCAGCTCTGGGTCTAACTACGCGGGCGCTGCCATCGCATCTACATCACAGCAAGCCTGTCCCGACGAGCGAATGTGATAGTCTAAGCGACGCGCATCATTGGCACCTCGAGTACGCACTGCGACGCATCCTTGGCTCTTCCACCTCAGCTGCATCGCGCACATCCGATATCATTCAGGCCATCCTTGACGCACAGCTCGCAGAACCTGCTCTCCGAGACGCGGTTCTCGCACGCTCTGCAGGCGCGGGACGATGCAACCTCGCTGCAGCTGGCACATACCTGTGTCTCCGTTGGGCTAGCGGCAGCACGACGATAGTAGGCACAAGCAGACCCGTTCATGATCGACGCGCGCTCATCCGCACTGCAACTCCAGATGGCTTCTGAGGGCGGGCAATTGCAGAGCAGGCCCGTGAGCTCCAACGATGCGGTACTGCAACGTTCCTCGAACGACACATCGGAGATCCACTTTTGCTCCCAAGGCCGGATGCAAGTGGCCATCGCAGCGCACCAGCGGTAACCGGCTGATGCGATGCAGCCATGCTGGTCGCGATCGCCACCGAGCACCCGCGGGACCTCGGCTCCACAGAACGACATCACAGCAGCGGTTGATGACAGGTTCTGCTCCCAAGGGCGTATGCAACTGCCCAGTGCCTCACACCAGGTGTAGCCTGCGGAAGGGATGCATCCGTGCTGGTCGCGGTCCCCGCCTGCGCGTTGGGCATCAACGACCAGGTGACAATATCGGGTCAGGGCGCCAGAGCTGTTCAGGTCTTGCTCCCATGAGCGAATGCACGACGACCTGGCAGCGCACCACACATAGCCAGCAGAGGCGCGGCAGCCGTGGGCATCGACATCGTCGCCTGGCAAGTCGATCCCCATGCCGCCGCGCAAAGCCCCTGCCAGGGTGACGGCAGGTGCAGCCCGGCGAGAACTGCTGGTAGGCAAGTGCGGAAGTGTGGACACCAAGGCGATAGCTGCTGCTGCGACCATGACCCAGCGCAATGCCTCCGTCCAGCGCCGTCGAGGAAGCACCTCCATGCCCAACTCCATAACGTCATAGCCGGCACGACGCGGAGAGAACATTACAGCGCGCAGTGCAGAACTCGTGGAATGGCCCTGTGCAACGAGGAGTCCCTGAGCCGCAGTGGGGCTTGAGACAGAATTGCGGAGTGGTCCGAGTTGGGGGGCCGAATGGTTTTATGATGCCTCCAGGCGCGCGCCTGAAGCAGTGCCTCGCGGTGCAGATGATGAAAGTCTCATCTCTGTCGAGCCCCGCCCCCGTCAGGCGCGCACGTGTGTGTCTCAGCTCAGGTGTGCCCCCCGACGCTGGCACCCGTGCCTCGTCGAGGACGGCCCTGAGCTTTAGGGCGTGACCAGGGGCCCCTGGAGAACAACAACAGCTGCTCCCGCGTGATACTCCCCGACAGCTTCCTCAGGCATTGCGCCGCCGCGCCTTCGCCCGAAACTGCTTCGAAGTGGTACGGGGGATCGCGCCCTCGCCCAGGCTCTCCCCGCGCCTCGATCCAGGAGTCGCGCTCACACCCCCGAGGGATCCTGCCTTCGCCCGAGCCTCACCCCAGAGCTGCGCAAGACTTCAGCAGGGACCGACCGTCCCGGCAGTCCAGTAGGCCTGCCACGACACGTTCTTAGAACCCCCACCAACATGTTCTGAGAGCAAAAGCAGTGTTCCTAGAACAGAGCCCCGATGTGCTGAACAGGACAGCCCCAGCCAGAAACGTTCTGAGATTTGCGCGTGCAGACCTCACAGGGTTCTTAGAACGTTCTTGGGTGGGCCTACAGGCAAGCCTGGACGCTGAGTATCTTTTAGCCGATCTCCATCCACAGCGGCGTGGCCTGGGCCCCACTGGCCGGTTTACCCCCCTAGATGGAGATATAGGCCGTTCCCTCCGGGCTTCGAGGGGTGTGTCCCCAACTGGGGTGGTAATTTGGTGGGGGCCTCGAGAGGGATGGGGATGGGGATGGGGGTCGGTTAAACGATACTGTGACGCGTCGCCACTGCTTGATTAAGACTCGCGCTCTCGCCCGAGGCTGCCCAGCCGCGGCTTGCTCGGGAACTGCGCCCTCGCCACGCGAGGCACCGCTCTCCCACCGGGCACTGCCTCACGGACGGCGCAGGAGACACGCTCTCGCCTACGCGCAGGCCGCCTCGGGCCCCCGCCCGTGGAACCGCCGCGCAAAACGAGCCCCTGAACCTCAAGCTCCTGCTGCGCCCCCCCCCTCCTCCCATCTCTCCCCTCGTGCCGTCCTCCGTGCCTCCCCCTCTTCCGCCTTCGTTCATCCTCCCTCTTCTCGAGCATGGCACCGCCCGACCAGACCGACGGACCCAGTGAAGAGAGAGATGGGGGAGAGAGAGAGAGAGAGAGAGAGAGAAAACAAAAAAAAAAGGAGAGAGAGAAGAAAAAAGAAAAGCAAACAGACAGACGGGCAGAAAAAGAGACAGCGACAGCGAGATGAAGAGGCGGGTACCTCCGAAAACCTCTGAGTGCAACCCAACACACACACATCTATACATACCTATACGACCACCCTTCGGGTGATCAGGAGGCTCGGGAAGGGGAGGAACCAACGTCGCATTCGATCGGTCTCACCATCGGTTTCACGATCGGTCTCGCTCGATCGATCTCAGTCGATCGATCTCACAACCGATACCACTCGATCTAGTTCATTCGATCGATTTCACAATCGATCTGACTATCGATCTCACAATCGGTCTCACTATCGACCTCACCATCGATCTCACATTCGGTCTCACTATCGATCCCGCTATCGATATCACTATCGATCGCACAATCAACGTCGTCATCATCACCATCATCAAAATTATCGTCATCAACGTCATCAACATCAGCATCATCACCATCATCGGGACACCATCATCATCATCACCACCTCATCACTATCATCACCAAAAAATGATCACCGTCATCATTAGCATCACCATCAACATCATCATCACCATCATCGGGACACCATCATCGTCACCATCATCATCAGCAGCATCAGCATCGGGACACCCGCATCATCATCATCGGAAGACCACCATCACCATCATCGTCTCACCATCATCATGAACAACATCATCAACATCATCATCATCATCGGAACACCACCATCATCGTCACCATCATCATCATTATAGGGACACCATCATCATCATCATCATCAACACCAGCATCAGTCTCCTTCGCGGCGACGTTCGACCGCGATGCCACCCAGAGGGGGGAATACGGCACCCAAACAACGTTGGGTGAGGCCGCGGCCGTGCGCCAACAACCGGCACGCCAGCCCACCGCGTCAAACGACGCAGGCGGCTGGCGCGCCAGATCGCAGGCCGAAGCACACGGGCACCATACCCCCCGTCGAGGGCGGTGGGTGGGAGAAAAGATGCGCGACCGCGGTCGCGTCCGACGCACTCCAGCGAACGGGCGCCCCGCGCGTCGCCCCCAGGGTTGGTCCAGAGCCGCGCGCTGGCAGACAGAGGGCCACGCCCCGGCCAGCCGCCCCACCTTAAGAGTGCACGCAAGGCAGGTGGGGCGCTGCAGACATGACCAGGCACTTGATATCCCGCCCCGCGGCCAGGCGGCAAAGAGGAGACACCGCGACCGTGCGCGGAGGAGCGGAGGGAGGAAGGACCCCGACGCACGGCCGCGCGGCACGCCAGCATGCCCGCGCGGGGCCTGGCCCGCCCGACGCAGCGGCGGCGCGTGGCGGGTGGACACGCGGGCGCCCGCCATCGCGCGGTGCGCCGACGGCGGGGCACTCCCGCCTGGGGGCGTCGACTTATGACTTGCAATGACAAGTTATTACTGCCCCTTAAATCTCCTTCGCGGCGACGTTCGACCGCGATGCCGCCCAGAGGGGAGCGCGGCACCCAAACAACGTTGGGCGAGGCCGCGGCCGCGCGCCAACAACCGACACGCCAGCCCACCGCGTCAGACGACACAGGCGGCTGGCGCGCCAGGGCGCAGGCCGAAGCACATGGGCACCATGCCCACTGCCACGGACCCAGGGGCTGAGGCCGAGCGCTGCCCCGCACAGCGGGCCTGCGGCACCCGCAGGCACGCTGCCACCCAATGCCAGGCAGAGAGACGGCCGCAGACGCGCGGCCCGCGAGAGAGCGACCGATGGACCGAACGAGGGGCGAACGAGCGCGCGAAGGGGCCTGGCGCGACGCTACTTGCACCGACCAAGCGTGGAATGACGTCGCTGGACGCCAGGGGTTTCCGAATCCCCACCCTCGTCGTCACTGGGCGACACGCCGAAATGCGCCTCGGCGACGGCCTGGCGCTCCATCTTCTCAACGTCAAGATGGCGCATCCAAGCTGGCATCTGCCAGTCACCTGCCTTCAGGGCGTCGGCGACTCGGCCGCCGAACTCCACAATGTCTTGGGCGTGGCCCCGACGGGGCGAGTGGGCGCCGTAGGCGTCGGCGTTAACTACTCCCGTGTGACGCAATGCCGACCGCAGCGCGTTACGCACACCCATGGCGCATCAGCCCGCCCACGGGGCCTCTCCAACGGACTGCGAGTTGAACCGCGCGCCGAGAGCGTGTACGGGGCACGTGGCGCGTGAGCGCTGACACCAGCAATTGCGCACACTAGTTGTCCGTCTTTCCCGGTTCTTCCGTCTGGCGAGCGATAAGACGGCCACCTCTTCGCTGATGAAAAGGCCCGCGCGTAAATGCGACGCGTCGTCGAGCGAGGCGGCCAGTTGGATGACCAGCGCTTCCGACGGGAGGCGAAGTAGAAACGCGCACGCGGTCACGAAGAGGAGACCCAGCCCGGATCCCTCTGGCAACGCGCCTGGGCGTTCCAGTAGCTGTTCCAGCACGTGCATCCGGACCGCCATGCGGGGTCGTGCCGACCAACCCGAACGCTTCTCGATAGCCAGCTTGGCGCCGGCCAGCGACGCGTGCGTGAACGCTGCGTCTGCCACGCGCGCGACGCGGCACGCCTTCTTCAAATGCGAAAGGTGAGTGCAGAACGTCGCGCGACACCTGAACGTCGTAGACCAGAGCAAAAGACCGTCGACCGACGGCGGGAGTTCGCTGCCTTCGCGCTGCAAAACGTCGCGAGCGAACTTCACCCAACATTCGAAGCCGCTGCGAACCTGCGGTAGTGACCGTGGGCGCGATCCGAGCAGGGCGCTGTTACGGGCAACCTGGGCCCACGCCCGCCCAGCCTCGGGCGACGCGACGGCTGCGGCAACCTTCGCGATCTCGCAACGCGGATCGCCCATCTGACGCTCGAAACGTTCCGTTGCCGTACGTAGCGCACGGCGCACCGCTGCCACTGGGTCCGCTGCCGAGCTGCGGCTGCGCCGCCGACGGGCCGTAAGCATCGCGGGTGGAGGCCCCGGTGGCGGCGCCGGCCCTGGGATGCCCTGCGCGCGCGGCCGCGCGCGAAGACGTCGCGCGCGTGCAACGCGCGGGGAAAAGCGGTCTGCGACGGACCACGCGGGGCGCCCATAACCGCGCGCTCGAGGAAGAGGACGATGAAGAAGCATAGCTCGCAGAGCCTTGACTCGACGGGCGCGCCCGCGCCGCCTCGCCACCGCTGGGCCTGGCGTTCGCCCATCGCCCGTAAGAATACGCGCGGCGCGCGCGCACGACCCGCGCGCCCGCGATGCACGCCACCTTGCGGGCGTGCCAGCAGCTCTCGCACTGCTGTCGCTGCGGTGACAGAAAGGCGTTCACGACCCAGAAAGTCATCGAACAGCGCACCCTCGAGGTGCTGCCAGCGCGTCATCCCGTTAAACCGCAGGCAAGAGCAAACCGCGTCGATATCAGCACGTGACGCTCTGGGCAGAACATTGCTCAGCTGAGCGGCGAAATCGTCGTGAGACATACAGGCTAGGTCGCGTGGACCTTGCGGTGTGAGCCCCTGCTGAGCGGCGCGCGTCAACCGTGGCGCGCGCCGCGAGATACCCGATAGCTGGCGCCGAGTTTCGGCTGCCTCGCAGCGTAGCCGTGCTGCGAGCGCTGGCTCACCTTGTCGGGATGAGCATCGACGTCCATGACGCTGGCGTGCAGAAAGCCTCGTCCAGGTGCGGATCAATTCGCACTGCACCGAGCTGCCGCAGCAGCCCGAACTCACCCCTGGACGGATCATCTGCGATATTTTCGTCTGTCGACACCCGCTCCACACGTGCTAGACACCGCAATTGCGCAATCTTGACCCAGAGGCCGTGTGCGAGACAAGCGTGATCGAACGCGCGCGCGGCGCCGCTGCCGGCGGCGGCCTGCGCGCCTGCGTTGTCAGACCAGATTGCGACGCGCCGACGGCGGAGCAGGTGTTCAAACGAGCACAAGCCCAGGGCAATGCTCAGCATTTCCAAGCCCATGATTTGATTATCTTCCCTGGGCTGGAACGCCTTCAAGATCCTGGCGCACGCGTGCGCGCGCGTCGCGACCAAAACTGACGCTGACCTGCGCAGCCGTGCCGGGCGGCAGGTGGCATGCACGTCCAGTAGCATTTGTTGTCAACGAACAGTACGGCGGCCGCCATGGGCGGGCGGCTGGCTGCGTCGCAGAACAGATGGGCCACGGGGCCCGCCGCTGCGTCGCACCACCTTCGTGACTGTGCCAGCTCGCCGCCCAGCACGATCAACCACCACCGCAGCACTAGCCGTAGCGCTTGCGGCATGTCGGGAAGGCCGCGATGCGCCTGGGCGTAGATCGGCCTGCCGCAACGCGGGCGTGGAAAATGGGTGCGCTGCCGGCGCACGGTACAGAAAAACACACCTGAGCATGGCGCGCCCCGCGCGGTTGAACATGTTACCGGATGCCCAGGCTAGTGCGCCCGCGAGTTTGCTCGCGCCACCTGGCCGCGCGCGCCGCGACGCTGCGTGGCGGGCCGCAAACTGGGTCCACGCCTGCGCGTGAGATGCCCGAATCGAGTGCCAACGTGATACGCGCCGTCCACTCAGCGATCTTGTCGGGCAGCGGAACGCACGACATCCCCTCCGATGAGAGGTCGACGCAAAGTCCCAGGATACCGAGCGGGACAGCACAGGAAATCTTCTCGTCTGCCAGCGCGGACCAGCCCAATAAGCATCTTACGACGCGCGCGATGCAATCCAGCAGGTGTTCGACCTGCCGCGCGGCGCGCGACGGCGACCGATCGGCCGGCTCGCGTGACACCCCGCGCCTCGGCCCACCTTTCGGCGCCGAACATATCGCCCACGTAACGAAGGATCGCCACGTGGAGTACACGGCGTAGAATCACGAATATGAGGGCGCCAACGCGTTCCCAGTTATGAACGCTTGCAACTGCGCGGGGGGCAAGTGCGACGCGGTGCGCGCCGAGAGCGGACGACGCGCCTGCCCCGAATGGGCGCGCGCAGTGAGCATGCGCCGTGACCTCATCCTTGTAACGGAATATGACCCTAATCAAAGCGCGATGCTCAGGTGGCAGCGGAAGCCTCCGGAAGGCGGCGTCGATGTCGAGCTTAAACAAGCGCGGCACAGCGGATGCCTGCAACCCGGGCGCGCGTGGCCCTTGCGCCCTCGCGACGCAGCGGCCACCGTTTCAGTAAATAGTCGGCAAAGCAGGTATAGGTGATCAATTGTCTCGTGCCGCATAAGCTCACGCGGACGCGTTGCGGTGTTGACGCCGGCAATTGAGCAATCGTCCACCGCGCGAACCTGCCGCGAAGTGCGCGCGCACGACAAACTTTAAACAACGCTTCGCGCGGGCGCGCGCGCGCGCCTTGCGGGCGCCGTCGCTCCTGACACCCTGTTCTACCCCGAACCGGGGCACCAGAATGATACTGCCCAAGTCGAGGTCTGACAGACCCTCGGGCGCTCGCATCCTCCATAGTCGGAAATCTTTATCCGTGAGGTTCCACAACTCTTGCGCGTTGGGGCCGGAGCGTAAACGCGCGAGCAGACGCTTGTTTGACGCCCGGGCGCCCTTTAAAAGAACCTCGGTGGACTTCTCTTGCGGAAATGTAGCAGGCGCGCCAATGCCCGGTAATTCACCCAGCAGGGGCGCCCCCTCGCGCGCGACGGGCACGCGATGGCAAACGACGGCGGCACGTGGGCACGCCTGACGAAAGAACTCCACGCATTCGCGATCAATGCGTCGAATGCTGGCCGCCAACTCTGCAAGCAGCGGCCCGTTGATATACCAGGCGACCCCGCGAACGCCTTCGTCTGCGCCGCGGCGCCACGCCTCGACGGCGCCACTCTGCTCGAACTGGCGGGCCCGAGCTTCAATGCGCCAAACGGCTTCTTCGCGCGCTCGCCGGGCCGCGCCGGGCGCGCGCTCGCTGATCCAGCGCGCCGCGTCTGAGACGTCTGTCGCCAACGTGATCTTCTTTTCAAATTCGCATGTCCTGCCTTGGGCCTGACGCATGAAGTCGCGCTCGAGGGCGCACTTTGCGCCGTCCCGCGCCGGCGGCGCCGGCACGGGCGGCGCGCCCTTCGGCGTGCAATGTCGTTTCGGCGGCGGCGGCGCCGCCGGTGTGATGCTTGACCGTTGTGGCCGCACCACCATAATACAAGAGTGCGAAGACTGCGCAACCGTAAGCCCCTGCGCGCCCTCTCTTGCAACAAAACTCTGCCGCCGCTGACCCCGCGAGAGGCGCGACGCCGCCGATGCGCGCGTCTGCGGCGGCAACCGATGCCACCCGCCACACTCCACCAATGCGCGCGGGCAGGACGAGGGCGCGAGAGCATTGGTAGCGCACCCCCGAGCCGAGCAGGGCCTCGCACGAGAAGCCCTGGCCTCTGCGGGATGCTCGCACGCCTTCCACGGGTGCACCCACCGCGGATAAGGCGAGACCAGACCTGCGCGCAACGCCGCGCGCCGCGCCATGCGCGCGAGCAGGAACGCTACGTGCCTTGGGACGGGCCGCGCGCGAATGGCCCTTTCATCATAGAAATGCAACCGCAGGCGAATGCGTCAAAATGCTTCAGCGCGAGGCCGGCGCGCTGCGCCAGGCAGGAAAGCCACGCAGGTCACGGACCCCGCCTGCGTTATCTGCAGCAGCGCCTGCCGCGCGCGCGGCCGCGGAGCGAACGGCGCGACCGCGCAAACATTGCGAGGGCGCCGCGAATCGGGGACGTCAAGCGCTCCCCTGCTTCTTGGTCCATTTCGCGGGCCGGGGCGGCGTGCGCGGCGCGTCTGGCACCGGCCTCTTCGAGCTGCCCCACGCGCCCGTCTTTCACGTAGATCGGCCCCAGCCGCCGCTGTGCCAGGACGGACCGGAATGCGAAGAGCGCGTCTCCGCCGCGCCCATGTTCGGCGCGGCGCGGCCACTGCCGCGGCCGTTGCCCGCGGGCGCGGCCTGGGCGGCCTGCCCCTGCGCCTGCAAACGCAACTGTCACGCGCGACGCGCGACGCCCCCGGCACGCGCGGGCGACCTTGGCTGCGCGGTCGAACTCGTTCTCGGCAGACCGCAGGGACAACGCGTCGAGCCCTCTCGAGGCCTCCTCAATATTGAACTTCTCGACGCCGCTCTGTCGCGAGCGCTCGGCCCAGCTCTTGCGGGCGGATTTGTCGCGCAGGAGCCCAAGCCCCGCCTTGCGGCCCGCGAGCGGAGCTTCCAAGGCCACCTCGCGAAAGGCAACGGGCGCGCGCGCCGCTACGTGCGCGCGCTGGCACGTCGCGGACCTGGAGCGCACATCGCTTATGCGCCAAGCAGCGCGCGTAAGATAGCTGCTTAGTGGCAGCAGCCGCAATCGCCCATGCGTCGTAGGCGAGGTGAAACTCGGCCCACGACAACGCGCGCTGACCTTCACTGCCGCACTCAGCCGTCACTCCGTCGGCGTCTGCCTCGTCGACCCAGCGGGCGCTCGCGGCCCAGATCGGGAGAAAGCCGCGCAAATCAAAGTAAACGCAAGGATCCGCGCAGCCCCTCTTTCTCGCGCGCACGACCTCGGCAGCCATCCAATCACATTTCTCGCTCCTGTGCAAGGCAGCGACCGCTGTCGCCGCCGCTGGCGCGCTCGCGCGAGGGCGCGCCTCGGCCAGGTCGTCTGGCTGAGGCCGTTCAACGTAATCGTCGCCAACTCAGCGCCCACGTCTACGTGGTGCACGGGGGCGGCCATTTCCACATTGGCCTCCGCCCCGATGCGAGCGCACAGACCAGGGGGGCTCGCTGGGCGCGCTCGCGCACGCTACCTGCTTACCCGCAGTTGTGGCGCGCTCCAGCGCGCGGCGGAGCACGCCTTTCACGCCCGCTGGCAGGCCCTCCGAGCCTGATAGCTTTTCTAGCCGAATGTTCGCAGGCTGTGGCGGCGTCAGCAGCTTATCAGCGCCTGAGCAGTCAATCGCAGCCTTGTATTCGACGTCCGACCATTCTGCCCCGAACACGGGGTCTTGGCGCAGAAAGCTCAGCAGCGGTCCGTCCGCCATCACGAACAAAGAAGCCAGAAAACACCAGCGTCGCACTGCTCGCGCGCGCGGGGATCACGCGGCGGGCCGACTGCAACGCAGCGCACTCAACACGCGCACAGAAAGACGGCGACGCCGGTAGCAACACGAGCGAGGTGCCTGCAGATACCTGGTCCGCCGCTTCGCAGACGCAAAACGAACGCGCGCACCCCGAACGCGGGGGAGGAACGGCGGCGCCGGGAACGCAACGCGAGATGCCTGCGGAAACCTGGTCCGCATATGGCCGTGAGCGCGGGTCACGCGTCTTACCGAGCGGGCAGGCGCTGGCCAGCTGGTCGATCCTCGCGCTTCGTGCGCACGGCCCAAGCGGCACCGTGGCCGTCAGCTCCATCGAGGGGCTGCCTGAGGGCCCTGCGGCAGACGTGCGCCTCCGTGGCGACGATCTGCTGCGATCGCGCCGGGGGGGGCTGGATGCTCCCGCCGCCCGCGCGCGCGACAGTAAGAACACGCAAAAGGGCCAATGTGACACGTCTCGCGACACGAGGCGGGCTGAGTTGACGGCACCTCGTCGTCAGACGACATCGCTACACGGCGTGCCAAGTAGCCCGCGCAGCGACCCTTATGCGGCCCCCAGTTGCGGGAGGGAGCGCGCAAATCCACACTGGGACGACACGCGCGGCACGAGCGCGCGCGTTTGTTAAAAGCGCTGTGGTCGCGCGCGCCGCCCTAGGCGCCCGCGACCCGCGCTGGCGGGCGCGCCCGCGGCTTTACCCGGCGGAAGTGCGCTTCGTCGCCGCTGTCTGGATTGTCCATTAGACGGTAGCGTATCACGGGCGCAGAGACGATCTGGGGCTTAGCGCAGCCCATTATGATGCGGCAGACGTCGCGCGGCAAACGCGGCGCGCATTGGGCCAGGGCGAAGCGCAGTTCAGCACACACCTGCTCCAGCCTTACTAACCGATGGCCGACTGCTCCGAGTCGGACTGGCGACTGGCAGCTCTCGTTGGCAGGCGGCGCTGGCATTGCTAGGGGCGGGCCCCTTGGCGCTCGCCCCTGCAGCCTGGGGCCCGCCCCCTTAACCAGCAGGTAGCGAAGCCGCTCGCGCGCCTGCGACAACGCTGTGTCTGCGTACGCGACCCGCGCGCGGGATGCGGTGCGCACCAAGGAGCCCCTTTCTGTTTTCGCCTCGAACGGCACGAGC
>CAUYUJ010004313.1:433794-456294 GCA_963575745.1 Prorocentrum cordatum
TGATCACTGTTCCCTATTCATATACACCCCCTCCCCCAGGCGACTGGGAGCCAACCAGGGTCAATGCGCCCCCCCCCATCCCTTGTAAAAAACGGTACAACACTTAAAACACACTGTGCTCCTACCATCCTTTGCAACAAACAATCCAAAACACACCCTGCCTCCAAATTCACAGCATGCGCAGCGAACCCGGTGCGGCCTCCTCCCACCATCCCTGTCGAACCAAAAAATGAACAGTACACTTGGCGGCGACGGCGGCTGCGGCAGGGGCAGCGGTTGCGGCTTCTGCGGCGGTGGCGGCGGGCGGGGGCGGCGGCGGCGGCGGCGGGGGCGGCGGCGGCGGCGGCGGCGACGGCGGCGGCGGCGGCGACTGCGGCGGCAGCGGTGGCGGCAGCGACTGCGGCGGCGGCTGCGGCGGCGCGATTCGGCAGCGGGGGCGGCAGCGGCGGCGACGGCGGCGGCGGGCGGCGCGGTGGCGGCGGTCGCGGCGGACAGCGGCGGCGGCGGCGGCGGCGCGGCAGCGGCGGCGGCGGGCGGCGGCAGCGGCGGCGGCGGCGGCGGATGCTTCCCCAGTAACTGCCCATTCAAAGACGACTGCTGCATATGCTGCGGCTCGGGCCAAACTCGGGTGCTACGTATGTGTTGGGAGGGCGGGTGGGAGTGAGCGAGACGGCTTGCGGGCGGGGAGGGAGACTCTTGACCCCTCCCCCTACCCCATCCCCTGGACCCGGACGGGGAGTGCCGCGAGCGGTCGGAGCGTCTACGATAACCCAAGTTGGCCCCAAGAGGGCCTCAGAGAGCCCAAAATGGCCTCGAAGATGGCTTAAGATAGCGCAAGATGCCTCGAGATGGCCCCAAGATTTACCAAAAAGCCCCAAGACCGCTTCAACACGGCTCCACGTGGCCAAAAGAGCTCCCCAAGGAGGCCCCGAGGAAGCTTTAATCATTCAAAAACCTAGAAGGGGGGAACTACCTTTTTGGATTTCCCGCCTGTACGTTTCCGATGGCCTTCCGATGCTTTAAAAGCGTTCCATGAGCGCCCCAAGAGCGCTCCAAGAGGCGACTTTAGGGGCTCCCGAAGGTCAAAGCTAATTAGGGACCCCCCTTCTTTGATCGATCTCCTCTAAGATGGCTCCAAGAGCGTTTCCAAGGCTCCGAAATGCGTCCCCAAAGGGCCATATATAAGAGGCGCCTAGACGGCCCCAAGAGGCGTCCAAGACGCCTCCAAGAGGCTCACAAGAGACCCCCAAGCGGCCTCAAGAGGATCCCTGAGGCACCCCGGACGCTCAAGAACCTCCCTGGGCCCGCCAAGAAGCCCCCCAGACACCGCAAGAAGCCTCAAAAAAACTTCCGAGGAGATTCCGAGAGGCATTCAAGACGCTTAAGGCTCTTCTGCTCGCACTTTTCCTCCTCCTCAGACTGACAACAGCTCCCCTGCGAATCATTTTCGGATGGGCCAAGCACGCCCCAAGACGCTCCAGAACGACAAGGTATCCATATGTGTTTGTGTATTTCTGTTTCTCTAAATCTGCTTACATACTTCCCTTATCTTGACACTTCGCCTGGGCATCGGTTATGGATGGGCTGGTGGGGGTACTTTTTTTTATCGCAAGCGCACCGGAAGACGCCGGGCGCTGTCAGAACGAAGCGTCAATGCAACGGCCTAAATTACGCACCAGAGCGCACAGGAGCGGGCTACGCTGCGGCTCAGGAAACGCGGAGGGCTGGTGGGGATACCCGAAGCGTCGACAATTCGAAGTTGTGTTGTGAGCCAGGTCGAGGCCGTCCTGGTTCACCGAATCGCAGGGGAGAAAACCGGGGAACGAAAATCTGAGCATCGCTTGAGGGGCCCGCCAGCAAGGTCCACCCGCGAGAGCCCAGCAGCCAGCGGCCAGCGCTGGAGTCCAGAGCTTCCCCGACAGAACCCATGGACGAGGGCCGCGGCAGGCCCAGGGCGATCTCTGCCAAGCGCTCCGGGCTCTCAGCCCTCAGGCCCAGGCCTTACCTGCAGAGTCTTTGCAGGGCCACGTGCTCTCAGGGGCTCCGTTCGAATGGGGGCCTTGGTGCTGGAGCCGGCTTTCCGACGATGCCGGTGATGAGAAGCCAGTACCGGCACCAAGACGCTAACCACATGCCGATGATAATAAAGGGACCCCCCCCCTTCAGTGTTTAGAGTTGATTATCGTCGCCCTATACAAAATTCAAATTGGGCGGCGAGCGCTGAGGCCGAACTTCATTATCACCTCGAAACGCTATGTTGAGATAGCAACATCAAGCGATGTTGCTATCCCCGCGCGCGCCTGAACTTTTTTATCTCTGGGGTTGATTATCCATGGAAAGGGGAGCACATGAGCTACCCTACATGAGCACTTAAAAAAATCAATGTTCATAAAGCGTTTGAAAATTAAAATTGATAGATTTGGAACTTTCCATTTTTCCGTGCTTCTTATCTTCTTCTTCTTCTCTTCTTCTCTTCTTATTATTATTATAATTTCCTCTTCTTCTGTTATATTTCTATCTGTCCTCACGCTCGCCTGAACTTTTTTATCCCTGGGGTTGATTATCCATGGAAAATGAAGCACATGAGCTACCCTACACGAGCACTTAAAAAATCAATTTTCATAAAGCGTTTGTAAATTAAAATTGATAGATTTGGAACTTTGGATGTTTCCTTTCTTCGTCCTCTTCTTATTATCCTCTTCTTCTTCTGTCTTATTATTATTCTACTGTATTCTTCTTCTTTTATATTTCTCTCTGTCCCCACGCTCGCCTGAACTTTTTTATCTCTGGGGTTGAGTATCCATGGAAATTGAGGCACATGAGCTACCCTACACGAGCACTTACAAAATCAATGTTCATAAAGCGCTTGTAAATAAAATCTAATAGATTTGAAACTCGAGATGTTTTCTTCTCTTCGTCCGTCTCCTCCTCCTATCATTTCTTTTATGTTTTTATTATTATTATTTATTTATATATAGCTTCCTCCATTCCAGCGAGATAAGCCATTGTTGAGGATATTTCTATGAAAACTAAACGCCGAGGATGTCTCAAAACGTGCTCGGCTTGGTCTCCTCTTGATCATCTCTTACCTCGAGATTATGCTGAGGTCTGCTGGGCTACTTTTATTATCTCTCCCTGAACCCCGAACTTTATTATCCCCTAGTGTTTCTTCTCACGGGCATGAGGTTACTGGAAAAGCTGGGAGCACGTTCCCTGCGGACGCCAATTGGGTGAGCAGGGGCCCTGAAGCCCGAGGGCACGCCAGGGCCGCCAAACATCGCGGGCCTCATTGAGCTCGAAGGCCGAACATTCAGACTCGTGGGGCTCGCAGGGCCCAAGGCCTCATAGTGCTCATCGGCCTCGTGGGGCTCACTGGAAGGGAAGAGGGGGGAGGGCCCGCGGCGTCCTGCGGAATCTCTCAACAGAGTCGTCAACAACCGACAGACGAGCGCGAAGACACGGACGAGAGCTTGCAACTGACGCTGGATATGCTCTGCCGCAGAAAGATCTTGATGTTGGAGCCGGGTTCCAGTGCGCCGTTACCGGGACTGGGCCTCCTCCTCGCTCCCTGCTCGCCCAGTTCCTCGCACCCTTCGCCTCCCTCCTCCTCAGTCTCCTCCGTCCACGTCCACCCCGTGCTCCCCGGCCCCGTGGAGGTTAGAACGTTGAGGCACGTCTGCCCAGGTATGCGCCCTTATGTGCTTCCAGAGACTGCCCCACTTTTGCTGGCGGCCCTGCAAAGCGCGATGTGCCTTCGACGTATGGCCCCATATGCTCGCCCGCCATGCTGAATGCTGGAGGTAAGTCTGAATACCTTTACGGTGGCCCATGTCTGATATTGCGCAACGAGATGGTGTCAATACTTCCCAGGTGCATCCAACGACCTTGCATTGCGAAGCGATCTTCAACGTGCCGTCTATGGCAAAGACATGATACCATCCTCGACCCATGCACAGCACATCACCCATGAGACAGCGAGACACACCCCGCCAAACATCGTCCTCTACGTCCGCCTTATTCGCCTCCCTCTCCTCTCTCCCTCCTTCTACTCCCCCTCCTCCTCCTCCCCATATCCCCCTCCCTGCCCTTCCTCCTCCCCGCACCCCCTCCACGCCACCTTCTTGGTTCGGGATGTGGAGGGCGACGCCCCACAGAGATAGGGAGGAGGAAGTTTAAAAGGGGGGGACGGGGGAAGCAGGGGGACAGGGGAGGGAGGGGCAGGAAGAGGATGGACATCGGGGCAGAGGGGAGGGATTAAGCGGAAGGGACAGAGAGGAGAGTGGGAAACAGGGGAGGGAGGCAGGAGGACGACGGTCTCTGAATACCTCCGATAGCCTCTGGACGCGGACGACGACGACGACGACGACGACGACGACGACGACGACGACGGCGGCGGCGGCGGTGGCGGCGGCGGCGGCGGCGACGGCGGCGGCGACGGCGGCGGCGACCGACTCCAGGCGAGGCTGCGCGGGCGTCGCCTGTGGCGGCAACTAGGGTCGGATAGCTTTCCACGGCCAGCTGCCCGAAGACGATGAAGCCCACGGCTGTGCGAGGAGGGGGAAGAAGGAAAGAGAGAAGGGGGAGGAGAAGGACGCGAAGAGATTTTGATGTCGACGCGGACGCTGCCGCGCTACAGCCGAGTGATGGCGCGTCCTCCCCGAGGGGTGCAGGGCCCGGCCCATGTGCCTCCACTGGAGGCGACCCTCAACTGCACAGACAGGGACAGCCACAAAGAGAGAGGGATCTGCACCAGCGACCTTGCTGGCCATCGCTCGGACGTCCATTCCCTGAGCTTTTTCCGGTTTCGTGCGTGGTTGTATTCGCCACATGGTCAATGATGCTCCTCGATGGTCCTCGCCGAAGGAATAATGCACACGCCCGAGCGATGCCAAGGGACAGCCACCAAGAAAGAGGGGTCTGCACCAGCGACCTGGTGCCGACAGGGCCGAGCTGGACGAAGGGCGCATGGCTCATGCCCTGCCGTCGACGCCAGCAGAAGCCCCAAGAGCCGGAGGAGCCAGCACCCCCAGCTCCCGCGGCCTCGCCCGGTGGCCGCGCGGCGAACGGGAGAGCACCGCCGCACGACCACCCGTGGGAAGGGCCGTCTCCACGCAGGCCGTTGCCATGACACGCTCGAGATTTGCTCAGACCGGCTGCGAGGAACGAGGTGCGAGGCTTCCACTCGGAGTTCACCGACCGTTCCTCCGCGCCGTCCCCGTACACGTCGTTCACCCCTAACCGTGCTCGTTTCTGATCGTGCTCGTTTCTGCTTGCTCCCGGCCCCCTAAGTGGACAGGAAGAGGCCCAGGATGGAACACTTAGAAGTGAGAGGACCCTGGCCCCCCAAGCACAAAACTCGAAGAACCCTCGAATGCTCAGAAAGTGAACCATGCTTTACCCCCTCCCGCGGCAGCGCCTCCCGGGCGGAGAGAGGCCGGCCGCCACCCGGGCGGAGAGAGGCCCGCCTCCGCCTGCCTCCCAGTCCGCGGCGGGGCTGGGGCCAGGGCGGAGGGCGAGGGCGGAGGTCCGAGGGGATGCGGAGGCAACTGCTGGGAGGAGGAGGAACAGGAAGAGGAGGACGACGAGGAGGAGGAGGAAGAGGAGGAAGAGGAGGAGGAGGA
The DNA here is from genome assembly GCA_963575745.1 of Prorocentrum cordatum. Lineage (NCBI taxonomy): Eukaryota > Dinophyceae > Prorocentrales > Prorocentraceae > Prorocentrum > Prorocentrum cordatum. The sequence continues at coordinate 439,416 of CAUYUJ010004313.1, forward strand.
AGAGGAGGAGGAGGAGGAAAAGGAGGAGGTGAAGGAGGCAACTGCTGGGAGGTCTTCGTCGGGAAGGACGAAGGAGGATTGATCGGGGAGACGTAAGGCTCGGGCACGGGGGACTCGGGTTGGCCTGACGGGGTCAGCGAAAAAATGACGAGACCCGATCTGAAATTTGACGCGAACTCCCGCTGCAGACATCCCACGAAAACTGGACCGTCAAAATCCAATAGACGCGCTCGTCAAAAAACGTCGGCAAACCCGAGTTCCGGCTTACTCGAGTCTTACGCGTCCCCGAATTGAGCCCCATTGGGGGGGGGCTGCTACGCCGAAGTGGGCCTCGGATTCAGCGGGATCAAGCGGGCTTTTAAGCGGGATTCAGCCGGGGCTTTAGCGGGATCAAGCGGGATGAAGCCGGACTTCGGACCCGGGCAGAATCAGAATTAGACCTCCCAGGAGTTGCATCCGAAAGGGAGGGTCGGTGGGGGAACAGGCGCGGAGGTCGAGTCGTCTGGGGTGACCTGATGATACCTTGCTCATCTTAGTCTTGCCGTGCGGGAGGGGGAGGATGGGGACGGGGAGGGGATGGAGAGGCCGCACAAAGGGGGCACCAAAGCCAATTGCGACACGGGCGAGGAATGCGAGGAGGAAAGGGAGGGGAGGGGGGGGGAGACCAGGGGGAGGAAGAGTAAGAGGAAGAGGAAGAGGAAGAGGAAAGGAATGATGGCGATGGTGATGATGGTGATGATGGTGCTGATGGAGCGCCGGCCTGCCGGTGCAGGAGCTCGGCGAGACGAGGCTCACGGTGACGAGGGGGGACACGCTGCGAACGGTCTCTTATTCGGCGTTTCGCCATTGGGCGGAAGGGGGGGGGGGGTCTGGCTCCGGACCTCTGCTTAGCGCGAATGATTGGAACAATGCTCTCATGGAGAGTCCTGAGGCGAAGACCCTGTGCTTACCCCACCTGCTCCTCGGAACAGGCGCCAGGAACAGCCAAGATAGACTCCACTGGTAGGGAGCCCACAAAAGGATGTACGCGCCCAGCTATGTACATGAACACGGCCCCTTGACCCGCGAGACCGGCCGCGTAATACGAACATTCGCGCCATGCGAACTCTCGAAACCAGCGTGGATTCATGTGCTTGCACGTCCTTTTTTCGCTCCTGAACTGGGGGGGGGGGGGGGCGAGGCCCCGCGCCGATCGGCAAAACAGGGCACAAGGAAACGAGCACAACACCTGCACAAACACGCTGCCTCGAGCGGCCCCCATCCGAGAGCGCGAGGCGGGCTCCCCGGGGAGCACCGGCACGGTCGGGGGCCGGGTGGCCGCGGCATGCGGCCGCGGTACAGTCGGGGCGTTGACCTAAGGAACCCCAAATAAGGAACGGGGCCCCTTTCTCCCATAAGTTGAACTTCGAATTCCCCTGGAAAACCTCAGGAAAACAGAAGGCAAACTGTAGAACCATCAAGGAACACCGAGCCCCTCCCCAACGAAAAGGGTTCCTTCTTCAGGGCCCCAGCTGTACATGCAGGATTGCGAGGCGGTCTGGAGCTCTTGTCTTTTTTGAGCTAGTTGCACTGCAGTCGGACCCAAGACAGATGAGCATCCTTCAAGAGCACGAGACCCCCCGCTGGCCCAGACTGAAGAGCATTCGAGGGTGCCCTCCCCCGGGATGCAGAAGAACATCCAACAAGCTCGCAGAACACGAGGGTACCCTCCCCGAACCGACCTCGGTCGTATACCTCGGTACGGCTGTAACAACACCACCATGTCGGGTCGGGAACGAGTGGCGGACGCCCAGATCCTGGGCGGTTCCAAGGGGGATAGTCAGGGGCGATGCCACCTCCTCCAAGAGACGGGCCCCCCCAGGGACCCCCAGAGTCCTCCTCGATCATTGTTGGTCTCCTCCTGCTCCTCCTCCTCCTCCTCCTCCTCCTCCTCCTCCTCCTCCTCCTCCTCCTTCTCCTCCTCCTCCTCCTCCCAAGGACGCCCAGGAGCGCCCAGAACCTCCTCGATCCTCGTTCCTCCCTTCTCCTGCTCCTTCTCCTCCTCGATCCTCGATTTCCAGAACGTGGCGCACGCTGATATGATGATATATGAACTACGGAACCGTAGAGCTGGTGGGCGAAGCGCCACATCCACGGACCCAGGAAAGTACCCCCGACACATGGTGTCAGCGCCGCTTGACTTGAAGCGACGGAACGCGCCGATTCTGCACTGAAGCGGGGCCCGTCGCTAACCCTGAAGGGGCCCCAGGACACACAAATAAATGTACACAAATAACAGGATTCCCCATACTTTCCCAAATTGTCTGGGTATTTGTCTTCCCCCCATTTCCCATATTTCCCAATATTTTTCTGGGAATCGACGATGAATTGTGTCTGTGTGTGTTTTCCCTCCTGGAAACCATGCGCCTGCACCCATGTTTGCGCCTCAATGTGCCCTGGAAGCGACAGGACTGCTGTGTTACCAGCTTGCCTCTGCAATGCTTTGCTTTATCTGGTGCCTTGTTGTTCGGGTCCTGGCCCCCACGTCCAGAAGCAGTCTGTTGAACTGCTTCGGGTTCTGAAAGCACTTGCTTGAAAACGCCAAGAGAACGGCCCTGCCGTTCCCGGGGCAGTGACCACCCCCCAAAGGTGAGATCCCTTGCCCGTTCAACGCCCGAAATGGGTACGAGGAAAAGGAGTACACTGCCCAACAACAAACGTTGTTCAAAACCGACAGCGGCCGCTGTCGGGCAGGCGGCCTTCTGTCTCGAATGGACACCGTCAGCGGCGGCGCGGACAGCGAGTCCTATTCGAAGCGACAGGAACTGTGAATGGACTTTGGCCTCTCATTCTTTCCGTACCCGTTTCGATCGTGCCGCTGGCGGCGACGGATGGAAAAGGGCCGGCCTGGCACCCATTAGAAGCCGAAGAAAGAACGAAACATGTCGGCATAAAGATGAACTTTTTGCGCTCAGCGCGGATGTCTTGGATCCGCGCTGGACCCCCCTTCCTGGTGCGCGGAGCGAGCCAGGGGCGGCGCCGGGCCAGCGCGGATCCGAGAAATCCGCGGGGAGCGCCCAAGGTTGATGTGTGTGCCGTTGTTTCTTCTCCGATGGCGGCGGCGGAAGGAAAGGGCCGGCCTGGCACCCAGTAGAAGCCGAAGAGGCCGACCTGGTACATCACCTGGGCTAGCCAGTGGGGGGCTCTGCAGGCACGGGCGGGCGGGCGCTCGCAGGCGTGCGGCGGGCGCGGCGCCTCCGAGAGCGGAGCGGTGGCGCCGTGGCGCCGAGAGCTCGGAGCGAAGCTCGGGAAGACTCTGGCGGCGTAGCGTGGGCGTGGAACAAGGAAGACCCGGGGAGAAGCGCCCAAGACGAAGCCAGGACGAGGATAACATCGGGTGGGGATAAACCAAGAATCTCTGAGGTTCGGCGGCTCTGGAGGATGTCTCGGGCGCCGAGGCCTTCTCAGAGCGGTCTGGAACGCCCTGAGAGCGCTCTGGAACGCTCTGGAATGGATTTGTCATCGTCCCAGCTACGTCCGAGCGCCACGGTGAGAAGAGACAAACAGCAGACGCGAGAGGGACTTGAGACTCTTTTTGTTTCGGATGGGACGGCCAGTCGCCGTTCGACACGCCACACACGTACAGCGTACCAACCTGATTCCTTAGGTCCGAGAAGCACAGGCGGGGTCTCGCGCCAGAGTCGCAACCGCCTCGCACGAACTTATCTGGTCGATTGCACAAGGATGTTCGCGCATGTTGGAGCGAACCGCTCCTGAAAATCAAAGGAATGCATCTAATCGACTGCGCTGGCCGAAAAGGAATCTCACCTGCAAGCCAGATGATTAGCGGAATATTGGAGATGCTTGGAAGGCATTGCACCTATGGTTGTAGACTAAGTGTTAGGCATCGGAGGACATCATACAATCAACGAAGCGTTCCTTTTTGAAACGCCCAAGGGTCTCTTGGGGGCTGGTGGAGCCGTCTAAAGGACATCCTCCTCCTGGAACGCATTCGTTCTGTCCTCCGACACGCATGAAGCTCTACTTACACACTCGGTGGAGGTAGCGCGTATGCGCATGACGACATGCAGTCTCTGTGGTGGCAGCAGTGGTTGTGTTTATCATGTCGGCGGCACTTGTTTGGGACCTCCGCAATATTAAGCGCGTGTTCAGATGTTATCATTGTCGGTAGGGCCCTTTCCAATCCAAGAGCATCTAGGCAAGCCGTCCGATTACGACAATTTGAATCGTAGCCAAATTCCCAAATCGCCAGCCACCGAGATATAGCGGAGAATAGACGTGGATTTTGCAACAGCGGTGCGGAGCGGGCCCAGAAAGAAGTTCCCGCAACCATCGCCCACTTGTCACGGGGAGGAAGGGCAACGCGATTGTCATACAGAAAATCCCAAGCGCGTCTCATAAACGCGCCCCCCAGATTCTCTGGAAATGAATAATTGGCAAGCTGGTCAAACGAGTCTTGGACTTTAACAGGATCGACCATATCGTCATACCGCCATGTCAGGGCCCATGGCCCCAATATGCCCAAGTCTCGCTGATGGTCAAGCCTATCCAATATGTGCTTCACCTGATCCTTGCTTCCGCAAAGCGACGTCAACATCTGACACCGCCAAGCTTCTTGTCGTTTGCTGTGCACTTTGAGCAGAAACTCGTATTTCGATGGGTCGTGTACCTGCTGGATCTGTTGAAAGAACAGGCCCACGTCGGCGCCCTTGTTCTCGAGGGAGAAATTCATGATCAATCGCGCCTTGTACTCGCCCCCCCTGTTCCACCTGAGCAGCAACAGGCGGGCGTCTTCCGCGATGCTGGAATTGTTGCTGCCTGAAACCATTCCGACGTACACGTCCACATTCCTTGTCAGCCGAGCCCCTTGCTCAGTGATGCCGGCCGCCCCTTCTAGAACATTGGTGACGCAATCCCGAAGGTGCGGCCACACAGACGGGTTCGCTAACTGCACGAACACCGCAACAGCTGGCGTCGGAGGCCCCCCCAACACACTAGCAGGCGGCGTCGAGGAAGATGCGCGCCCACTCGACCAAGTAGCATACGTCGTATGCAACGAGACTATCTGAGAGTACGCAAGTATCGATGTGCAGGCAACAGCGCAATAATGAAGAGCCCTACGCGTGGGCGAGTGCAGGTGCGGGCACCCTGGCAAGACCATGAAGCACGCGCGGCAACCCACCAATTGAGGCAACTTGGGGCCGCTCGGAGCCGACCATAGCCGCATGCCAACTTGAGCCAAAATGGCTTGAGCGAAATGGCTTCAGCCACAATGGCTCAGAAGGCCACAGGAGTGGCTCCAATCCCCGGCGTTTTACATTCGTTTCTATCGGTTGGGCCTCCCCTGGAGTGCGAATCCGTTGTGTTTACATCCATTCCTCACTGTTTTACATAGGTCCCTATATAGATTTGGACTCCCCTGGGGCAGGAGTCCTTGGTGTTTTACGCGTGTTCCTATGGATTGCCACTCTCCTGACGTATGTTCTTATATATTGGGCATATCCTGGGGAACGAATCCTCCCTAGGAGGCCCCATGAGGATCCAGGAGGCTCCTGGAGGCCCCAAGAGACCACGCGAGTGCCCCAAGAGGCCACAGGAAGCCCCAGGAGGCTCCAGGAGGGTTTCAAGAGGCCCCAGGAAGCCCCCAGCTCATGCGCAGAGACACACTAATACTAGTGAGACTCATTCGCGCTCCAACTCATTCACAGTTATATTCACTCCCAGATCGTCAATATCCAAGTCCACTTCTATTCGTAAACTCTTGCACATAGACACTCACGGCGGCCAGGTCCATGCAAATAGCTGCACAAATCGGGCGTTCCGGGCAGTGAGTCTTGATCCGAGCGGGTCATCGGCCTCCTTTAACTGACAGTCACTCCTGGGTTCCTGACGCTTGGATATGGAGGACGTATCCGGCGGGAGCCTCGTATGTGAGTGAATTGCGAGGAAACCTAACGCGGGAGCCCCCTCCCTATGGGGCCCGCAGCTCATGTCGTATTCAGTCCGAGGGGGTCATTGGCCTCCCGTAACTGTCGTCTCTTCTGGGCTCCGGAAGTTTGAATGCGGAGGGAATCTCAGGCAGGAGCCTCGTCTGACGTCATCGCGAGGAAGTCTCAGGCGGGAGTCCCTTCCCTATGGGGCCCACAGCTCACGTTTCTAATCCGAGAGCGTTACTGTCGTCACTTTGGGGCTCCTGGGGCGTGGATATGCAGGAAGTATCACGCGGGAGCCTCATATCTGAGTGCGATGCGAGGAAATCTCAGGCGGGAGTTCCCTCCCTATGGTGCCCGCAGTTGTTTTTTTTGTTTTCATCCGAGCGGGTCATCGGCCTCCTGTAACTGTCGTCACTTTTGAACTCCTGAGGCCAGAAAAATGTAGAAAAAAAGCGGGGACCTCGTCTGTGAGCGAATCACAACAAAGGCTCAGGCGGGACCCCCCTCCCTCTGGGGCCCGCAACTCATGTTTTTAATCGGAGCAGGTCATCGGCCTTTTGTACATGTCGTCACTTTTGGGCTCCTGGAATCTGAATATGGAGGAAGTATCAAGCGGGGGCCTCGTCTGTGAGTGAGATGCGAAGAAGTCTCAGGCGGGAGCCCCCTCCCTGCGAGGAAGTCTCGGGAGGGAGCCCCCTCCCTATGGGACCCGCACCTCACGTGTTTTCTCTGGGTCGTCCTCCGGCGCGCGCTTCTTCTGGGTCGTCCTCCAGCGCGCAGCCGGTGGGACCCACGTCGTGCGTTTCCTCGTTTCCTCTCTTGCAACCTCCGGGACCGTTTTGGGGGTCCTCTTGGGTCGTCTTCGGGGCCCAGGAGGAGGGGGGGAAGGAGGGGCCAGGCGGAGCTAAACAAACGATTGCTTCCGCAGCAAGCAGATAGAAGCCGAGTTCGGGAAAGAAATCGGGGTGTACAAGAGAACCCCCGCCAAGAACTCGTTTCGGTCTCGTGTTCGTGTCGTGCGCGTAGGCGAGGCGAAGCTGCGTCAGCGGTGGCCCGGGGGTGTCCCGCGGTGTCTGGTGGTGTGATGGAATCCGAGGGTGGGAAAGAGATCGAAGTGAACAAGAGACCCCTTGCCAGGATATCGTTGTCGGTTTCGTGTTCGTGCCGCTCGTGTGGGCGAGGCGAAGCTGCATAGGCGGGCGAAAAGAATGAACCAGCAGTGCTTACGGCAAAACCGGGCAACGTTTTGCCGTGCCCCGCGATTGGCCAACGGTGCCCCGGGGGGGTCCCGTGGTGTCCAGTGGTGTCCCCCCTAGTTGGCCGGCGGTGGCCTGGGTGTCCCGCGGTGTCCCGTCGTGTCTGGTGCTATGTGATGCGGTGCTATGCTATGCTATGCGATGCTGTACATGCTACGCTATGCTACCAATGCGATGCTAAGGTATGTGTTGTGATGCGATGAGATTATAATTACGATGTGCTATGCTATGCTATGCGATGCGATGCTATGATATGCTATGCTATACTACGCCATACTGTGCTATGCGACGGTATGCTAGTAAATGCGATGTGATGCGATGCGATGCGATGCGATGCGATGCTATAAGATGACATGCGATGCTATGCGGTGCGATGCTACGCTGTGCTCGTATATGCTGTGCTGTGCGATGCTATGCGATGCTACACTATGTTCTAATATGCGATGCAATGTTATGTTGTAGCTCCAGTTGGTCCCCCCTTCCTCTCCCCCTTCACCACACACACAACATCCTTATCACCCGAAGGGTGGTCGTACATGTAGGTATGCACTGGCAAGATCTCGCAACCAGAGACGCAGCCGCCTCGCACACACTTGCCTGGAGCGGGGAGGGATGGAGAGGAATGGGAACGATCTAGAAGGAGCGGGGAGGGGTGCGGAGTGGGGTGTCTTGTGGGCCTCTTGGACTGTCACAGAGCGCTCTGGGATCCACAGGCGCCTACGGAGGCCGTCTTGGAGGGCTCTGCGGGTCATCTTCGGGCGATCCTGGGGGCTTCTTGGGCCGTCTTGGAGGCCTTTCTGGGATGTCTTGCGGCGATCTTGGGGTTCTCTGAGGCCGTCGTGGACGCTATTAATAACAGAAAACGAAAATGCTAAAAACATACGCTTCCCCGAGGAATTGGGGCGATGTGTGTTTCTTGCGGCCCTCCTAGGTGTCCTCTTGGAGCCCTCTTGAAGGGCTTGGGGGGCCTCTCGGGCCGTCTTGAAACCATCTTGGGCGCCTTGGCTCTTGGACCGTCTCGGAAGCCTCCTGGACCGTCTGGCGAGCGCCTTCGGGCCCTCCGAAAGCCCCTCGAAGGCCCGCAATGAGTCTCGGACTCCGAGGGACACAGTGGGCACCCTCGGGGGAGGGGGGAGTTTGGGAAAGGTGTGCCGCCTCGGGCCCCAGGAGCCTGGTCGCGGGGTCCGCATGGTGATGGGCAATTATGATGAGCGCTCGCGCGCTGCAGTCAGAGCCACCTTAAGCCAAAATGGCTACGGATGCTCGTGGGGCGTCTTTTGGGGCCCCTTTGGGGCCTCGTTGGGCCTCTAGGGTGCCTCTAGGGGGCCTCTTGGGCTCTGGTGGGGGCCTCTTGGGGCCTCTTGGGGCCTCCTGGAGGCCTCGTGGGGCGGAAGGCTTGAATTATCGTTCGTGTTCCCCCTCTTGGGCCCCTCTTGGGCCCCTTTGGAGCCGTCTTGGGGCCCTCTTGGGCGATCTTGGGCGCCTCTTGGGCCGTCTTGGGGCGCTCTTGGGCTGTCTTGGGACTCTCTTGCGCCGTCGTGGCGCCGCCTTTGGGTGCCTCTGAGGCCGTCTCGAGCTGATGTCTGGGGCCTCGTGAGCTGTCTTGGACCGTCGGAAGCACGAAACAGCGAGAACACGAAACACCTTCAAAACCACTTCGAGAAAGCATACTTATTTCGCCTCCTGAGTGCCTCGTGGGAGTCCTTCTGAGGGCATCTTGGTCGTCTTGAAGCCCTCGTGGGCTGTCTTCAAGCCATGTTGGACAAATTTTGAAACGCTCTTTTGCGGTCTTGGGCTCGCTTGGAGAGCTTTTGGGCCATCTTGGCGCCTTCTTGGACGACTCTCGGCCCCCTGTGACGTTTTTTGGCGCCCCTCGCCGGGCCCGAAACGAACCACGCATGCGCTTCGCGCGCGCTTAGATTCTAGTGACCGTTACTCCACGTTGTGCCTATCGGGTCCGCTCTCCCTCGGCGACATCATGCCATACTCGTGCGTGGGCGTCCATGTAGCGCAGATTCGGTGCAAATCAGGCACCTCTCGCGTACAGAAGGCTGAAAGTGGGCGGATCTGCAAGATGCACAGAACATGCCAAAGGAGGAGACGACGAACAAACTTTCGCCAATTCGCGCAACGAGCTTGTTCTGAGAAGAGCCTTCCGGAACATGCTCGTATCCTTCGTCATTTTCGATTCGGGAAGTTGGCACCGCCGCGAAATTGCGAGACATTCAAAACCCCAACAAGTCCCCAGACAATCCCCAAGACACCCTGGACAGCCGGACACCCCGGGCACCCTGGACGCACCGGACAATCCCTGGACAACCCCTGGACACCCCGGACTCCCTGGACACCCCGGACTCGCTGGACAACCCGGACACCCCGGACACCCTGGACACCGCGGGCACATCGGACACCCCGGACGCCCCAGACATCCTGGACACCCTGGACACCCCGTACACCCCGGACACCCCAGGCATGCCGGACACTTCTATCATCAACACTCATTTCATAAACTTCCTCCTCCACATGACCACCACCATCAACAGCATCACCAGCATAACCATGATCTTCATGATCTTCCTCCTCATCCTGCTTCCCCCTCCTCATCATCTATCCTCTCCCCCTTCTTATTCACATCTCTTCTCGTCCTGTCCTTTCCTCCTTTTCCTCTCTCCTCTTTCTCCTTTTCCTCTCCTCCTCTTTTTCCTTTCCCTTTTCTCCTCCTCATCATCATCATCTTCCTTGTTCGCCTCCTCCTCCCTCCTCCTCACGTTCTCGCCTTCGTCATCCCTAATAGGTCTTTCTCTCATTATTATTATTATTATTATTATTATTATTACTAGTATTATTATTGTTAATATTATTTATTAGTATTATTATTATTAGTATTATTAATATTATTCCCCCCTTCCTCTTGCCACTCGTCCCTGCTCTTTTTTGAGATCATTTTTTTATTCCGGCCGGTAACGCTCGTTACCCGGGGGGGGGGGGGGGTCGTGCCCCCCGGGTAACGGTAACGCTTGGGCTGGGCGGGGTATGGCGAAGCAGGGGCGCTCTGCGATCGCCATAGTATGCGCGCGAGCAGCACTCTCTGCCTGAGAGCACCACAGTGGCTTGCGATTCGAGTACAAGCGCAAAGCCCGCCGCGTGGTCCCGGCACCACGCCCGCGCCCGCGCGCGCGACGACGATGATCGACGAGCGACGAGCGACGAGGTCGACGACGACGACGACGACGTTTGCCGCCTGTTTCGGCCTCCGGAGGCCGTTTTCGGGCGCCGTCGACGACGACGACGACGACGACGACGACGACGACGACGACGACGACGACGATTCGAGTACAAGCGCAAAGCCCGCAAGCACCAGCATCGCGCATGCGAGCGCCGCAATGGCCTGCGAGCGCCCACAGTGCGCCTGCGACCACCACACCACAGTGCGCATGCCTTCGGGCACCAGCATGTTGGAGGGGAAGACCGAGACCCCCCCCGCGTACGAGCGTTACCGTTACGGGGGGGGGGGGGAGGGAGAGGCCCGGGTAACGAGCGTTACCCCCCAGAGGATAAAAAAACAATCTCTTTGTGGTTTTCTCTCTCCCTCTCTCTCTCTCTCTCTCTCTCTCTCTCTATCTTCCTCATGACAACCACCATCAACGCCCCAGCCCGGAGTAGTGGCTTCAGTTAGTGCCCCGCCCGCCAGTCTGGCGTCGCCGGTGGCTGTGGTAGATCTAGCCCCCACCCGTGAGCCCTCACAGAGTGAACATGACATGTAATGGCCCGCCCGCCCGCCCGAAAATCCCATGACTGAGCGACGGCTTCACTTGGTGCCCCGCCCGCCCGGCACGAGTCATCAGCGGTTGTGGTTCATTTCCCCCCACCATGTTCCATCGCAGAGTAAAGGCTGCATTTACTGTCCCGCCCGCCCGCCCGACTGAACGCCCCATCCCTGAGTGAAGCTTGAACTTAATGCCCCGCCCGCCCGACCAGCGCACTCGGTGATCGTGGCATATGTTTCCCCCAACCTTGTACCATCACAATGAAGAGCGTTACGTTTAATATGCCGCCCGCCCAACCGACCGAACGCCCCACCACTGAGGGAAGAGTGCATTGAATGTCCCACCCGCCCGACAGGCGTCTTCGATGTTTGTGATAAATGTCTCCCAAACCTTGTCCCATGACTGATTGAAGATTTGATTTAATGCCACCCCCGCCCGACACGAGTCCTCGGCGGTTGTGCTACATTTCCCCCCACCATGTCCCATCACAGAGGGACAGTACATTTAATGTCCCGCCCGCCCGCCCGACTGAACACCCCATCCCTGAGTGAAGCTAGAGTTTAATGCCCCCATCGGTTATTGCGCCCATCGGTTATGAAGCTGAGTGAAGCGCATTCGGTCATTGTGGCATATATTTCCCCCAACCTTGTACCACCACAGTGAGGAGCGTTACGTTTGCTGTACCGCCCGCCCAACTGACCGAACGCCCCACCACTGATTGAAGATTGCATTTTGTTTTTAATGAGCAGAAATAACTGGCCGGGCAACAGGCGAACGTCACCTGCGAATCTCGTCGGACCGTCCGAGAGCAAAACGGTCTTCGCAAACAGAGGCGATGATGTCCGCAAGCGGAGCTCACCTGCAAGTCGGCTCAGCAGCCCGACACGCCCGTGCGCGAGAGGCATACCGAGTGACCCGCTGAAGACTCCCCGCCGCTGAACAATTTAAACTAATGGCCAGGAGAGCCTGCTGGAAGATAAGATGGAGGGAGGGCACGAGCGACCAGCTTTGTGACGCCGAGGGAGCGGCCGGGGGGCGGCTCAGGAGGCCCCAGGGAGAGGAGGGGGAACCCAGATTGTGACCTTCTTGGGCCCGTCTTGACCGAAACGCATACTTTTAGCAATGCTCCTCCGAGCCCATGGGGCGCGCGCGCGCTGACAACGCGCTCCCCGACCGTCGGCTCGAGGAGCAGCAGGAGGAGGTAAAATGAGCATCGTTTAACCGATCCCTATCCCCACTGGCGTGGCCTGGGCCCTGCTGGTCGATTTACCTTTTAGACGCAGATGCAAGTCAACATTCTCTGTTTCCTCCTGCCCCTTCCTCATTCCTCCTCCTCCGCTCTCATCGACCATTCGACGGGTGATCTGTCGCCAAGCTACGGGCCAGGAAAAATGCAGCGCTACATCGCCTTGCTGCACCTATGGAATACCATGAGACAAACCATGCTACGCTATAAAGCGCAATGCCACTATGCAGTATACAATGCAATCACATAATACACCCTGCAGTGCGCATTGCATGCCATGCTATGCTGTGCTGTGAAATGCGATGGTCTTCAATGGGATAATACGCTGAGCCATATCATTTTATGTTTCCCATGAAGAGCGGTGCTACCGCGATACATGGTATGCACAGACACCGCATACCGTGCTACGCAATGCAATGCAACCATATTGTGAGCTGCTAGGCTAAAACGAAGAGGACGACAGCAAGAGCAACAACGGGGGTGTGACATGTGCATGAGTTCTGTTTGCTGTTGCGCAGAGCAGTACGATGCTGTTCGATTAATTTATGCGCATTGGACGCAACGATGTGTCATGAGATGCAATGCCATGCTAGGCAATCGCTGCCCCGACAACAGGCGAACGTCACCTGCTAATCCGCCAATCCCTTGTGGGTCTCCAGGCGTGTGAGATTGTTCTACCCCCCATTATCCCCCCCAAGGGACCCCAAACCGGAATTTTGACCCCCCTGGCCTGGGCCGGCCCCGGACCGAACTCACACGGGGCGGTCTGGGCTCCCTGGGATCGCCTTTCAGCTGCACGACAGCACCTGACGCCTCCCAACAAGCCGCCACGACGGTCCACGAGAACCCGAAGTCGCCGAAAGATCGTTCCAAGACCCCCAAGATGAGCTCAAAACGGCCCAAGAGGCCGCAAAGACACCCCACGAAGCGTCCAAGACACCCCAAAAATCGTCCCAGTCACTCGAGAAAAAAAAAACATGTTTCGCATACTCGCCTTTTCGGCTTTCACAACGTCCAAGACGGGCAAAGAAACATTCAACATCGCCCCCGGACGGCCGAAGGGGCCCCCAAGAGGGGTCGACAAGGATCCAAAAACAACCCACGAAGCCCCAAAGACGGCCCAAGAGGGCCCCCAGACAGCTCCAAGAGGGAGTCCAGAAGGCACACGTTCGAGCCTTCGGCCCCAAGACGCCCCCAGCCTGCCCCAAGAACACCCCAAGAGGCCCTGAGGGACCCCCAAGAAAACCTCAAAGGCCTCCAGGAAGCCCCCAAGAAGCTCCCAAGAGGCCCCAAAACTTGGCCCAAGATGCCTCGAGGCGGCCAGATATGGCATACAGACAGGCCCAGATGCCACCAAAACGCCGCAAAAGGGCACCAAGAGGTACGATAACAGCAACGAAGCAACAGGAACGATGTCGAGCGCCGTGCCATGATTCGGACAAGCCTCGTGAAATGTAGTCCTGGAGGCGCAATAGTTCATACAGGGGTCGGCGGATGTGGCGTAATCCGATACAATCTCGTCGGACCGTCCGAGAGCAAAACGGTCTTCGTCCCTTACTGTCCCTTGCACTGTCGGCCCTCACTGTCTCAGTGTATGACTGTATGCGCTCCTTCGCCTGGCTCGGTTCCTGGGCATCGTTTCTGCATAGGTTGCTGTGGATGCGGGCAACGGAACTACTCACAATCGCCCATCAAAATTTCGGGATCCGACTGAAAGGCGTAATTAGGCCTCTTGATGGCATCACTATTCCAGAAGACCCGTAGGCGACGCCACTGCAAGATCGCGAGTCGAAGACAACCTACGCTTCATCCATGTATGCTCCACATACAGAGCCCCAGGCTTGACCCCCACGAACGAAAACAATACGGCGACCGCAATTAGCAACGAAAGAATCCGCCGGCCCACTTGTGAGTCTACCAGGCTGTAGGACTAGGTTGCTGCTCCCTGCGCCAGTTGCAGTTTCAAGTCTCCAATGATAAAATCATGCTTTCTGCTTTGTACTGTACATTGTTACTGTCCACGCGGGGGGGGGGGGCGACAAAGGATTCGGGGGCGAATCCCACCCCTGTGTTTCCTAATGTTTCGGGTTTGCTTTTCCTTTTCGGTGTGTCGGGGTGGTGGGTCGGTCGGTTTGTTGATCTTGAGGCGGAGCTCTGTCTGAATCGGTTTTGTTTCCGTTTCTTGTTTTCTCGTCCGTCGGTGGGGCATGGCCAGGATTGCGCCTGGGGCTTGGGGGGGGGGGACCTGAGAGAAGCGGTGGGAGGGCCGCCGTTTGGTCACGAATTTGACTGCGCGACCCCTCGCACACTCAGATTCGAGACCAGGGGGAGGGTTGCGACCTGGGGGTGGGGGTGGGGGTGACATTTAAGAGTATGTGACCTGCGCTGTTTGCTCGCGCCGAGACGTTTGTTTTTCCGCGCGGCATCTCATGGCGTGAGCTTGCTCGCGTGCACGGTTGTGGCGCGCGCATTCGAAAATATCAGGTCTAGCAGTAGTGGCCGTATCTGTACTCATGTAAATACTACTATAATACTTAGGTCATGCTCGTGCGTTTGCTCATTGTCCTACACCTCCTCCTGACCTTACGCATACAGCAGCGTCGCATCATTATTTCTACTAGGTGATCTGCTGATGCTACTTCTGCTCCAGATGTGCCACGAATCCGCGGCGCCGCTCATCATCATCATCATCATCATCATCATCATCATCATCATCATCATCATCATCATCATCATCATCATCATCATCATCATTGTCGTCATCATCATCATCATCATCATCATCATCATCATCATCATCATCATCATCATCATCATCATCATCCTCGTCATCCTCAGCATCGACATCATCAGCATCATCACGCCGCCTCATCCCCCTCCTCCTGCGCATCGTCATCATCATCATGTATCCTCATCCTCCTCCTCCTCTTCCTCCTCCTCCTCCTCCACATCATCATCATCATCATCATCATCAGCATCATCATCATCACCATCATCATCATCGCCATCATCATGGTCTCCCTTCATCCTCGTCCTCTGCCGCGTCGTCACCATCATCAGCA
The DNA here is from genome assembly GCA_963575745.1 of Prorocentrum cordatum. Classification (NCBI taxonomy): domain Eukaryota; class Dinophyceae; order Prorocentrales; family Prorocentraceae; genus Prorocentrum; species Prorocentrum cordatum. Next base: position 454,680 of record CAUYUJ010004313.1, read on the forward strand.
TCATCATCATCATCATCATCATCATCATCATCATCGCCATCATCATCCCTTCTCGTCATCGCCCTCGCCCTCGTCATCATCACCATCATCATCATCGTCATCATCATCATCGTCATCATCGTCATCATAATCCTAATCGTCATCACCGTCGTCGTCATCACCATCATCATCGTCTCTCCTCCTCCTCCTCCTCCTCCTCCTCCTCCCCCTCCGCCTCTTCGCTTCCCATGTCAGGACGGAGGGGGAGGAGAAGGGATAAGTAGTGGAGAGGAGGGGGCCGGTACGATGAGAAATGATAAGAAGCCTCCACAATGAAAATCAATAAGAACACCCTACAATCAAAAACAATAAGAAACCCATACAATCAAAAACAATAAGAAACCCATACAATCAAAAACAATAAGAAACCAATACCATCAGAAACAATCAGAAACCTGTAAAATCAAAAACAATAAGAAACCCATACGATCAAAAACAATAACAAATACATACAATCAAAAACAATAAGAAATCCGTACAATCAAAAAAAAAGGAAACCCATACAATCAAAAACAATAAGAAATCCCTACAATCAAAAACAATAAGAAATCCGTACAATCAAAAACAATAAGACACCCGCACAATCAAAAACAATCAGAAAACGTCTTGGGTCCACAAACCCTGTGAGGGTACAAAAAAAAAAAAAAAACTTGTGAGGGTACCCAAAAAAACAAAACAACAATGGTTTTCGTGCCTTCAGGCTGCCTGGGCGGATCTGGGCTGGAGGGGCCCGGAGGAAGCCCGAAGACGCGAAAACAATTGTTTTTTTGGTTTTTTGGGTGCCCTCACAGGTTTTTTGTGTTTTTTTATTTTTTTTTGTGTTTTTTGGGTACCCTCACAAGGTTCGTGGACCCAAGACGTTTTCTGATTGTTTTTGATTGTATGGATATCTTATTGTTTTTGATTGTACGGATTTCTTATTGTTTTTGATTGTATGGATTTGTTAGCTGGAGGGGCCCGGAGGAAGCCCGAAGACACGAAAACAATTGATTTTTGGTTTTGTGGGTACCCTCACAGGGTTCGGGGACCCAAGACGTTTTCTGATTGTTTTTGAATGTATTGATTTCTCATTGTTTTTGATTGTACGGATTTCTTATTGTTTTTGATTGTATGGATTTGTTATTGTTTTTGATCTTATGGATTTGTGATTGTTTTTGATTGTATGGGTTTCTGTTTGTTTTTGGTTGTATGGATTTCTAAGTGTTTGGGATTGTATGGGTTTGTTACTGTTTTGATTGTACGGATGTCTTACTGTTTTGATGGCGCGGAAAAGAAAGGAAATGTGGAGGACGAATAATACGAGAAGGAACATGCGGAGGGGGATGAAAAGGATTATGATGATGATGATGATGAGGATGATGATGATGATGACGACGATGATGATGATGATGGTGATGATGATGATGATGATGATGATGGTGATCATGATGCTGAGAAAAGCGGCAGGCCACATACTCTTAAATGTCACCCTTACGGGGGGGGGGGAAACAAAAACAAAAAAAAACGGAAGAAGAAAACAGCGTTTCCCCCCCCCGCCCCCCCTTTTACAATTACTCAATATGAATACTACTCTCCC
>CAUYUJ010004313.1:461294-568962 GCA_963575745.1 Prorocentrum cordatum
GGCTCAGGCCGAGACAGGCTGAGGCTGAGACTGAGGCTGAGGCTGAGGATGAGGCCGAGGCAGGCCGAAGCTGAGACAATGTAAGGCTGAAGTCGGGGGGGGAAGGGGGGGGAGGAGGGGAGGCTGAGGCAGGCTGAGGCCGAGGCAGGCTGAGGCCGAGGCAGGCTGAGGCTGAGGCTGAGGCAAGCCGAGGCAGGCTTAGGCTGAGGCTGAGGCTGAGGCTGAGGCTGAGGCAAGCTGAGGCTGAGGCAGGCTGAGGCTGAGGCCGAGGCAGGCTGAGGCCGAGGCAGGCTGAGGCTGAGGCTGAGGCAGGCTGAGGCTGAGGCCGAGGCAGGCAGAGGCTGAGGCTGAGGCAAGCCGAGGCAGGCTGAGGCTGAGGCTGAAACTGAGGGAGGCTGAGGCATCCGTAGGAATCCATCGGAATCCCTAGGAATCCTTAGGAATCCGTAGGCATCCTTAGGAATCCGTAGGCATAGTTAAGCATCCTCAGGAATCCTTAGGAATCCTTAGGATTCCTCAAGAATCCTTTGGAATCCCTAGGAACCCCTAGGAATCAGGATTCCGAAGGATTCCTAAGGTTTCCTAAGGATTCCTATGACTTCCTAAGGATGCCTAAGGATGCCTTAGGAATCCCTAGGAATCCTTAGGATTCCATTGGATCCTAAGGCCGTTGCCACTACGACTGTCATTGCGAATGCGACTGCGACTGCGAGAACAGCAGAATTCTACAACTGGATGTTCACCTGAATCTTAAGGGGAATGCTTCCAAATATGCTTATACACATCGCTGTTAGGTTGCTTTGCCGGGATAATTAAATCTTCCTCCTGTAGAGGGACACGCCCGACTTAAGACTACAGTCAAAGAGTCTGATCAGGACGCACGAGAAGGATGCAAGGGCCTTGGGAGGCCATGCCGACACCTCTCTAGCTGGGCGGGGCCAGCGACAGTGACCCAGGATGAGCCGCATGGAAAGGCTGCACGGACAACCTCGGAGAGTTGCTCATCCTTACTACGCGCTTTGACTGCGAGGGCTTTTGGAACCCGAAGAAGCGGCAACTACGCAGGATTAGGCCGAACTAAGTAGGCCGGAATGATCCCAAGGCGGGAGTCGCCCGCACTGAACGGGATTATGCAAAATCAAGCAGGCTTTCGACCACGGATATTCCAACGCCGACGCCGAATTCAACCTCCGGAGAATTGCATCCTGACGAATCGTCGTGCTACGTACCACAATCAGCGCCGAATACGGAACGAAGAGACTGTTCTGGCAACCGGGAGCCTCGGCCACAAATAGGCTCGACAACTGGGATCTAAGGAACGGCCCCAAAACCAGAGCCCCTCCTGAGCCCGGAGGGGCCCTTGCTTCAGCGTCTTGACTGTAGCGGGCACCGCAAGAATCCCCCCGGGTGCACACGCGCACCTCAAGATGCGAGCGTCCGGCCCAGGTAGGCGTGCAGGAGCGAAGGATACAGCGGCGGAGGGGCGCCCGTGTGTGAGACGCGGGTGAGTGGCTACCCCGAGCGAGGCGGAGCAGGTGAGAGCAACGCAGTGGACGAGATCAAAGCAGAAAAGGACAGAGGCGCAAAGAATGTCGAGGGAAGGCAGGCGGCACCTCGAGTAGAGGCGTTCGTATCGGGAGGGATCCTCGCACCCCCCGCGGCAACGAGGGATCCATCTCGCTCTCCCGCCCCACAATACGAGAAAGGTGCAGTCACAAACGACCTCCATGAGATCTCTCCCTCCCCCTCTGTATGCCTGCCTCTCGCTCTCCATCTCTTTCACTCGCTCTCCCTCTCTCCCTCTCTCTCTCCACATGTGTATATATATATACACACCATACAGCCTTCCACTCGCCCTCTCCCTCTCTCTTTGTCTCTTTCGTTTTCCTTTTTTTTCTTTCTATCTCTCTCTCTCTCTCTCTCTCTCTCTCTCCCAACGTGTGTGCGTGTGTGTGTTTATCCCGTTTCCGGCTGCCCCCGTGATCATAGATAAATAGCAAGATGCTGGCCGATCAGGGAATGCGAAAACATACGGGCAGACACATATGTCCACTCATGTACACTTGCAATGCGATTTCACATGCAGCTCGCACTACTAATTATGTCTCTCTCCCCCTCTCTCTCTCTTTCTCTCTCTCTCTCTCTTTCTCTCTCTCTCTCTTTCTCTCTCCGTATACATATACGTATGTAAAAATATAGATGTACATGTACATATATACATCTACACACATATATATATATATATAAAAAAGATCGTTAGTTCAATATTGTGTTGTACCGATATCGTCCTCTCTGAATGCATGGGGATGTGTTTGGGTATATGTACACGTGTGTGAGAGTGTATGTGGGTGGGTGTGTGTTAGCCAGCGCGGAACCCAAACAGTATGTGTATAGCCATATGTGGTGTGCACCCTTTGTTGTTGCGCAGTCTATGTGGTGCAACCGACGGCCTGCAACATATGTGTGCATATCGGAGGTGAGAGGGGTGAGATCGAAGTGGGACGGAGAGCCCCCCTACCGGGAAATCGGATTCGATTTCGTAGTCGTGCGTGCCGTGCGCGCGGGCGAGGCGAAACTGCGTGGGCGGGCGAGAAATAAGTCTCCTGTATAGCTGAGGCGCGGCCGGACCAAAAGTGTTCCTTCCGGCAACTGGTGCCCCGCGGTGTCCCGCCGGTGTCCCGCCGGTGTCCCGCTCGGGGGCCAGTGGCGCGCGGTGTCCCGCCGGTGTCCCGGCGGTGTCCCGTCGGTGTTCCGATGATGATGATGATGATGATGATGTTGATGATGTTGACGATGATAATGGTGATGGTGGTGATGATGATGGAGCCCCGATGATGATGATGATGATGTTGACGATGTTGATGATGATGCTGATGATGATAATGGTGATGGTGGTGATGACGATGGTGCCCCGATGATGGTGACGCGGGTGGTCCTGATGATGTCGAAGATGATCAGATGGTTTGGTGATGATGATGATGATGGTGATGATGATGGTATCCTGCTAATGATCATGATGTTGATGGCGCTGTGGCTGATGATGGTGTTGTTGATGATGGTGTCCCGATGGTGATGATGATAATGATGATGTTGACGATGATGGTGCCAAGATGATGATGAGGATGAAGTTGATAATGAGGATGATGATGTGGGGCTTGTAATGTTGATGATGATGGCCCAATGATTGTGATGATGATGTTGATGTTGATGATGATGATGGTGTCCCGTCGATGTCGATGATGATGACGGTGATGATGATGACGATGATGATGGTGTTCCGATGTTGGTAATGATTTTGATGATGACGTTGATCATGATGATGATGATGGTTTCCCGATGATGATGTTGATGTTGTTCATGACCATGATGATGGGTTGATGGTGATGATGGTGGTCTTCCGATGATGATGATGGTGTCCCAATGATGATGATGTTGATGATTCTGATGGTAGCGATGATGATGGTATCCCGATGATGGTGATGGTGATGATGATGTTGGTGCTGGTGGCGATGAAGTGATGATGACGATGGTGTCATGATTCTCCTGATGATGATGATGATGATGTTGATGACGCTGATGTTCATGATGACGATGATGACGTTGATTGTGATAACGATTGTGGTACCCATGGTGAAATCAATTGTTAGTCCGACTATGAGATCGATTGTGAGATCGATAGTGGGATCGACTGTGAGATCGTTTGTGATTTTGATAATCAGATCGGCTGTGAGATCGATCGAATGAAATAGATCGACTGAAATCGATTGTGGGACCGATCTAATGAAATCGATCGAACGAGACCGATAATGAGATCGATACTGGGGATAGTGAGACCGATCGAGTGAGACGTTGGTTCTTCCCCCCCCCCGAACCTCCTTATCACCCGAAGGGTGGTCGTATAGGTGTGCGTATATATATATGGTGTGTACAATGTATGATGTGAAGTATGTGTTGTGTTCTACACGCGGTGCAAAAAATGAAGCCAATACATGGTGTTCAGTCAACATGGGGCAATATATGTAGTGCAACGTGCGTGATGGGATCTATGCTGTGCGTTTGATTGTTAAACAAGAAACTGACTCATCCCATGGTCTTGCAAACCTCCCACCCACCCACCCGCGACTTGGCTTGCAAAACCCGTGCGGTAACAATTGCGATGCATGTTTGGCGTTGGCTGGTACACCCCTGCGGCCGCGCCAACCCAAAAACTCGCGCGCAACGGCCAGCTAGTTTGGCGCGACCGACGCGGTCGCGGTGGCGCTGACCGCTGGGAATATCCCAGCGGGCAATTCACTGCGAGCCGGCGACTTGGACGGGCACGGTATCATGGCAACGTCGACAACGGTAGACACGATGATGATGGTAGCGGTGCTGGTGGCGATGTCGGCGACGACGAAGGCGCGGCCAGTGCGGGCGCCGATGCTGACCACGCCAGCGACGATGACGGCGTCCTCGCGTCGGAGGTAAAGGTTTTGGAAAGGGTTCGACATGCGAGCGCCGCCGACGCGCTAGAGTGGCCCGCGTGGTATTATTCGACAGTGGTCGTGCCCCCCCAGCCCCCCCAGCACGCGCGCAAGGGCTTGCGAATGATGTCGGCATGCTGCGCGAGATGCCCGCTTGGCAGAATGCCATGAGTATTTGGAAAAACCATGGTTCTCTCACGAATTCGCAAGAGCGCGAACGCACGCCAATTTGAAAACTGAGGTTGCGAAACCATGTGTGTTTGTATGTGTTTTGGATACTCGGTTTTGGAAGCCGTTACGAATCCGAAAGATTTTGACGGATGTCGGCGCGCGAAGCCAGTTTGGTAGCATTTTCTGAAAACGTTGAAAACAAACAATGGTTTTCGCAAGAATTCGCAAGAACGCGGCGCGCACATGTTTTTTTTTTGGGGGGGGAAATCCGTGCTGCGAAACCGTGCGTTTGCATATGTTGTTTGGACACACTATGTTGAAATCATTACGAAAGCGAAGGCGTTTGAAGGATTTCGGCATGCGCGCGCGACGACGCGCGCGTGTGCACTTCGCCCAAAAAGTTGCAAGGGATGTTTGGAAACTTGTGATTCTTGTTGAACGAGCGCGCGCGCAAAATGTTTCTGTTGTCGGGTATGGCGGGGGAAACCCGTACCGGCCACCCTGGGATGGTGGGAACTCATGTTTAGACAGGACGATGGGGCAGAATGATCTACAAATTGTGCAATACGACAAGGGGGTTGGATAATCCCTGGAGGGGGGGTAGAGTCGATTCTCTGTTTAGAAAGGAGAACCTATGGCGTGCAATTAATCTTGACCGTCTTGAAGCTGTCCTCTCCACTGCTCGTGCAAACATCCCACCCGCCCACCCGCAACTTGGTCGCAAGACATCTTCAGACAAGACCGTGACGGTAGGTACTACATGGCACTTGGCCACGACACCGACGCCGACGACGACAGCGACATCGACGACGACGGCGCCGCCGACAGCGACTGCGACGACACCGACGACGTCTCCAATGTTTTCGACGACGACAACGACAACGACGACACACGACGACGACGACGACAACGACGCCGACGACGACGACGAAGACGACGACGACGTCGCCAACGGAGACGACGACGAGGGAGGAGAAAAAACGACGACGGCGACAACGACGACAACGACGATGGAGGAGGGAAGACGGCGACGACGCCAACGACGAAGAAGGAGGAAGGACGGCGACGCCGACGACGACAACGACGAGGGAGGAGGGAAGACGACGACGATGACAACGACGACGAAGACGACGACGACGGCGACGAAATAGGAGGGACGACGACGAGACGCCGACGACGGACGACGACGACGAGGGAGGAGGATAACGACGAGGGAGGAGTGAAGACCACGACGACGACGACGACGACGACGGCGACGAAATAGGAGGGACAACGACGAGACGCCGACGAAGACAACGAGGGAGGAAGGACGACCACGGTGACAACGACGACGGAAGCGACGACGATGCCAAGACGACGACGACGACGACCACGAGGAAAGACAGAAGACGACGACGGCGACGACGACGACGACGACGAGGGAGGAGGGAGGAGGACGACGACGACGACGCAAGAGCGCGCGCGTGCACACACTTTTGTTGAAAACCCGTGTTGCGAAACCTTGTGTTTTTGTACGTTTTTTGGACGCACGATTTCGAAATCCTTCCGAAACCGAAAATGTTTGAAGGATTTCGGCATACGCCCGCGACGACGCGCGCGTCTGCACTTCGTTTCACTTTTTGCAGAGCATTCTCGCGACGGCAAACGCGCAAGGGCGTTCGACAGATTTCGACACGCGCTTGCGCGAAGCCCGTTTGGTAGCATTTTGCGAAAATCTTGGGAAACCTATGGTTTCCTTTAGATTTCGCAAGGGCTCGCGCGTAAGCTTTTTTAGCAAATCAGTGTTGCGAAACCGCGTGCTTTTGTATGTGTTTGGAAATTCAATGTTGAAATCTCTCCGGAACCGATGGTTTTTAAAGGATTTCGGCATGCGCGCGCGACGGCGCGCGCGTGCGCACTTCGTCATATTTTTGCAAGGGATTCGTGAAAAAGTGCTATGTTAGAACAAAACATGTCACCGCATAGTGTTTGTTTTTACAAGGGACCCTCAGGTGGGGGGAGCCGGCCTGCCTGGGATGGTACGATTTCATATTTAGGATGGACGAGTGTGCAGAATATATATATATATATATATATACATACATATATATATATATGAAATCATACTATCTCAGGGAGGGCCGAAAAGTCCAGGGGGGGGTAGAGTCTATTCTCTTTTCAGGAAAGAGAATCAATCACTTGCTCAACTTGAAGCTGTCCTCTCCGCTGCTCGTGCAAACATCCCACCCTCCCGCCCGCAACTTGGTCGCAAGACCTCTTAAGACAAGACCGTGACGGTAGGTACCAGATGGCACCTGGCCACGACACCGACGCCGACGACGAAGCGACAACGACGACGACGGCGCCGCCGACACCGACGACGACGACACCGACGACGTCTCCAACGACTTCGACGACGACAGCGACCACGACGACGACCCCGACGACGACGACGACGCCGACGACGACGACGATAACAACGACGACGACGACGCCGACGACGACGAACGCCGACGACGACAACGACGAAGACAACGACGACGACGACGACGTCGCCAACGAAGACGACGACGAGGGAGGAGGAAGGACGACGCCGGCGACAACGACGACAACGACGACAACGACGAGGGAGGAGGGAGGACGGCGACGACGCGAACGACGAAGAAGGAGGAAGGACGGCGACGCCGACGACGACAACGACGAGGGAGGAAGGAAGACGACGACGACGACGACGACGACGACGACGACGGCGACGAAATAGGAGGGACGACGACGAGACGACGACGACGGACAACGACGACGACGAGGGAGGAGGAGGAAGGACGACCACGGCGACAACGACGACGGAAACGACCACGACGCCAACGAGGACGACGACGACGAACACGAGGAAAGACAGAAGACGACGACGGCGACGACGACGACGCGGGAGGAGGGAGGACGGCGACGACGACGACGTCGACGACGACGCAAGAGCGCGCGCGCACGCTTTTGTTGAAAATCCGTGTTGCGAAACCTTGGGTTTTTGTAGGTTTTTTGGACGCACGATTTTGAAATCCTTCCGAAACCGATGGGTTTTGAAGGATTTCGGCATACGCGCGCGACGACGCGCGCGTCTGCACTTCGTCACATTTGTTGCAGAGGATTCTCGCGACGGCACATGCGCAAGGGCGTTCGGCAGATTTCGACGTGCGCGCGCGCGAAGCCCGTTTAATAGCATTTTGTGGAAATCTGGAGAAACCGATGGTTTTCCTCAAGATTTCGCAAGAGCTCGCGCGGAAGCTTGTTTAGCAAATCAGTGATGCGAAACCATGTGTTGTTGTATGTTTTTTTGGAAACTCGATTGCGAAACCCTTCCGGCACCGAAGGGTTTTAAAGGATTTCGGCATGCGCGCGCGACGACGCGCGCGTGCGCACTTCGTCGCAATTTTTGCCAGGGGTTCCTGAAAAAATGTGTTGTTAGAACAACAAATGCCACCGCATAGTGTTTTCCAAACAAAGGAACCTCAGGGGGGGATACCGGCCGGCCTGGCACAGTGCACATTCATGTTTAGGATGGACATGTGGTCAGAATCATACATGATTTACATACCCGAAAGGGGGATTGATAACGCCGGGGGGGGTAGATCCTATTCTGTTTTTAGGAAGGGCAATAGGTGCTGTGCAAAGTATGTGGTGCGATCTAGGTGGTGCGACCTATCTGAAGCAACCAATGTGGTGCAACCCATGGAATGCAACATGTGGTGCGCAATCGTATGTTGCGCACTCGACGTTGTCCAATATAGTCCGTGCAGTCTGCATTGTGCAATACGTGTGGTGCACTCCATCTGCTGCACGATCTGTTGAGCAGCCTACGATTCGGAGAGCAATGCAAAACAACGAGGGTGCGCCGCTGGATCTCCCCAAAGGGGGGGGGGGTAAGAACCCTCCCCCCCCCCCCCTTCCCCGATCCGTCGCCGGGGAACCCCCACCCCCCCCCTCCCCCCCCTTCCCCGATCCGTCGTCGGGGACACCGGGGACCCCCCCCCTCCCCCCCTTTCCCCGATCCGTCGTCGGGGAACCTCCCCCCCCTCCCCCCGTTTCAAAAGGGGGGGGGTCGAACCCCCCCACCCCCCCCCCCCTCCCCCTTTGGCCGCAACCCTCCCCCCCCTCCCCCCACTCCGCCACGCCGCCCCCTGACTCCGGAACCCGACCCCCGCCACCCGCACCCCTAGTCCACACCCTAACCCAAACCCCTAATCCGAACCGCAACCACTAACCTCAGCCCCAAAGAGTACTCACTACTCATTACTCACTACCCACTACTGACTACTCGCTATTCGCTACTCACTTTTCACTACCCCCTACTCACTACTCACGACTCACTACTCACTATCCACTACTCACTACCCACCACCCACTATTCGCTACTCGCTACTCCTTACTCACTACTCCCTCCTCTCTACTCACTACTCACTACTCACTCCTCAGTACCCAATACTCAACATTCACTGTTCACTAAGCACTACTCACTACTCACTACTCAATAATCACTACTCATTACCCACTACCAACTATCCACTACTCACTACTCATTGCCCACAAATCACTACTCACTACCCACTACTCGCTAGTCGCTACTCCCTACACAATACTGACTACACAGTACTCAGTACTCACTACTCGCTACTCCCAGACACGCTACTCGATACTCGCTACTCACTTCCCGCTACTCAGTATTCACTACTCACTACTTACTACTCCCTGCTCACTAGTCACTACATAGTCTCTAGTCACTAGTCACAACTCACCAGTCACTAGTCACTAGTCACTACTCACTACCCACTACCAGCTACTCACCAAGCGCTACTCACTACCAACTTACGCTACCAAATTCTTACTACTCAATGCTCACTACTCCCTACTCCCTACTCACTACTCGCTACTCCATGCTCGTTACTCACTCATCACTACCCACTACTTACTACTGAATACTCTCTACTCACAACTCAGTACGCCCTACGCGCTCCTCACTACTCACTACTCGCTACTCCCTACTCGCTACTCACTACTCACTACCCACTGCCACTACCCACTACTCTCTATTCATCACTACGCACTACTCACTACTCACTACGCACTGCGTACTACTCAGTACTCACTACTCACTACTCACTACTCATTACTCACTACTCGCTACTCACTACTCACTACTCACTACTCACTATTCACTACTCACTACTCACTACGCACTACGCACTACCCACTACTCATTAATCACTGCTCGCCACCCACTACTCACTACCCACTACTCACTACCCACTACTCACTACTCCCTACTCCCTACTGAGTACACACTACTCGCTACTCGCTACTCACTACTCACTACTCACTACTCACTATTCACTACGCACTAAGTCACTACTCAATACTCACCACTCCGTACTCCCAACTCCGTACTCCCTACACGGGGGGGGGAGGGGTCCGACCCCCCCCCCCTTTCCGCCGCCAAAGGGGGGGGGGAGGGGGGGGGGGCTGGACCCCCCCCCCCCCTTCAAGGGAGGGATGGGGGGGTCGGACCCCCCCCTAAGGGGGGGAGGGGGGGGGTGTGGACCCCCCCCCCTTGAAGGGGGGGAGGGGGGGGGTTCTGGACCCCCCCCCCATTAGTGTATTCAGGGAGATCCACTGGCGCACATTCCAAAACAACGCAACGCATTGCAAAACAAAGCAATGCAAAGCAATTCAATGAACAACAATGCACAGCAATGCGAGCAATGTAAAGCAATGCTACGCAATGTGAAACAACGCAAAGCAATGAAACGTAACGCACTACATGTAAACATACTTATATAGGTATGTGTACGATCGCCCTCTGACCCTTCCAATGACACACAGACAGCGCGACCGACACACGGGCACACCTCCGCCCGCTGCGGGCGCACCACAAGACACTTCACGGCGGAGGTAAAAAGTTAACGAACGTGCCGTGGGACGTGACCCGAAACATGTCAACCAGTCAGTTGCTCTAATGCAGGATGACGATTCATAAAAAATTGGAGAGAACGATTAACAACATAATTTTCTACGATTGCTGCACAATTGTCTGACTGGAGGAGAACGATGAAAAAAAAAGAATAGTTTTCCAGCCCGCGGCCGTTTTTTTCTAATCGTCATCCCGGGCGCCGCCGCGTGAACACGACCCCCGGTCATTTATTAATCGTCATCCTCCATTATGGCTTCTCCACTGCTCATGTAGGACGGCTGCTCGCGTTTACCTCGCTGGCGTCTCGCGCTGAGCACTCGACACGCCGCCGTGCTGCTGAGCGCATGTGCACGCACACTCACGCAAAGACGCCACGCTCGTGGGCCACTCAGGAAGGTGGTTTGGCCACGCACGCATCGGGTCGCAACCAAAACATGCGCCAAATATTTGCTGACGGCGGTCATCACCCACCACAGAAGCGAGGGCAAGGTCTGCCCTTTCGCTGGGGCAGTGGAACAAGCATGGCGGAAAGTGCACTTCAACGCGGGGACATTCGACGCAAACGTTCGGAATCCAAGACTGCTCGGCCTCGGAGGGGGCACGGTGCAAAAGATGGCGAGACCGTGCAGCACACACCCGTCTGAAATGCGTTTCGTCCCCATCCCACGCTGGCGCGACTTGCTCAGAATCCCTTGACAGATTCGACCAGGAAACAAGCAGACCCAACTGGTACCAAGATAATGGTACATCACGTGTGAGAAAGCATACACATACAACGAAGAACACCACGCCAACTAATGGCACGAACCACATATTTTCCGGCTGCCCGACCGACCGTACCCCCCTCGCTCCCCTCCCCCCGCCCCACTCAAAATAGTTCGACCCTCTGTGCCCCCTCCTTCCCCCCGTGGCCCCCCCTTTCCTCCGACCGACCGTGCACCACACGCGCTGCCCGACAGTGGCCCCCCACTCCCCTGCCCCCGCCCCTGTCCGTTTACCCTGGCCGGCCGTGCCACCCCGTTCCCCGCGTGGCCCCCGTTTCCTTATTCCGACCGACCGTGGGCCCCCCCCCCGCCCGACCGCGCAATCCCCCCTGCCCGACCGCGCACCCCCCCTCGAGCCTCCTGGCCCGCCTGCCTTTACTGCGACGGGCCGTGCCCCCCCCTGCCCGACCGCGCACCCCCCCCCCCTCGAAACTTGCCCGACCGTGGCCCCCCGCTCCCTCCCCCCGCCCCCCTCGCCGTAATCCGTCCGACCGCACACCATCCCTCCCCCCATGGCCCCCTTCCTTTCTTCCGACCGACCGTGCTCCCCGCGCCCCCGCGGCCTGCCTCCCTCATTCCAGCCGACCGTGCCCCCCGCCCTTCCCGACCGTGCGTTCTCGCCCCCACCCCCGCCCCCATCCCCTCACTCCGACCGGCCGTGCCCGCCCGCCACTTCCTCCCAAAGGGCCCCCCTTCCCCTGATTCATTCCGACCGACCGTGCCCCCCCCCCCTGCTGCCAGACCGTGGCCCCCGCCTCCCGCCCACCGCCCCCTTCGCCTTATTCCGACCGACCGTGCCCCCCCGTTCCCCGCCTCTGCCTCTGTGTCGTCTCTGTGTCGTCCGACCGCGTCCCCCGCCCCGCTTCCCCCCGTGCCCCCCCGCCAAGACGGCCGCAGGAGGCCCCCAAGAGAGCCACATGACGGCAGAAGGCTTTCAAGATGTCCGAAGACAGCACAACAGAGCCCCAGAACGATCCAAAAGGGCACGCTTCAACATGCTCCCAAAGACTCCCGAAGAAGCTCCAGAGACGCCAAACAACAACAAAGGCTCCGAAAAGTGCAGTGACCAAGCGCTTCGCTCCATACAGGGGTCGGCACTAGCAAGCACGCCACTGGAACCTCGCAAACCTCTCCCGTCATAAACCGCCTGCAGATCGGAACCGCGCGCTGCATTAACACAATCATGCTGGAATTCGCCGCTCCATCGTAATGGAAAGTCGCTGGCCTGTCGCAGCACTCGCGCGCTTCTTCAAAACTACTTGTTCTTGGCGCCACCGCAAACTTCTATTGTCCCGCATCCGTGAATGCATGATCATTAGCACCCGTGGCGCCTGTTTTGCTTCGCGCAGTCCCCACCAACACCTTCGGCGAATGTTCCCAAGCCAAGTACGTGTTGTTATTGTGGCCAGCCTGAGCTTGACGTGCATGTCGCGATTGATGAGACGCTATTATTCGGTCGCCGCTGAATCACGTTACGGTCGGTTCCTTTCTGTGGCATGCACATATGGTTTGTTATGTTCTGCTGTCGGCGGGGCGGCGTGATGTCTAATTGGTCGTTGCTGCGCCTGTTTGTCTGTCCTGTGGCCAGTCTTACGTCGGCGCGGATGCTGCGTTTGACAGACGCACCTCATAATGTTGTTTCTGTACTTAGCACTGTTCAGCTACGTCATAGTCCACCAGCTTCTTACATTGTGTGCTTCATTATGTTATGTTACACCGTTGTGCTTTCAACGGGCCGGCGAGACGTGGTGACGCCTGTCACGCTAGTTACGTCGTCCAATCAGTGGGTGCTGTGCGTGCTTATCCCTGCCACCAACATGACCTCGGCGCGCACGTCCCGTTTGATTACATTCAAGTGCGGTCGATTGTGTTATGGTATCGCTTGATGAGACGCCTCGCGTGGTCGCTGCTGTCTTATGTTGGGCGAAATGCAATTCGATTGGATTCCGCCCCAGCGTAGTAAAAGACATTATGGTGTGTAAGATTATTTTCTGGGCGGGCTGGCATGACGTCGTGGCGTCTGTCATGTGTGATGTGCCGTCTACGCGGTCCTTGCTGCTACTGTTTGCTTATGCGGCCAGCGTGATTTCCGCGCGTAAATGCCGCTCACGATGGGGCAGCATTAGTCGGTCTCTCCTGTAGTACTCTGCGACGTTATGTTCAGTTCTTGCCTGTTCTATGCACATATGGTTTGTGTTGTTCTGCTGTCGACGGGGCGGCGTGACGTCGAGACGCCTTCCACGTTTGACACGTCTTCTGATCGGTCGTTGCTGCCCCTGATTTTTGTCCTGTGGTCAGCCATACGTCGGTGTGGATGCTGCGTTTCACAGGGCGCAACCGATAGGCAGTTGCTATATGTACGACAGCAAGCAGCCAGTTGCGTGTCATCCTGCTCTAGTATGTCACGTATGTCGACTGTAATATGAACTGCTGTGTTCTCAACGGGCCGGCGTGACTTGAGGACGCCTGTCACGTTCGATACGTCGTCCAATCGGCCGTTGCTGCGCCTAGTTGTTCCTGTCGTCAGCCTGACCTCGGCGCGCACGTCCTGTTGGATGATGTTCAGGTGCACGTTTGATTATAGTAAGGTCTGGTCGATTATGTTATGACGCTCCGTTCCAATGGTTATTCCCTCAGTTATAGTACGGTACATGTTCTGCCCAGCTCTGCCATACACTGAGTTCTTATGTGACGTTGCGTGCGTCGGTTATGGTATGTTATGTTGTGCTGTTTGCGCTAGACTGTGTTCACGGTGCTGTGATATGACATGTTCTGGTTATGGCAGGCATCGTCAATTATCCTAAACTCTATGAGATGATCAATCATATGTGCGGCCGTAGTGGCAGCAGCAGCAGCAGCAGTACAACAATTACGCCAGAGTATGCTTGAAACCTGGTGCCCTCTTCAATCTCGTATGCTATGTTATGCTCTTGACACTATGTAACGCTCGATGATGACCAAATGCGCTCTGTGCCGTCGTGGTAGCTTTCGTGCAACACCCATGACATAGTATGTTCAGGTGCTCAGGTGTGCCATGCAATGATTCACTATGCTGTGGTATGCCGAATTGAGTGTCATGCTAAGCTATGGTACGCAATGCTGCATTATGGTAGTTACGATATGGTGTGTTACGGCATCTGGTGTTATCTTAGTACATGTGATACCGCGTTCTGCCGTGGTGTGTGACGCTGTATGTTATAGTATTTTGCCACGTGCGATGCAATGAACAAGTATGCAATAAACATGTGTGGTATATAATGCTAGGTTAAGCTGTGTGGGTGTACGATATGGCATATCTGCTTCGCGTTGCCATAGCATGCGTTATACTCTTATGATATGCCATGCTATGTAATGATGTGATATGCTATGCAGCTGTTCTGTCGTGCTACGTAGATAGATGATGCCTTGTTCGTCCATCATGCATTATGTTATGTTCTGTGCTGTCAGTCATGTTCTGCCGTCCTCACAGGGGCGGGAGTCTCGGGGATTCTGGGTGGACCTAGGGAGCTGGTGGCCGCGGGACGCAGAATGGGCAAGTCGAGGCTGGAGGGTCTCGGGGACTCTCGTCGTGGACCTGGGGACCTGGCGGCCGCAGCATGCAGAGTGGGCGCGACGGCCCCCGAGGAGCGAGGCGTTCGAGGACTCTCGGTGGACCAGGGGATCTGGCGGAAACGGTCTGCACTGTGGGCGGGTGAGGAGGTCTGTTCATATAAAACCGAACGACCCCTGCCAGTGGAATGAGGAACAACTAAAACATCAACACGCCAATAGTCCGCGCCGTCAAGCCAACGCCGTGTACAACACCTCCTCCCCTTCCTCCTCCTCCTCCTCCTCCTCCTCCTCCTCCTCCTCCTCCTCCTCCTCACTCCGTCAAGTTTCCTCACTCTCCTTCCACCCCACTGAACCCCACGATGCGAGGATGGGGGGAGGACGAAGGGGGGAGAACGAGCAGGGTACAATGCGAGGGACGGGCGCGAGGGAAAGGGCGGGGCGGGAAATCGACGATGGGGGGGGGGCAGAGGGAAAGGGATGGGGCAAAAGCAGCATCATGGTTTCGAGCTCCCCCCCTCCTCAAAAGCTGGCTGGAATTCCGCTGTGGAATCCAGCCGCGGCGGCGAAAAGCCAGGGGCCCAGCATGGCAGAACGGCGCGCAAAACCCCCGCTCGAAACTCCTCCGACTCCGACCCCGACGACGGCGCAGGCGCAGGCCGTCCTTGGATGGGGCCCTGGGACACACAAATAAATACACACAAATACCAGAATCCCCCATCTTGCCCATAGTTTCTGGGTGATTGTCTCCCCCCCACACTTCCCATATTTCCCCATATTTTCAGAGGAATCGACGATGCATTGTGTCTGTGTGTTTTGGTCCCTCCTGAATCCTGCGTAGCCGAAGCAGCTGATGGAGCCGGCCGCCGCCGCGATCGAGAACATCAGCACCGTCTTGCGGGGCGCCGCCTCCCGCGCGGGGGCTGGCCCCCCCGCGCCCTTTCCGCCCTCCCGCCCTCCCCCATTGCTGTTGATACGTTGGCTCCTCATATTTAACGGGCGAAGAACGGTATACAATAAACTTTTTCGCCGTCGGGGACACCTGCCCCAGGGCGGCTGGAAAATGTATACCCTTACGGTGGCACCGTAGGGGTATAAACTTTCCAGCCGCCCAGGGGCAGGTGTCCCCGACGGCGGAAAGTTTATTTTATACCGTTCTTCGCTCGCTGACATATGAGCCACGCGCAGAGTCAGCCACCAGGGGCACGCTGCAACAAGCCCGGCGGCGAGCGACGACGAACACGAAGAAGCCCTGCTCCCTCCCACCCTCCCCAGGCGCCACGGCATCCAGAGGGGGCCCGGCATCGAGCATGGGCGCCCGGCGAACCCGGGCGGCGGCGAGCTTCGGGGGCGAGTCCGACGCGCCCGACGCGGGGCACGGCGCCGGCTGGGGAGGCCCGCCCGCCCTGCCTGCTGCGAACGCAGGCGAGGAGGAGGAATTGGCTGGAATTCGCTGGGCTCCCCGGGGCGGAAACGAACTCAACGATCCTCACTCAGAAAGCCAGGCGGTTGCCTACGGAGGACGGCCTCACGCATGACAATGCCCATCTCACGGGCCTGGGTCGTCTTAGACGGCCCCGCGCGGCTGGGGGGAAAAAACCTGTTCTGAATTCGCTGAAGGTTATCCGTGCCTTTCTTGGTGCGGGCCTTGCACTCGGCAACTAAATGACGTGGGTCCTCCGCGGCCGTTTACCGCACGTCAAACAAAAATGCAAGCCAAACTTGAGCCAAACATGCAGCACGTGCGAGGAGTGGCAAACCTTCCCCGGAATGTGGCAGTCCCGCCCGCCCGCACCACCCCTATGATCAGCCAGACTCGAAAGGTCCTGGCTAGCAGCGGGCAAGGAGACGCTGCGAATTCAGCAATGTTGTGCACGGGTGCAACATGGTGACACAGCGAGCACAGCCACTTACGTTCGGCCCTGACCAAACAGTGCTCGCTACGAAGCAGGGCCTCGGTGAGGCCACCCAGACGACGGGCCTCGGGGGGCCTCTCGGCGGACCAGGGGGCAGCACTGATGGAGTCCACAGTGGCCTTCGCAGCGCGACGCCTAACGAGGGCCGCCGTGCAACCCCGCAGATCCGTGCCAGGGGGCCGCTGGCCCTGCAGGCCATGGGCCCAGGAAAAACTGGCCGCCCCCCCAGCAAGAGCGCCGGCAAAACCGTTACCCGCGGCATACAGACGCCCCCGAGGAGAGAGGGCGGGGTCCTCTGGCTCGACGCGCGACGGGCACCACGCAACTTGGACGCCTCTCCCCACTCAGCCAAAGCGGCGCGGACACGAAACCAGAGGTCCGAGCGGGGGCTCTTGCAGAACTCACGCCTTGTGGAAATCCACCCTCGACGCAGGGCCGCGCTGCCCGCGACGAACCGCAACGGGCCAGGGAAACTGCGAAGCGCGAGTTCATGCACGCGGATCTCGACCCTGGGCACTGTTTGACGGCGACCCACCAGGGTCGCGGCAAAGCCGCAAGTCCGAGCCCAGCCCCCCGAGGCTGGCGCCAGCGAGATCGCGGCCGCGCCCGCTCGACGGCGACGAGGATCACTACTAAACTGCCCGCCAGAGCCATCGCCGAAGACGAGAAGCAAGCCGCCCTCTCTGCACTCGAGGTCGGCATGCGCAACTCCCACCCCCCGCTCCACGCCCGCCCCCCCGCCCCGAAAGTTCGGGCACGCGAAAGAACAAGGCGGGGGCCCTTACAGCCAGGGACTCGGGTTGACCTCATGGCCGCCGCGGGCCTGGGACACTAATTGCTCGGATCGAACATAGGCAGGACCATCCCTATTGCGCGGGCAGTCCCGAATCCGATGGAAAAGGGTCTCTTCTGGGGCCCCGCATCCAGGGTACTTCAATGGAACTAAATACCCCCGCTCGCGCTGCCTACGATGAGGCCGCTGGCCTCCAGCAGACGCCACGACCAACTGGCCGATCATATCGTATTCCCCCCGTTTCAGAAGGCGCTGAATATGGGGCCGAATTGCCGACGCGTCAGCACCTGAGACAAGATCATCCCCGCGTTCATGCTTTGCCGCCTGGCGCCAAAGCTGGGCTCTGAGATCCCCAGCAAAATCGCAAGCTAACCCCGCTATGTCGAAATCGCCTGCGACCCGGCAACTGCCAGGTTTCAATCGTGACAGCCTCTATAGGCCCACGCCATTCAGTGGGAAAAATCGGCCACCAAACCCCGTCTCAACGGGTGGCGATCACGGCCCCCGTAGGCCCTCGGACTTTCCTCCAACGAACCTTGGGGTCGTGCCCGAGACGCGCGGCCACCAATGGCCAGGCTTTTACGATGCGAGGGTGGAGGGAGGGGCACTTTCCCCAGAGGTCAAGCCAGGAGCGGACCAGCTGGGTCCTCAGACTGATGCCAGTCGCAAGAGTGGTGGTGAGGCATCGCCCTGGGCCTTGTACCAGCCACCGCTTGGGCCGCTTGCCTTCTCAACTGAAGAATAGAAGATGGGGGGGGGGGGGGCATGCCTCGGTGCCCATGCAACGACTGAGGCAACGCCCCTTGCAGCCACATGCCTTGGGATGCCTTGGCGAGAGATGCGTGCCTCCTAAGCTTCTTGACCCGAGCACCTCTGGAGCGGCCTTTGCTCAGACGCCTGTTGAGCTTGAAGCGCGAACGACGGGGGCCCCCGCCTCAGCGCACCCCAAGCCCACCGCATTTTTTACAAGCGAGACCGGCATCCCCAGACTAGAAAACTTCTTCAAAAGCTCGGGTCCCAGTCCACGAGTGTTGACTACTCACTTGGTCTTGGGTGAGATCGGGAGCTCCTGGGCCGCAAACGACCGCGCAAACGAGCCAGGAAGCCCCGACACCTGGCCAACAACGTCGGCCCTCCCACCTTCGAACCGAGCAACAGTGTCGTCAACGAAAGTCCAGATAGCTGACGAGGCCTTGGCTTGATTCAAGGCGATCACCCTGTGGGCCCCGTCCATGCTGGGCCCCAAGAAAAATCTGGCCAGCGAAACTCCTTTGGACGACCCCGCGACCAAGGACCGAGTCGGGAAAACAAAATCGCTTGCCATGGCACGAGATTTCAACACACGCGGGGCCAAACACATCTGATTTTCTAAAAGGGCGACGACGGCAGGGCAACCTTGGGAAAGCGCAACATGCACGAGCTTCAGAAGAGAGATGTTACCATAGAACTTCTCACGATCGAGCAACAACACTGCCACTGCAAAGCGCAACTCGTGGGCAGCCTAATCCATGACTGCCCGCTGAAGGGCGGCGCGCAGCGCCTTCGAATTGCGCACCGCGGTGTCCCAGAAGTCGTTCCTGCTGTCGGCCCAGCGGTCCGTGGCCCCCGATCGCGCACGCGACCGCAAGCCCGTGAGCTTCGGGAGGGCGCCAATGATGCGCTCGCCGCCCGCTGGCTTGGGCAGCGCGGCGCAGAGCGCCAGCAGCGTCTGCGGCGGCCACGGGCCAACCTCCCGAGCAGCGTTGAGGATGGCGACGACCTCTTGCTTGGCTACCAGCGGCAGCCTCTGCAGATCTGCGGGGCCAAGCACGTCGACGCCCTTGGCCTCGGAGCCCGGCAGCTTGCACCACAACGGTTCCAAGTCATCCATAGTGAGTTGCGGAAGAGAAGCGACCTGGCTCTGGGCGTGGAGGTGCTCCATCGTGTCCAAAATGGCGTCGCGCGATGCGTTGCCGTCTGTCGATATCGGGGCCCGCCGCTGCACCTTCTGAGCCATGATCTCCTGAGTGTCAGAGATAGCTCCTGGCACAGCAGTGCACGGGGCCTCGACCTCCAAGGGCCCTGGATCCTTCACGTGCTAGTGGTGGTACCTCGGCTCGTGGACCCACATGTCATTTGCCCACTTGACGCGCGCCTGGGAAGCAGCCGCCATGGAGCGCGCAAGCGCTCGGCCGACCCACCTCCCGGTGACCTCCACGATCTCATCCAGTTTGTCTACATCAGCTTCGCCGTTGGGCAGCAAGATCAGGTTGATCCAGTAGCCCACTTCCTCAGCGGTGGCCTTGCTTCCGAAGGTGGCGGCGCGCGGCTGCTCATGCGCCTGCGAGACCATGGCGTTGAGAGCGAGCGCGCACCGCTGCTGCTGATCCATGTCGGACCCGCTGCGCACCAAAGAACGGCACCGCACTATGAAAGACTCAATCGTCCACCACCACCACTCCATCGTGGGCGACCGCACACGTGTTCGGCCAGGCGACGCCTTGAGCCGCGTCCACCTTAGCCCGCGCAGCTGGCCCCGCCCTTGGCACTTGCTCCACTCGCCCTTGGGAACCTGCTCGGCGGTCAAGATAGCTTGCTCCACGGTCGCCGCCCAATGGCCGTGGCGAGCCGAGAGCGCCGCGACGGCGTCCTCGTTGCGCGGCACCGCCCAGGCGACGCCCTCCTTGACCAGCTCGCCGGGGGGGGGTCGACTGGCTCAAGCCAGCACTGGTCCCACGTCTCGGCTGGCACGTAGAAGGGGGCCGACATTGCACCCCCGTCTGGAGGGTCTGGAGGAGGTTGGGGTTCATCGGAGCTCTCGTGCAACTCGTCGGGTAGCCGCCGCCGACGGGCGACCCTCCTCTCCTTCAACTGCTTCTGGCGCTTGTTGTTGGGGTCGGCCTCGCGCCGGGGGCGGTCTCGACGTGGTATGGCCTGCGGCAAGGTCACCACTTCGTGCCGCCAATCGTTGTGGGCGTCGGAAATCTGCATATCTAAACCGACGTGAGTGCGCCAAGGCACCACCGTGACCCCTGGACCTTCAACTGCTCGTGGAAGCCTCTCTTGACTACAAGGTAGTCGATCTGGGAGGCGCTATCCCCTTTAGTGCAGGTGTGCTCGACGTCGCTGGGGGCGATGATCTCGCCGCTCCAGGCCTCGAGGATGCCCGACTGCTGCAGGTCCTTTGGGCCGATGTTCCAGTCCGCCATGACCAGCCACGGGCCCGCGAGGGTAGACAGGAAGGCCGCGGGCGCCTTCACCCTCGGAGCGCCGTCGCCCCCCAACTTGTGGCCCGGGAAAAGGTAGGCGATGATGATGAACGCGTTCCCCTTGCGCAGGTGCAATGTTAGCGGGCAGAAGCCCCGAAATTGCGCGCCCCCGCAGGAGCGTGAGCTCCCAGCGTGGCGCGGCCAGGTGCCTTTTGGCCAGCACCCACTCGCCTCCACGAGCACCCAATTCGGACTTGACCGAAGCCTCTGCGGGCGCGGCCGCGGTCTTCCAGCCGTCTTCGAGGCAGTCAAGCTGGACCTTCGGCATCTGCGTGGAACTGGCGCGGGTCTCCGCCAGCGCCACCACCTCGAATAGTTGGCACATTCCTCGGGGGAAACCCTGAGCTGCGGGACCCCATTCGGCAGCGCTGCCGAAGAGGATGCGCGCACGGTGCGAATGCCGCTTCACAGGTTCTAGATGGCACCAGGCTGGCGCTGGAAGTATCAGAGGGGCCTCGACCATGACTTTACTGCTCGGTGGAGTCGGCCCTGCCGGGGCATCTCCTTGGAGCTGAAAGGCCGCGTCGTCCTCCGCATCCTGCAGCCCCTTGTCCAGGTCGTCACAAGGGGTCGCGGTAGCCTTCTACACTCGCGCGGAGAAGCTCTCCGTCGCCTGGGGCCCGCGGATGTGAGACCACAGACGGGCCCTGCGCTCTGACGCCGTGATCCTGCGCGTCGGTCGCGAGCTAGCGCTGGCGCGCCGCGGGGGGGCGGCGCCGGGCCGGGGCTCGCCAGGAGCGCCGCTGCCCGCGAGCATTCTTCAGAAAGGGCTTGGCGCACCACCTGGTCGGCAAGGCGGCCTTTGTCGTTCGCGCCGCCCCCTCCTGCTTCCCGCCGGGCCCGGGCCAGGCTTCGAGCGGCCCTCCGGAGCTCCTGCCAGGCGCCGCAAAGGAACTGGGAGCACCGTTGCTGGAGCAGGCGCGCTCTCTCGGGGGGGTCTGGCTGGCGCCGCCGCCCCGCGCTTCGGCGGATCGGCGCGGCGAAGAGCAGTCGCCCCCTGAGCAGGAGGACTTTCCACGCCCTCGTCTCCGCGACCGTGCCGGGCGCAGAGCGCAGCACCGCCCGGCAGACCGCTTCGCTGGCCCGCGCGGCCGCCGTCCGGGCCCCTCCGGGGACAAACCGGAGAGCGGGGCATTCCTGCGCGAAGCCGCCCGCGAGGTCAATGGCATCCGAGCCGCCCAACAATCCGCATCCATGTCTTGGAGCGGCTGTGGCGGCAGCGGTGGAGGCAAGGCCGCGGCGCCCGCCCCGGGCGAGCCCATGGGAAGGGGCGGCGCGGGCAGGCCGGAGGCATGGCCGCCAGCGCGGCCGGCGCGGCCGCTGCTGCCCCCGAGCCCGCGGGCGCGGCCGCCCGGGCCGCGGGAGCTGCCGCCGCGGCCGCCGCGGCATCTGAGGCCGGCGCGGTCGCTGGGATGTTCGCCGAGGGCGCGCGCACGCCGTCGGCTCCGCCGCGGCTGACCCCGGCCTCGCGCTGGCGGCGAGGGCGGCGGCGGCGTCCACAGTCACAGCGCAGTCCCGGCACACGGCGGCGCCGCGCGGCTCGCACCTGTAGAGCCACCCGCCCCGGCCAGGTCCACCTCCGCAGGCGGCGCAAGCCTCGGCAGAGCAGTCGGGCCGCGCCGCGCGCAGCAGGCCGCGGCAGCTCGGGCTGGCGAGCTGCGATCCCGCGCCGGGCGGGCCTGGGTGCCGGGCCTCTCCCACGCGGAACCCCGCCCAGCCACGCTGCCAGGTCACAGGGCGTGCTGGCAAAGGTCGCGCGCGGCCCCGCGGGCCGCTGCATCGGGGCAGCGGCGGCCCCCGGCGCTTTCGCCGCCAGCAGCTCGCGCCTCCCCGCGCCTCCAGCAGGGCACGCGCCAGCAGCGGGCACCTCAAACACGGCAGAGTCCGCTGGCAGCAGAATCGCCCCGGCGAGCGGCGCTGCGAAATCCACGCGGCCCGCCTCGACGGGGCCGACTTCGTCCCCAATCTTGCCCTCGTTTTCCTCGTCGGGGTCACGTTCGCTTCCGCCGTCTTCCTTTGTCCTCGCCGGTCAGCAGAAGGTGCAGTTTCCTGGACCGCTGCAGCCGTCGGGCCACTGCGGGGGCCCCAGCGTCGTCCTGGGCCTCGGCGAGCTCGTCCATCAGCTCCTCCTCCTCGCTCAAGCCCATCTCCTCCTCGTCCTCCAGCGCCAGGCTCCTGGCGCCCAGGCGCGCCGCTCCAGAGTCGTCGTCGGGCGTCGGCTCCAGTGGCCCTGCGATGCGCGCCCCCTGGTCGCGTTCGTCCGCGGGTGCGCTGCAGTGCCGCCGCAGCGCGGTGCAGGCCTCCAGAGCCGCCGCTGGCAGCGCAGGGCCAGCGCCGACGTGGCCCGCCACCGGCAGCCTCTCCAGCGCGTCTAGCACGGTGCGCACGTCCGCAAGGACGCTTGGCAGCAATCCGTCCTCGGGCGCTCTGGCCTTCTTGAGCTCCTCCAGGCGCCGCTGGCCCTCCTGAGGCTCCTCGTCCAGCTCCGCGGCAATGACCCGGGCGGCCGCGACCGCCGCCTCCGCGGCCTCCACGTCCGCGCGAGCCGCCGCCAGGCGGCGCTCCGCGCGGGAAACGAACGCCTCGCAGGCGTCGAACCGGGCTCCCGGCTTGGCGCCCGTACGCGCCCTTGGCCAGGCGTGCGGCCGGCTTCCGGAGGGTGTCCGCCTCGGCGTCGAAACCTGCGCCGCGTAGCAGGTCCGCTGCACCGTCCAAGGCCGCCGTCTTCCCGGCGGCCGCTGCCGCGCGCTCCTCTGGCGACGGCGGCCGCGCCGGCCAGTGGCGGGGCGGCACGGCCGTCGCACCCAGCTCCCCAGCGCTGGCGGCATTTGGGGGCTGATGGCCCACGCCTCCAGCCGCGTCTCGGGCGGGGGCGGCGGAGCGACCGTCCGGGCCACTCGGGCGCACGCCTGCCGGGCGTGCTGCGCCACACCCGCGGCAGCAGGCGCGGGCCAGGTCGTTCGGCAGGCCGTTGCAGCGGCGGCAATGCCAATTGCTGGCCCCGCTGCTTCAGGGCGTCGCCCCGTTGCGAGTTCACGCCGCGCGCAGCTCCATGGCCAAGGCACGCCTTGTATCCCGCTCAGAGCGGTTGCAGGACGGGGGGCGCCACCCCGTCCAGCCAGACAAGCGCAGAGGCCGCAGCGGCCACTCGCCAGCGCGGCCGCCCCGGCTGGCAGCCAAGCAGGCAAGGCCACAGGGCAATCGCGCGGTCTCTCTGGCGCGGCCAGGGGGCGGGGGGGGCGGCGGGGGGGAGCGGCGAGGGGATCCCTTGAGTCCTCCTCCTCCTCCTCCTCCTCCTCCTCCTCCCCCTCCTCCTCCCCCTCCTCCTCCTCCTTCTCATCCTCCTCCTCTGCTTCCTGCCTCTCCTCCTCCTCCTCCACCTCCTGGTTTTTCTCCTCCTCCCTCTTCGTCACAGTTGGCAGTCAGATGCTCTGGCCGCCTGGGCAAGCATCGTGGCCACGGTGATGCCGATGAGGTCGAAAGGGCCGCCGAGGACGATCTCCCAGCCCGGTGCGAGACCTGCGGAGGCGGGCGAGGCGCCAGCCCAGAGCCCTCTGCAGTGTGCAGGTCTCCAGAAGTCTCAGGCGGTCTCCGCGGAGGTGGTCCTCGGAGGCCTCTGGAGACGAGGGCACAGAAGCAGAAACACACAAAAACCGTGACCCTCGATCATGGTCCGCGATCCTCAGTCGTCGAGCCTCGAATGCGCTCTGACCCGAAGGCATACTGTACCAGACGTGCACTCGGGCGTGCACGGTCTAGACCGACGCTGCCGCCAAACCAGACGTTGGCCAGGGACGCGCAAAGGGTGGCTCCCGACCAGGCGAGCGCGAGGATGGAGCCGGAGCAAAGGCCGTCCGGGAGGGGGGAGCGCTGAGCGACTCAGAGCGGCGATGGGCCGCTCCCGCGGCCCGGCGGCGGAGAGGGAGTGCCGGAACCAGAGCGGCTCATCCTCCTCCTCGTCTCCGAGCTGCGCCCTCGCGTGGAGGAGTGAAGCTGCTGCACGTTGCCGCAGCTGTCTTAAGCTTGTCCTTCTGGGGCCTGTTTGGGGGCCTCCCGGGGGCCCCCAGGCACCTCCAGAGGGGGCGCCTCGCGGTGGTCAGGATGCATGCGGCGGGTGGCACGAAATGAAGCTTACCTTCTCCTCCTCCTCTTCCTCCTCCTCCTCCTCCTCCTCCTTACCCTCTTCCTTACCCTCCTCCTCCTCCTCCTTCTCCTCCTTCTCCTTACCCTCCTCCTTACCCTCCTCTTCCTCCATCCTGTGTCCTTCTGAAAAAAACTCCTCCCTGTCGCATTTCGAGACGTGTCGGCAGGGCAGGCCGGGCGTTTCACCTGAGACTTCCTGTCCTTTTATGATCCTCAAGCTAAAAATTTGCCAGAGCTTCACGAATGGAGGACGGGCAGTTTTCAAGATGTGGTTCTCGCCTTAGTGCCGCGCACACTCGTCTTAAATAGTTGCAAGTGCTTCACAGATGCGAGGCGGGTCGATTTGAAAATGTGGCTATCGCCTGAGCGCCGCGCACATTTATAGTAAAAACAATGAGAGAGCTTCACGGATGGATGGAATTTCTTGTTCAACACGTGGTTCTCGCTTCAGCGCCGCGCACATTCGTCACACAACATTGCAAGGAGCTTCGCAGATGGAGGGTACTTCCATTTCATAATGCGGTTCCCCCGCCTTATCGCCGCGCACACTAGTTTCGAGAGTTCACAACAGCTTCAAGTTTCAAGGAACTCATGGCTGTCGTCCCAGAAATTGCTTGTGGCACGATGTAAGATTGTCAGGGCGGGGCAATGACGTTGCTTCGCGGTGTTGAAGTCTCAGGAACGGCGTTCTGGCACTATTCAGGATCGTCAAGACGTAACGGTAGAGGTGATTCGCGGCGTTGAAGTCATAGGCATGGCATTCTGGCACATTTCGAGATTCTCAAACGGTCTTCCAACGGAGCACTTCCCCCAGTGACACTGAACCCTTGTAGGGGTCTATGAAAACGGTAGCTTGGATGGAGGGTTCATTGCAATATCGGTGATCAATGTTGGTTCACACTGGTCCTTCCTCTCCTCCTCCTCCTCCTCCTCCATCCCTTTACCTTACAAAAAAGTCCTTTGGATGGAGAGTTCATTGCAATATCCTGGTCCTTCTCCTCCTCCTCCTCCATCCCTTTACCTTACAAAAAAAAACTCTTCCCTGTTTCACGCCGAGGCGTGTCGGTAAGGCAGGCTCGGCGTTTCGCCTGAGATGTCATCACCGCTTATGATCCTTGAATGTGCCAGGGCTTCAGGGATGGTGGGCAGGCCGTGTTCAAACTGTGGTCTTCGCCCTGACGCCGCACACATTCGTCTTACAGAGTTGTAGGGTGTTGCGAATGCACGGCGGCTCGTATTTAAAATGTAGCTCGCGCATTCGCGCCGCACACATTCATCTGAAACATCTTGAAAAGTTTCGCGCGTGGAGGGCGGGTGGTTGAAAACATGTGGTCTCGCCTGAATGTCGCGCACATTCGCTTTAAACGTTAGCAAGAGCTTCACGGATGGAGGGCAGGCGGTTTTCCAAATGTGATTCTCGCCTTGCGCCGCGCATACTCGCCTTAACAAAACATGCAACTGCGTCAAGGATGGAGGGTGGTACATTTTTCAAAATGTGGCTCTCATCTTAGCGCCTAGCACATTCGTCTTAAGAGTTTACAGCAAGTCCAGTTTATTCATGGCTGACGTCCCAGAAATTGTGTTTGGCACGATGTAGGACTGCAAGTGCGGCAAAGTTGCGTTAAGTCGCGGTGATGTGCTGGCACGGTCCAGGATCGCCAGGACGCAAACGTAACGTTGACTCGCGGCGTTCAAGTCATAGGAAGCGCGTTCTGGCACGACTCAGATATTTTTAGACAGTTGTCTTTCAACAGAGCACTCCCCCGAGTGAAAGCGAATCTTTGTAGGGACGTGTGAGGAGGAGATTAGAGGAAAGGTTTACTGCAGCATCGTTGATGGATATTGAGTTTACACTGGTCCTCCTCCTCCTCCTCCTCCTCCTCCTCCCAGGGAAAGCAAAACAATAGCAATGCCAGGCCGATCGGACGACTCCGTCAGCGCGATCCGATTGAAGCGATACCAGACTCCCACACAACAGCAGAGCAACACGCAAAATTTCAGGGACGGCGCGCGTCGCTGGTAATATTCATCCTCCCCGATTGCCATGAGCACATCCCGTTGATGGAATCCTGCGGCAAAGCTAGCAATACCCAAGAGGGACCGAGCAAGGAAAAAAGGCGATCCGCGCTTGCCGAGGAACAGAAGGCAAGCGTGCGGACCGTTTCCCTGTGTCATCACCTGCGGCTGAGCGTACATGCCACCGTAGTAGAAGATGTTGAGCACGAACGCGACGTAGGCCAGGACACACGTTGTCAGCCGATAGCGTGGTCCGAATACCTAGGCTTCGGCGGAGGCAGAGGTAGACAAGTTACGCGCCCCAACCGCCCATCGGCGAGCCCCCTCTCCAGAACCTCCGAAAATGGCATGAAACAAACGGGTCCTGAAGAAAACAGATCCTACACCCCAGAGCCGTCCCCCCAGACCAGTTCTTCGTCCTGGGCTGTTCTCTGGCAGTCCTGGGACACGTCGACAAAAACTTAGGACGCGAGTGCTTCATGGCGACGATGTCTGGACTTCCCTCAACGCGCGACTCTCCCGACCTCTCGGCCAGCACTCGCCCGCGTGCGTATGAATGTCGAGCCCCGGGCCGCTCCCTGCGGGCCCCGCGGGGCACGGGCCTCTCGAGGCTCAACCTCACCACAGATCTGCACCTCCTGCTCTGTTCAGGGCGCCAGGCCACTTGCCCCTCCTCCCCCCTCCTCCCTCCCTCCGTCCAATCCCTCCCTCTCTGCTCCTCCTCCTCCTCCTCCTCCTCCTCCTCCTCCTCCTCCTCCTCCTCCTCCTCCTTCCTCCTCCTCCTCCTCCTCCTCCTCCTCCGCCTCCGCCTCCTCCTCTTCGTCCTTCCTCCTCCTCCTCCTCTTCCTCCTCCTCCCCCTCCTCCTCCTCCTCCTCCTCCTCCTCATCATCATCATCATCATCATCCCCCTGCGTCCACCACATCCCCTCTGGTCCCCGCTCCCCCCGCCCACCCTCCCACATCCCCTCAGTCCTTCCTGTCCTCGCCCCCCCCTCCCTCCCCCCGCAGCCCCAGGCACCCGCTGGGACGGATTGCCACCGGGGCTGGGCGCCCGCTCCGCAGGACCTCGCCGGATCATGCCCAATATCAGAGTGGACCCGACAATCCGGTCGCCCGACTTCGCGCACCGACGCGCCCCGCCATGCGCGACGCGCCTGGGCGCCCGCGCGCACCCTCGCGCCGCCGCCCCTGGAGGAGGGCAGCCCTCCGGCCGAGGCCGCCCGGCGCGAACGTCTTCGCGCGCCCGTGCGGGCGACCCGGAGAATCGGCAGTTCAGCCCGCGACGAGGGGCGACCGCGCCCGCCCGAAGTCCGCCCCATCTGGCACGCCATGTGCCGGCACACCCAGCACGCGAGAACGAGGCAAGGGCAGCGGTATGGGTACCCGCTCCCTCTCGGGCCCTCCCGTCCACATCCTGCCCCCTCCCTTCCTCGTCCTCGCTCTTCCCTTCCTCCCTCCACCTCCTCCCGCGGAGCCCAAGCTCGAGCTCGAACACCAAACTCGCCGTCCGGGGCGCTCTCTGGCCCAAATATTTCGAAGCAGCCCCACCAGCGGCTACCGACGATGGAAATTTTGTTTGGACGCTTTCGTCACTTCGAAGATCGAAGATTCTCTGATTCTCGAACCTCCAACCCCCCACCCCATCCCACCCGGCCGCTCAGCCGGCGGCAATGCCCAACGCTCCGACGAATCCTGGCTGATCCACTTGCGCCTGTCCAGGGTCCTGGCGCGCGCGACTGCCGCGGCCGAGGGAGACGACAGCGCTGGCGGCGGCGGCGGCGGCGGCGGCGAAACCGGTGACAACGACGACGGCCGCGGCGGCCGAGGCGGCCGCGACGGAGGGAACACGGGGCAAGCCCCAGGGGGCCGCAGGCCGCAGAAAGCCCAAGGAGGGCCCAGGAGAGACCCAGGAGAGGGGAGGGGGAGGAACACGAGGAGGAGGAGGAGGAGAAGGAGGAGGAGGAGCAGGAGGACGAGGAAGAGGAAAAGGAGGATGGAGAGGGATGGGGGGGAAAAAGGAAGGAGAGGACAAGGAAGGTTTGGGCAGTCCAGGGTGCTCCTTTGCTCCAGGGGGCAGCTCGACGTGTCTCCTGAAGACGAGAAGGAGGGGATGGAGGAGGAGCAGGAGAAATCTCGGTGCTTGCTAATTCCTGCGCCTCCAGCTCGATGCGCTGGGCAGGGCGTTCCTTTGTTCCACGGGGCGGTTTGCCAGGGTGCTCCAAGAGACTCAACACCTTTCTGTTCACTCCGGTGCCCCACGCGCCGCCGCACTGGTCCTGGGCAAGCCGTGCTGCCCAGCGGAGGGGGGAGAGGAGGGGGGCATGCACACGACGACGAACGCGCAGGCGGGAGGCCGAGGCCGGCGGGGCGGGCGGGCAAGCGGAAGGGTGGCAGGAAGGCAGGCAAGGAGGAGGAGGAGGAGGAGGCAAAGAAAAAGAGGAGAGGGGAAGCAACCGTAAGCATACAGGCCGGGCCCGCGGCAGGGAGAGAAGAACCACCCGCGACGAGGCTACCTACGGTGGCGACGCCGACCACGCAGCGGAGGCGGAGGCGGTGGAGTGGGCGAGAGCCGCCGTCCGAGCCCTCCCTCGGGAAACGATGTAAGCGGCGGCGGCGGCGTGCTTTGCGGCAGGGCGCAGGCCGAGTCCTCCTCCCCGAGCTTGAGCTGAGCCTGCTGCCAGGAGGCGCCGGAGGGCGAGCAGCCGTTCAAGTGCCCAGGGCAGGCCTGGACCGCGTCGCCCATGGCCATCAAGGAGGCAGCATGCACGGTGGACGGCAGCACGCGCGCGTGTTCTTGAGCTCCCAAAAACTCCAGCAGCGCGGCGGCGCTCGTGACCCGCTGCGCAAAGCGTTCCGCGCAGAAGTCCGCGGCCCCCACTGGCGCGCCGAGCTGCTGGAAACTGCGATCGGTACGGAGGCGGACGCCCGGCGGGAATCCGTCCAGAGACACGTCGGCAGCGTCTCCGCCAGCGCGGTTCACCTTACACTTGCCCGGGCCAGTGCTCAGCTTGGGGCCCACCGCGGCGAGGCTGGTCACGAGCATGGCAACCAGAGGAGGAGAGCGAGGGCCAGCGGGTCGCCCACAAGGCAACCATCGCCCAAGTAGAAAGAAGTCAGATCCACGGCGCCGTCGGCGCCGTGGCGCGGCGCGCAGACGGCGGCATCGGCGGCGCGCTGTAGAGCCATGGAAAACAAAGGCCCCAGAGGGTCGCCCTGCTGCACCCTGCTGTCGGACCGGATAGTCTGCCCAATAAACAAGGTTGACGGGCGGGAGTATCGCCAGTCGGCCCAGGGTGCCAGACTTGAACGCTTTTCGTGGACCGCGCGGAGCAGAGTCTGCCTGTCCAGGGTGTTGAAAGCGCTGGACAAGTCCAATTTCACAAACACCGCTCCCAGGTCCCAGAGGTGGCGGGTCCACCATTGGCGCGCCACGTAAACCGCCGCCTCGGCAACGCTGGGGACCGAGACGCCGATCTGGAGCGGGGCCAATGGTCGCGAGCGGCGTCGGCTACCTCGTGGCAGAGGCACTTGCCGACGAGGCGCCCGAGCACCTCCCCGACGGCGACCAGGCGCAGGCCTCCGACCTTCTTCGGCAGGGCCACCAGGGAGACGCAGGCGAAGTACCCGGACACAGCCAGCAGGGCCTGTCCCCAGGCGCAGAGGTTAACGAGGTTCCGAAGCTGGTCGGAGACCTCGTCCCTGTGCGCCCCTTTGAGCAAGGCGTCTTCCAGGTGCTGGGGTCGGAGGCCGGTTGGCCCGGCGGCTGAGCCCAAGGGGCAGGCCCGCTCTTCCCGCCAGACCGCGCCACCGTCCTCCTGGAGGGCAGCAGCAGCTTGGAAGGCCAGAAGGCTGGCGGTGTCCAAAGCTTGGGGGCTTCGCGGGTGCTTCCGGCGCGCGTGCTCGACGACGTCGGGGGCTACCTCCACAGGCGGCTCGCTGGTCAGAGCCGAGCAGCTCTTGGAGTACTGGGCGGCCGCGGAGAGCTAGCTGCACACACCTCTCCACTCGCTGGGAGACTCGCGAGCCGGGCCTGGCGGAGCAAGCCTCGACGGCCTCGGCCCATAGGGAGGCCCGCGCCGCTCCCCGTCCAAAGAGCGCCGGCAAAGCGCCTCGGCCTGAGCTTCGCCAGCCGCACCGCTGCCCCAGCAGCCGCAGGTGCAAGGGCGCAGGACGCACTTCGGGAGCATCCCAAACTCTGTCCACGCTGCCTTGGCGTTGCTGCGCACGGCCTGCACCAAGCACAGCATAGCACAGCGCCCAGGAGGTCCGGGACGCCCTTTGGGACGTAGCGATTGGTGGCGGAGCTCGTGGCGCGAAAGCTTCCCTGAGGGAAGGGGAGGCTCAGGCTGGGCGCGGGGCGGGGCGGAGGGTGGGACGTGGGGCTGGGCGCGGGGCTGGGGCGCGGGGCTCGACGCGGGACTGGGCGTGGGGCTGGGCGTGAGGCTGGGCGCGGGGCTGGGCGCGGCGCGGGGCGTGGGGCTGGTGAGTCGGGGCAGGGGGCGGGGCGTGGGGCTGGGCGTGGGGCCTGTGCGTGTGGGGGGCTGGGCCTGGGCGGGCGGCTGGGCGTGGGGCTGGGCGGGGTGCTGGACGCTGGGGGGCAAAGAGCTGTTGACCAGCAGGCGGAGCAGCCTGTGGAGCCTCGAACGGCGGGGCGCCCTCCCAAGGAACGCTGGCCTGGGGGCGGTTGGTAGCCTCAGCCCGACGCTGTTCGTCCAAAGGAATCCCCGCGAGCACTTGTATGTCTCGGGCAGCAGGGTCGAGACTCAAACCGGTGGTTCCCGTAATGACCAACGGCGCGCCCCCATCAGCCTGGTGGCGCCAAATTTGCGGCCCAGGGGAGCGAGTCGCCAGCTCCGCTTGGACAAACACGTTCCTCGCGTGGACCTCCTGTCTCGCCGGCCCCGCAGAGGCAGCGGCAGCCGTCGCTGCGCTCGAGCGCCGAGGGCTGCGGGAACTCCGCCGGCGCGTGCAGCGGTCCATCTCCTAGAGGCACGTGGCGCAGGTCATCTGAGGCCGGGAAGGCAGGCGCAGCGACAGTCTGGGCGAAAAGGACAACCTGGCCAGCCCAAACGGCGGGGCTCGCTGGGCAGAACAACCCTGGGCTGAGGGCCGCCGTGGAGGCCCCTGACAAAGCTTCGCAAAAAAGGCGCACGACGTGGAAGTTGTGAATAGAAGCCGTCGCGCAGATCAAAGCCAGGGCCCGCTGTGCTGGTCCGCCGTGCACCATGGCCCCGTAGACGACGAGCTCACGAGGAGCTGGGGACAGACAGGCGAAGGCGAGGAGCGCCTCTGGGTGCACGTGGGCGGGAAGCACAGCTCTGAGCGTGGAGCTCAGAAGCTGTCCCGGCACGACCAAGAACATGGCAAAAGGAGTCACGCCAAGGACAGCCGAGAGGAGAGCGGGGACGCGGAGGATACTGTGCACCCCACTGAGGGCTCGCGAAGCCCCGAGCGGGGGGCAGCGCGCTGGCCATTATAAACAGGAGGGCGGAACGCCACAAAAGCATGCTGAGGTGCATAGCGCCCCAGACGCTCATGCAGCGCAAGGGCGGAAATGCTGGCGGGAGTAAAGCTCGGCTGAGCTAGTGCTATGGCCGCGTGGAGGCTGCGGTGCAGCGCCCGATAGGAGGTCGTCGAAGTCGTGGTGGCCCAGGTGGTGATGGTGGTGGGGTTGCGAGTCGTCGTGGTGGCTGTGGTAGCCGTTGCAGCTGTCGTAGGCGCGGTAGTCGAAGTGATGGTAGGTGAAGTCGTGGACAGCGACGCGGCTGAGGTCAAAGTCTTCGTGGCGGTACCGACAGGGGCGGGAGAGGCGCGAGAGATGCAAGGCTGCCATGGTGGACGAAGAGTCGACACAGGGAGGGAATGTGGCGAGTGGAAGGCTGCAAGTGAGGAGGGGAGAAGTAGTCGCGGTAGCTGGAGGGGCGGTGGAAGGAGCCGCACTCTTGGTTGAGCTCGTCGGCATGGTCGTGGTCGTGCTGCCTGTGCTGGTGGTGCTCATCGTAAAGCTGGTCAGGGTCGTGCTGATCACGCTCGTGCTCGCCGTCGTCATCGGACTGCTGACACTCGTAGTCGTGGTCGTGGTGCTGGTCGTACTCGCGGTCGCAATCGCTGCCGTACTCTGCTGGACGCTGGAGGTCGGAGAGTTGGAGGTGGAGGTCGATAAATGGGTCTGGAGGTGGTGTGGGCCGGAGGGCGATAAACGGAGGTAAGTTGTGAAGGCCTGATGTTGCTGTGGGCTTGAGGTCAAGATGCTGGATGTGGAGGTCGATAGTGGGAGCTGGAGTTGGTGGGAGGTGGAATACTGCTGGGTCGTACTCGTCGGGAAGAGCATCGGGATGGGCGTCGGAGAGGGTGTCGGAAGGGCGTCGGGGACGGCGTCGGGTAGGGCTTCGGGTTGGGCGTCGGCGGTGGCGTCGGGTGGGTCGTGGTCGCCGTGGTCGTGGTCACGAACGTCGTGGTCGTGGTCGTAACGACCCTTGTCGTGCTCGCCGCAGTAGTGGTCGTGGTCGTGGTCGTGGTCGTGGTCACGGACGTCGTGGTCGGGATAATCGTATCGGAGCCGTCCATGGCGTCATTGTCTGGACTGACGCTGGACAACCCGTCGGAACCGGTAACGAAGCCGCATACGGCGTCGCTGTCTGAGCTGATGCTGAAATCGCCGTCGGAAGCGGCGTCGGAAGCCTCACGGTGGTTCCAGAACAACTGTCGAAGACGGCGGGGCTGGCGTCGGAATCGCCGTCGGAGCTGGCGACGCATGCGTCGACGGTGCTGTCGAGGCTGCTGGCTGGGTTCGTGCCGGCGCCGTCCCTCGCGCTGGCGGCAGAGGTGCTGTCGCAGCCGCCGTCGGAACTGCTGGCGATGTTGGCCCCACTCGTGGTCGTAGTGATTGTCGCGGGAGCGGACGTGGCCCTCGTGGTCGTGGTCGTGGTCGCCGTGAGGGTCGTGTCGGTTGACGTCGGAGGTGTCATGGAAGAGGAACTGGTGGTGCTGTCAGTGTTGGTTATGTCGCTGGACGTGGTCGTGGTAGAGGCCCTGGTAGCGGGCGGGGTTTTGGAAGTGGTCGTCGTCGCCCGGGTTGTGGTCGCGGCTGGGATCGTAACCACCGTCGTGGTGCTCGGGATGTACGTGGCGTCGTCAGTCCTGGGGGCGGGAAGGACGGCGCGAGCAAGGGGCCGTGGCGGACAAGACGGCGCGGGCGCGAGGGAGGACGAGCGGGCGGCCCCGACGGAGCAGCGGCACTCGCAGACGCAAGCAGGGCAGCAAAGAGGAAGGGGAAGCAGGAGGGAGGACGGGAACGCAGGGGGGCTGGCCCGCCGCGGGAAGAGAGACAGGAGCAGGGAGGGGAAACTTCAGGCAGAGGCCTCCTAGATGGGGTCGGAGTAGATGGGGTCAGAGGCTCGCGCCGCATCGCCGATACATCGGCGATGCATCGGCCACGCATCAGCGATGCATCCGCGATGCGCCGAGGATGCATCGTCGACGTCGGCGATGCATCGGCGACGTCGACCTGAAGCACATCGGGCTGCACATCGAGCCGCATCGGGGATGCATCGGCGATGCGGCGCGAGCCTCCGACACCATCTGCTCCGACCCGATCTAGGGGGCCTGGATGTGGTGGGATCGGCCGCCGCCAGCGCGGCCAGCGCTCCGGCGGCATGGATGGCCGCGGCCGTGGGGCGCGCGGCGCCGCGCAGGGCGCATCACTGGCCTGCCGGGCGGGTCGGGCGGGGCGGGCCCTTGGGCCCCTCGGGCGCCTTGAGCCCTGTAGCCCTTGAGCCCTGAGGACGAGCAGGAGGGGGTGGAGAACGTGGTGCCTCCAGAGGACGAGAAGCAGGGGGTGCCTCCACAGGACGAGAAGGAGTGGAGGAAGAGCACCTCGAGGTGCCTCCAGATGACGAGAAGGATGCGGTGAATGATGACGATGATGATGATGATGATGATGATGATGATGATGATGATGATGATGATGATGATGATGATGGTGGTGATGATGATGATGATGATGATCATCATCATGATGATGATGATGACGATGATGGTGATGATGATAATGATGCTGATGATGCTGATGATGATGATGCTGATGATGATAATGATGGTAATGGTGATAATACTGATGATTATGATGCCAATGATGATGATGATGACGACGATGATGATGATGATGATGATGATGATGGCGATGATGATGGTGATGGTGATGATGATGGTGATGGTGATGTGAATGGTGATGGTGACGGTGACGACGATGATGACGATGATGATGATGGTGGTGATGGTGATGCTACTGATGATGATGATAATGATGATGTTGATAATGATGAAGATGATGATGATGATGATGATGATGCTGACGATGATGTTGATGAGGCAGACGCCGAGGCAGATGCGCAATCTGATGATGATGAGGATGACGATGATGGTGATGATGATAATGATGCTGATGATGCTGATGATGATGATGATGCTGAAGATGATAATGATGGTAATGATGTTAATACTGATGATTATGATGCTAATGACGATGATGATGACGATGATGATGATGGCGATGATGATGGTGATGGTGATGATGATGGTGATGGTGATGCTGATGGTGATGGTGACGGTGACGACGATGATGACGATGATGATGATGGTGGTGATGGTGATGCTACTGATGATGATGATAATGATGATGTTGATAATGATGAAGATGATGATGATGATGATGATGCTGACGATGATGTTGATGAGGCAGACGCAGAGGCAGATGCGCAATCTGATGATGATGATGATGATGATGATGATGATGATGATGATCATGATGATCATGATGCTGATGCTGTTGCTGATGCTGATGCTGATGATGATGATGATGATGATGAGGAGGAGGAGGAGGAGGAGGAGGACACGGAGCAAGAGGAGTCTCAGTGCCCGCCGGCTCCTGCACCTCAAGCTCGATGAGCTTGGGAGGCCTGCCATTAAGCCGCCGGAAGCCGTCGAAGATCCGCACCGCCTGTGGGGCGGGGGGGGGTCGGGCAGCCTCGCTCCGTGGACCTCCCAACCCAAACATGCTCGCGTCGTACGACGGGAGGTTTTTAACTGGTTTCGGCCCCTGTGAGCCATCGTCGGGCAGGGACCGTCAAATGGCAACTCGGGATGAAACACCAACCCTGGGGAAAAGGTCGGGCATTCCTGGGACCCCGCATTGAAAAATCAAGGCACCGCAAGTCTGGCGCCACGCAGAAACCGCGGCCCTGCCAGGAGCGGCTGCTTGACACGCCTGGCCCATCAGGCGGCACACACCGCCCCCATGATGCTATGATGCGCTGGACGGGCAAGAAGGGGACGACGGCGGCTCACTCGGCTCGGCACTCCACGGCAACTTGGCGGCCCTTATAGTGGCACATCGGCGCCGCGCGCAGATGAGCACCCGGATGCGGAATGCTGCCCTTCTGGTGCTTTGATTCCCCAATCAGTGCTTGCACTGAAGGGGTCCTAGCGGAAATTGGAAGATTTGGCGAAAGGTTCCCGCCGATTTTGGTAGCAAGCTGGGTTCCCGGGTTCCCGGTTCCGGATTCCCGGGTTCCCGGTTATTGGTTCCGGGCCGATTTCGGTGGGTTCTGGGATCCTGGGCTCCCGTGTTCCCGGTCGATCTCCTCAGCGAAAATCATCCACTGATTGGGGTTTCTCTCTGGTGTGATATGAACTCGGTGATATTGACGTGGCGCCGACCAGGATTCTCGAGCGATCCCTAGATGTCGTTGGGGATCTCGCCCGAGATGAGTCGCAGCACTGGTTCACGAAGCATGGGACCACGATTTGGAGCGCGCGCGGGCCTCCGACATGCCTCAAGATGGCTCGAAGATGGACCGAGGAAGCCTGGCGAATGGCCTCTGGACTGCTGAGTGAATGACAAGTGCCCTGGAGTTTCCCAAGGAGGGGCCCGCGAGTGGCCAAATTCAATGAAGCGCTCGGTGCACCAGTGGTAGCGTAATTCCTCGACTGTCTGCACTGTCCTCAACAAACCTCGGAAGCCTCAAGATGGCCACGTGATTAGGCAGCCTCAAGGTGACCCATCCTGGGGTCAAAGCGGACCCGAGGATCGGGGCCGACGAGAGCATCCGCCGGCTTGAAAAGAGGGCCCCAATCTGCCCACCAGAGGGCCCAGGAGCCCCTCGAGAGGCCTCTGGAAGCCCCTGGGATGGCCCCCACCCGAAAGGCACCGCACCACCCATGCAAATTCACGCCCACACCGCGCCTCAGCATCGCAGCGTTGCCTCCCAGGACACGAGCCCACGCACTCACAATACAACACAACACAACACAGCACAGCACAGCACAGCACAACACAACACAACACACATCAACACAACACAGCACAACACAACACAACACAGCACAGCATAGCAAAGCACAGCGAAGTACAGCACAGCACAGCACCGCACAGCACAGCACAACACAACACACAACAGCACAGCACCGCACAGCACAGCACAGAATAGCACAGCACAGCAGACACAACACAGCACAGCACAGCACAGCACAACACAGCACAGCACAACACAGCACAGCACAGCACAGACACGGACACTGACACAGACGTGGGCATACACATCGACATCAGCACAGACATAACCATGGACATATACATAGGCATAGACATATACATAGGCATAGACATAGGCATAGACATGGGCCTAGACACACACACACACACACAGAGACACACAGAGACACACACACACACGCACACACACACACACACACACACACACACGCACACGCACACGCACACACACACACACACACAAACACACACACACACACGCACGGC
This sequence comes from Prorocentrum cordatum, assembly GCA_963575745.1. NCBI lineage: Eukaryota > Dinophyceae > Prorocentrales > Prorocentraceae > Prorocentrum > Prorocentrum cordatum. The sequence goes on from CAUYUJ010004313.1 coordinate 499,119, forward strand.
CCGAAAATGTCCCATGACCATCCCAAGACGACCCCACGGCGGTCCAAGAGCTGCCCACGGCGGCTCCCAGCGCCCTCTGTGATGGGCCTGTTTTCCTGCACCACCACCACCACCAGAAAATGGAGGGGGAGGGGGTCCTCCTCCTCCTCCTCTTCTTCTTCCTCCTCCTCCTCCTCATCATCCTCCACCTCCTTCCCCCTCCAACTTATGGTGGTGGCGGTGGACAGCAAGCTCATCACTCTAGACACATCCGACACCAGCAGGACGGCCCCCAACACGCCCAACTGAACCCCCGGCAGCCCCCAAGCATCCCCCCACGAAGTCCCCGAGAGGCCGAGGCAAAAAGTTCCGAACACAACAACGGAACGCCCTTCAAGTTTCACCTCGCCGCCCCATATACCTGACCCCAGAACACCTCCGGCAGACTGCACAAGACGGCCCCCCCCAGACGACGCTGGACGGCCCCCACGCGGGCCAGCCCCCCCCCCCCCCGAGGGGCCCCGAAACGGGCCCACAGCGGCCCGAGCCCACCTCGGGACGATGCCGAAACAGAAGCCCCGGAGGCAGGCCCTCCGGGGAGGCGGACGCGGCGCCGTGCACGGGGAGGGGACCGCTGCGCAGGCAGGGGGGGGGGGGGGGGCGCTCGCCCGGCAGGAGCGCGGCGAGGCGGCGCGGCCCCCCGAGGGCGAGGCCCCGGGCGGCTCGCACAGCGACGCGCCGCGCTTGCTCGCATCCCCGCCGGCGGAGCCAACCCGGAGACGGGGGAGCGAAGCCGCAGAGGAGAGCTCCCGCCAAGCGTGGACGATGGGGGGGGGGGCGCTGTGCGCCCCGTGCGGAGCTGGATCCGCCGGGCCGCCCCGTGGGGGCACACGGCTCCGGGGTCTATAGTGGGCTTGCTGCCCCCTGCTCCAGTTGCAGCTTCCACTTCCCCTTGTATTGCAGTCCTACGCTCTGCTTCCTGCAGTATAAATTGAGCAGAAAACGGCCCTGTTGACGACGCGGGCCCCCGAAGCCATGAACCCTCGCCACGCACGCTATGCTCGCGCCCCCGAGGCCACAGTCCATCGTAAATGATACAATGCTCGCGTCCTCGAGGCCCTACTCCTTGCAAGTTGCATTGTGCTCGCGCTCCCGAGCCCATACTTTGTTCGAAAGCACATAGCACCCGCGCCTCCGAGGCAAGTTACTCTCTTCGATTCTCGCTTAAATTATACAACATTCGCGCCCACGAAGCCACCATCCCTTATGCATTACGCGTTTTTCGCGTTCCCGAATCCATAAGCCCTCGTAAAGTATGCAATCTTCGCGCTCTCGAGGCCACAATCCTTCATAGAAGGTCCCAAAACGGTACCCCCAAAAGCGCTCCATGAGCACCCCAAGAGGGGCCCAAGAGGCCAACATCTGCGATGTCCATTCGTCTTTTGATGGGTTTTGGCACGCTCATATCTCCAACGGCCCCCGTTCGGAAATCCGACGCTGCTTCACGACGGCACCCAGACCTCACAACATAACTCCCGCATGCTCCATTATCCGAGAGAGTGGGCCGGCGGCAGGGGGGCGAAGCCCTACGGATGACGACACAAACGACATCCAATGTGCTCTTATATCGACAAGCGGCGTCCCCACATGGGGCGTTGCTAGAAGTGCCCCCAGCCCCGACGGCCTCCAGAGCACCCCTCATGAGGCCAGAAGGGCCCCAGGGGGGTGAACATTGAGCGAACGGCTGGGGGCACCTGTTGAGCAGGGACCGACCGTCCCGGCACTTCTATAGGCCTACCCCGAAACAGACTTAGAACCCAACAACATGTTCGAATCACAAAAACAACGTTCTTAGAACATACGCCCGATGTGTCAACACAAGACAGCCCCAGCCAGAAATGTTCCAAGAACATTTCATGGAGATCACAACATGATCTTAGAACATTCTTTGGTAGGCCTATGTAGGCGAGCCAGGACGCTTCGCCACGGCTTGAGGACCTTGGGCCAGGGGTGCCTGTAGCAACCCCCGATCAGAGTCCCGACCGCCCTCTCCCCCGGGCCGGTTCTCCATCCCGACTTGCGTCTGGACGGTCCCAGGCTTAAGTCGGGCCTGTCCCCTACAGGGGGATGTTGGAGGAAAAATAAAGAATAGTAAACAAATAACTCCGAAATGGGCAACACATCACCAAAAAATGTCCCCCGGGCTATCCTTCGACGATGTCTGCATATTTTTCCCGTGGAGGGATAGGCCCGACGTAATCCCAGGGGCGCGGCGGGGGCCCTCTCGGGGCCGTGACCCACGGCCCCACCAACAAAAACATCCCGCCACATGTGCTCTTCACGACGCGGGCAGGCCTGGGATCCTCCGTGGCGCGCCCCGAAGGAAGAAGACGACGACGAGGAGGAGGAGGAGGAGGAGTGAACGCCATGAAGGAGGAGGGAAAAATCACTTGCCGACCCGGCCCGGCCCGGCTGTCTTTCTGGGCAGGCCCGTCCTGGAAGCTGGTGCTCAGGATGGGCGCAGCAGCCCCCGCACTCTCGCGAAGTGCTTGGCGATGGCCCTGCGCCTTGCCTTCATCAGAGTGGGAGGCGGAGGAGGAGGAGGAGGAGGAGGAGGAGGAGGAGGAGGAGGAGGAGGAGGAGCGCCCCCTCTCGGCAAAAGTGCCTCCGCGAAGGCCTCTGCCGAGAGGCAGCGGGACTCCTCCGAGCGGGCGGGGCGACCCCCCTGCCGGAGGGGGGGCAGCCCTGCGGAGGTGCCACTGGCCCGCCTCTGCCTGGCGCGCGACCCTGGCTGCCCCGGGGGAGCATCGTTTCACCGACCCCCGTCCAAGAGCCCTCCAAGAGCGCCCCAGGAGTGGTCCAGGAGGCTTATTTGGGGGTTCCCGAAAGGGGTGGCGTAATTAGAAACCCCCTTCTTTGATCCATCTCCTCCTAGATGGCCCCGAAAGCGCCCCTAAATCCTCCCAAGAGCGCCCCAAGAGTGCCCCAAGAAGCACCCAGACGGCCCCAAGAGGCACCCAAAACGTGGGCGTGGCCTGGGCCCTACTGGCCGATCTACCCTGCTGGATGGGGAGGTAGGCCGCTCCCTTCGGGTCTCGAGGGGTGTCCCCAGCTGGGGTGCTGATGGTTGGTGGTCTGGATAGGGGACGGGGACGGAGAGCGCAGGGCGAAAGGGGAGGGGAAGTAAGGGGGGGGGAGGGGAGGGGAAAGGTCCGTCGCCAGGGTGTTCAATCTTGAGCGTCTGCGCTGGCGTCGCTGCAGCATCGAGGCGGCGCGAACCTGCCACACCCCATCCGCGTTCGGCCAGCGAACTGCGCGGGGCGGGTGGAAGATGAGAGCTGGTAGATCAGGACGAGTCGTAGATACAACAGCAGTTGTGCTTTGGACCCCATAGAATTCTGACACGAGTCCATGATTCATTCAATTATTCTGCACATCAAGGCAAGTACCATTGGCACGTGAAAGCTCAGTGAAATCGGGGCTGAGAACATACCTTGGTGGGCCTTCTCCATGGTGGAACCCAGCTTCTTCCCTGAACCTGTGCCTACTAGCCTCGCCGCACCCGAGGCGTGACTGCACCACTGTGGGACTGCTTTGTGGGAAACACATAAGGCCTGCGCCTGCCTTTATGCGCTACGGCTGACGTTGGAGAGACGTGCAACATCGACCTCCGAGAAGCATGCTATCTCTGAGAGGCGATTTCCCGCGAGGGCCCCTTCTGTGAACACTATCCCACTGCCAGGGCATCTTCAATGTACGCTATCCCCTAGGTAAGGGACAGCGTGCATCAAGCGGGCTGGCGGCTCCACATCGCACGCGGTCTTTCCAACGCCAACCCTGCGTGCTACGCTGAGGGCAACAGATATCCTCGCCCACAACGCTTCTGCATCGCGGCCCACGGCTGCCGCCCGCCCCCGGCTTCTCTCAATCGCCTGCTCTCTCACCGTCTGCCCCGTCCCGCGACAGCGCGGGCAGCTGGGGGGCACGCCGAGGAGGGGCAGCTCCCTCGGAGGCCCAAGGACACACCTGTTTTTTGTTGTTCCGTCGGCGGCGAGGCAGGGCTGCTGCACCGGCTGTCGGGCTAAACGGGGCTAGCCTGCACGCACACGCACGCACACACACACACACACACTCACATGCGCACACACATGCGCACACTTGTGTTCCTCCAGCAGGCCGAGTGAGGTCACTGCGGCGAGAGCTGCGGCGGGGCACGCTCGGCGTCAGGTCCACCTGGCGCTGCAGACGGGGGAACTGCGCAGGGCGAGTCGCGTGTTGAGAAAAGTGGCTGAGCTAGATAGGCCAGCACGCGCACGTGCACACACACACACACACACACACACACCTCGAAGGCGCGGACGTACGGCCTCGAAGGGGCCGACCCCTTCCAGCAAGGCGCTCACTTTCTCGGAGGGCCTCCCCCATCCTAGCACGACAAGATTGGGCACGGAAAAACGACTGCGATGCCCACAAGCGACTGTTGCACACAACCGAGAGCGGCCGCTACTGGGCACCCGCCCCCCTGCACCGAAGGGATGTACACCGTCTGTGGCGACGGTTTCACTGTTCAACGTGCACAGGATCTGCTGCCAGTCTCCGCCCCCCTTTCCGCACCCACCTCGATCGTGCACACCCTCGTCATGGAGCCCCTGCCGCGGCGACGCCGCCCCGGGAGGGGGGGCGGGACGCTGTGCCGGCCCGCCGCCGCCTCCACGTGGTCGCCCCTGCTGGCGAGCCACACCGGCGACTCGGGCAGGAACGCGGCCGCGGCCAGGCCCAGGATCCTGCCCGCCACCCCCGCGTGGAGGCCTCCCGGCAAGTGGGATCCGAGCAGACCGTGCCGGAAGACATCCCGCGCCGCATCTCGCGGACGCGTCGCCGCTGCATCGGCGATGCCTCCGCGACTCGGCGGCGCGTGGCGGCGCCTGCATGAGCGATGCATCCGCGACTCGGCGGCGATCGGCGACGCCGGCACGGAGAACGTCGGGATCCACGGCGAGCCGCACCGCCGACGCAGCGGCGGTGCGGCGCGAGCCTCCGAAACCCTCCGCGCGGACCCCCCCTGTGAGAGGCCTCTAGCCACGGCGCGGCCCCCCCCCCCGTGTGGCCGCGCGTGCCTGCACCTGGGCGGCCCGCCAGGGGGGGGGGGGGCCGGGGGCGGCCCGCTCAGGGGCGTCCAAAGGGTGGGGAGGGGCGGGGGGGGAAGGCGGCTCTCGAAGGTTTCGGGCCCTCCTGCCGCGTCGCCTCCCGCTCACGCCCGTGGTCCTCGTCGTCCTCCTCCTCCTCCTCCTCCTCCTCCTCCTCCTCCTCCTCCTCCTCCTCCTCCTCCTCCCTCCTCGTCCTCCTCGTCCTCCTCTTCTCCCTCCTCCTCCTCCTCCTCCTCCTCCTCCCCCTGCTCCTCCTCCTCATCCTGCTCCTGCTCCTGCTCCTGCTCCTCCTCAACCTCTCCTCCTCCTCCTCCTCCTCCTCCTCCTCCTCCTCCTCCTCTTCCTGCTTCTCCACCCCTCGTCCTCAGCAAATAACTCCTCCCTTTGGCACCCCCAGACGTGTCGGTAGGGCGGCCGCCCGCCCAGGGGCGTCCAAAGGGTGGGGAGGGGCGGGGGGAGAGGGGGGCTCTCGAAGGTTTCTAGCCCTCCTGCTGCGTCGCCTCTCGCTCACGCCCATGGTCCTCGTCCTGCTCTTCCACCTTCTCCTCCTCCTCCTCCTCCTCCTCCTCCTCCTCCTCCTCCTCGTCCTTCTTCTCCTCCTCCTCTTCCTCCTCCTCCTCCTCCACCTCCTCCGCCTGCTCCTCCTCTTCCTCCTCCTCCTCCTCCTGCTCCTGCCCCTCCTCCTCCTCCTCCTCCTCGTCCTCCTCCTCCTCCTCCTCCTCCTCCTCCTCCTCCTCCTCCTCCATCCCTCGTCCTCAGCAAATAACTCCTCCCTGTGGCACCCCCAGACGTGTCGGTAGGGCGGGTCGGGCGTTGTGCCTGAGACTTCCTCACCAGTTCGGACACTGAAGCTTGAAAATTCGCAACCGCTTCCCGCATGGAGGGCGGGTCCTTTTCAAAATGCGGTTCTCGCCTAGCGCCGCGCACATTCGTCTTGAAAGGTTACAACAGTTCTACACATGCAGGGCGGGTCCTTTTCGAATGTGGCTCGCGCCTGAGCGCCGCACACGTTCGGCTCAAAAGCTTGCAACAGCTTCAAATATGGAGGACAGGTGGTTTTCAAAATGCCATTACTGCATTAAGGCTGTGCACATTCTTTTACAAGTGCGCAAAAGCTTCAAGGAGAAAGGGCGGTTCCTTTTGAAAAAAGGCTCTCGCCATCGCGCCGCGCACATTCGTCTTGACAGCTTGCAACAGCTTCAAGGATTCGTCTGACTGATGTCCCAGGGGTGGTTTCTGGCAAGATCTAGGGTGGTTTCTGGCAAGGCCTACGAAGAGGGAGCTTCGAGGAAGGGCTTATGTTTACATCGCTGGTGCGTCTTGGGTTTGAACTGGTGCTGTTTGACGCTGATCGGACCTGAAGAGCAGGCTTGTGATGCACTGGTCCACCTCCTCCACCTCCGCCTCCTCCTCATCATCATCATACTCCTGCTCCAAGCTACTGCTCCAGCACCTCACTCGCCGCCACTCGCCCTCCTCTCCCTCCTCTCCCTCCTCCTCCTCCTCCTCCTCTCCCTGCTTCTCCTCCTCCTCCTCTTGCGCGGCGCGCGAGGGCGAGCCCGCCGCTCGCGTCCTCGGCTCGCTGCCCGTGGGGCTGCGAGGAGGCGGGCACCGTGCGGAATTTGGCGTGGCGCTGCCCTGCACTGGATGGACCGCGCCGCCTCCAGCGCGGGGAGTCGCCCAGCTTCGCGGTGCTGCAGGAGGCGGAGGCGGCAACCCCCTGCGACGGCGAGGAGCATTTCACATGGTCGCGGGGGCTCCTGGCCGATCCGAGGTCGGAGGCGCCGCAACCCTTCCTGACCATCGTCGTTAGGCGCGCGGGCAGCCACCCAGGCGACGTCATGGTGCGAGAGGTGTTCCTGGATGGTTCGGCAGTGCGCACCCGCGACCGCCAGCTGGCTCGAGCGGGCTGGGCCGCGGTGACGACGTGGGCCAATGACACCGAGCGCACTGCCATGTGGGGGAACGTGCCGTGGCCGCTCCCGCAGGACAGTGGCGCGGACGAGCTGCAGGCTGCGGTCATGGCCCTTCATCATTGCATCGGCCCGATCATCCTTTACACGGATTCGCCCCTGGTCTACGACGGATGGATTGCGGGGAAGCGGTGGTGCACTGCATGGAGGAGGGCATATCGCGAGCTGTGGCGCCAGTTCTGGCGGCTCGTCGAGGACCACGGCAGCGACAACATCGGCGTTGTGAAGGTCAAGGCGCACTGCACGGAGTACGACGTCCGCGAGGGGCGCATCTCCGACCGGCAGCGCGCGGGGAACGCCAGGGCCGACGGTCGAGCGAAAGAGGGCGCCAGCCTCCACGCGGTCCCGCAAGAGCGGCTCGACCTCATTGACCTGGCGGACGACCTGGCCCTGGAGCTGACCTCGTGGATTGGCACGGCCATGCAGGAGGGCGACTCGCTCCTCAGGGCGCCCGACGGCTACGCAGCTCCGGGTCTGGAGGCCATCCGATGCGCTTGGCCTGGCTGCCGCCAGAGGCCCAAAGCTGATTGCGGCGTACAGGGCCAGCGGTGCGCGGGGCGAGCGTGCGACCGCCACGGCACGGCCTTGGAGATGGCTGGAGGCGTGCGCTGGAGCTGCTGGGAGTGCGCCGACGACGGGGTGGCGATCCAGGGCGGCCGGGCGGCTGTCAGCGGCGGCGGCGGCCAGGCGGGCAGCGCGGCGGCGGCGGCCATCGCGGTGGCGGCCGTCGGGGCGGCGCTGGCGACCCAGGCCGCTGGCGGGCGGCGGCGACGAGGTCGACGAGGCCGCCGCTGAGGGCCCAGCGCCCGGCGCATCCCAGGGCGCCTCCGTCGGCGACGGGGCAGCGCCCGCTGCTGGCAAGACCCCGCGGCTGACGCAAGGCGGGGAGAGCGCCGCGGCCGCCCCGCTTTCGGCTGGTTCTGCTGGCGCGGCCCCGCGGGTGGCGCACGGCGCGGCCGCCGGCACCCCAGCCCGAGGACGGGCGCCGCCGCCCGCGCGGGAATTGGCCGAGTCCAGGCCCGACTCGGCCACGCGCCGCGCGGGCGGGAGCGACGCGGCAGACGTCGGGGACCAGGCCGCCGGGCGGGCTGCCGCCGGGGGCGCCCCAGGGGCCAGTGGGCGTGCTGCTGGTGCGGCCGCGGGGGCCGCCGAGCCTGGTCCTGCGCCCGCCGCCGCCGCCCTCGCTCGGGCCCGCGGGGGCCGCGGCCGCGGCCGCGGACGCGGGCGTGGCGCCGCGCAGGCTGCTGCGCCTGCCGCTGGCGCGGCTGCTGGAGGCGGCGGCCAGGCGGCGGCCGTGCCTCCCCCGCCGAGGCCGCCGTGGCGGAATGCGGCCATCCACGACACGCACGTGCTCTACGTGGCGGGGCCGCGCGTGTTCTGCAACGTGTGCGGCTGCAGCGCGGCGTCGGCGAGGGTCATGGGCCTGGCGGAGCCGTGCCTGCGCCGCGCGACGTCCGACAGGCAGGCGGACGTCCTCCGCCGCCTGCGGCGCGGGCTGCACCAGACGCAGACGGGCTGGCTCGGGGAGCCCGAGGCGCTGCGCGGGCGCCAGCGCAGCCGCTCACGACGCTGAGCGGGAGGCGAGGCCGGCGCGGTGAGGGCTGCTCCCGCGCGGGTCCAGAGCGGTGAGGTCCGCTCCCGCTCGTGACGTGCGCTGGCCAGGGCAGCCGCGCCCGGAGGGGTGGCGGGCCTTGGGCGGCTTGCGGCGGCTGTGCGAGGAGCGCGTCGTCCGCAGGAGGGGGATCATCAGCATCATCATCATCATCATCATCATCACATCATCATCATCATCATCATCATCATCATCATCATCATCATCATCATCATCATCATCATCATCATCATCATCATCATCATCATCGTCATCATCATCCCTTCTTCGTCCAAGTCCTCTGCTATACTCCTTCTCCGCGACCCTCCGTCCCTCCTCCTCCCCGTCCGCGGGCGGGACAGTCCCGAGAACCCGGCCGAGGAGAGAGCAGCCGACCCCGAGGCGTCAGCCCCAGCAGCCGCGCACACCCTGCGGCCGAGGTCCTCGGCGACGGCCTCCCCCGTGGGGCGCGACCGGCGCGGAGAGCCGTGCCGGAGAGTGGGCGAGGGGGCGCAGGCGGAGCCCCGCGCTGGGGGGCCGCGGACAGAGCTCCCCGTGGGGCACGGTCCGCGTGTGCGTGCCAGGATGCGCAGGTGGGGCGCGCAGGGCCGCTGGCGGAGCTCCCGGTGGGGGCACCTTGCCGTCGCTCGGACGTCCATGTCCCGTGCATGTGTCGGTTTCGTGCGTGTTTTTTTTGCTCGATGGTCCAGGATGGTCCTCGATGGTTCTCGCCGAGAAAAAAAGCACACGTCCGAGCGATGCCGAGGCACAGTCCGAGGGCCGAAGTGGGCGAGGGGGCGGACGAGGACAGCTGCACTGGAGCAGCCAACAGAGCTCCCCGTGGGTCACCGTCCACTGGCGGGCGTGCTCGGCAGCGGCAGGGGAGAGGGCGGAGCGGGGCGGGAGGCCGGAGGCAGGCGTGCGCGCGGCGCCGCGGACTGGACAACGAGGACCCCGACTCCGCAGGAGGCCAGGAGACCTGGAACCGCTGGCCTCCCATGCGAGGGGGGCACGGGCTCAGCGGACCCGGCCGGGGCCGGCGGCGCATCGCCGGCAGCACGGAGACGGGCACCCGACGGCCAGGCGGCACGTTCCGGGAGCACCCGAGGCCCCCGATCGGCGACGCAGGGGCGACTCGGAGTCCATGTTTCCGCCCCCGGGGCCGAATACCCCTACCTGCGCCCCCACAGGAGCCTTGGGGGTCCCAAAACCGTGGTGTTGACCTCGGGATCCCCAAGGACCTCACCGCGCGGTGCGTCACCAAACGGTCCTTGGGGCCCTGGAGGCCCCAGTCGCCCGACACGTCCCCGGAGAACGACCCCGGGCCCCAAAGCCGCGCGGTGGCCCCGACTCCCCACGGGCTCACCAGACGGTGTGGCCACCGCACCGTGCGAGGACTGCCGCGAGAGAGAGCTGGCCCCCCCGTCGCCCTCCCGGGAGGGATGCAGGTGACGATCATCAGCCTCTGCCAGTCCAATTCTATCAGGTAGGCGTCCTTGCACGCGGCGAGGAACCTGAGCGCGGCGGCAGAAGGCAGGAGAGGCGGGCGGGGACAAGCCAGGCGCGCTCGCGCCATACCTGACACTCTGCCCCTCCCACACATCCCTTCCCGTTGCGGTGTTCTCTATCCGCCAACGCGTGTCCTGGCGGACCTGGAACTCCGAAGAGGGCCCCATAGTGTTATGCGCAATCGGAGCAAAAAAAGGGAGCTGCGCACACTGGACGAGGAGGTGGTGGATAAGCAGGAGGATCAGCAGGAGGAACAGAAGGAGGATGAGGAAAGAGGACGAGGACGAACAGCAGCAGTAGCAGAAGCTGGAGTGGACGGAGAGGGAGGAGCAGGAAGACCAGGAAAGGCGGAGGAGGATACGTGAGGGGGGCGACAACGGTGAAAAAGGACTCGGACCCAGAACAGAGACCCGCACCAGGGAGAGAGCGCAAAACTGAATGACGGGAGCAAGACGCCGAGCAAACCTGAGGCCCGCGCTGCAGCTGGAGCACCACTATGAGGCAGCGCAGACAAGCGCACTGTAAACCCTAAAACAGAATTCCAATGCTTGAAACTCTGTGGGTAAAGGCAATACGCGGGGGGGGCAGGCTATCTTCCAGACAGAGCCAGGGGAGAGAGGGGAGAGCAGGATCCACAGGGTGTAACTTGCAAAGAGAGGTCGGCGGGCGGGCGTTCGTCCTCCTCCTCCTCCCCCCGTCTCCTCCTCCTCCCCCCTTTTGACGAAGGTGGCCAGGCTGTAAGCACGAAGGCTCGCAACGCCCGTGTGGATCACGCAAAAAAAAACTTAAACAGATGCAGGCGCGGTGGCCTAGAAGTTCGACCTCTGTGTGGGCGCAGCAGGATAAAAGCCGAGTGTAGTGAGGATCATCCTGACAAGGGTATAGTGAGGATCATCCTGACAAGGGACCCCGCCATATGCAGCTGCGACTACATGCAGCTGCAAGGCTCATACTACGAGGGTTCCCGCCCGAGACTTCCTCGCGCGCGATTCACTACCGGTTCCTGAAGCTCCTCGTGGCGCCAGGAAGCGTGTGAGGGGTGTGCCGACATGGGCGAGGGGGCGCACGCAGACCTGCAACTGGGACCTTCGGTGGTGAGGGGTGTGCCGAAAGGGGCGGGGGTACGTATGCGGGCCCTGCCACTGAGAGCTTCAGCGGAGCCCTCTACGGGGCCACGAAGCGTCTGAGGGGTGAGCCGACACAGGCGGGGGGACGCATTCGGACCCGGCCACCGGGGCCGTCGGTGGAGCTCCCTATAGGGCCACGGAGCGTGTGAAGGCTGTACCGATATGCTCGGGGGGACGCATGCAGACCCTGCCACTGGGACCTTCGGTGGAGCCCCCAGAGTGGCCACACAAGCTGTGAGTGGTGTGCCGAAATGGGCGGGGGAACGCATACGGACCCTGCCACTGGAGCCTTCGGTGAAGCTCCCTATGGGGCCCCACGGTCCGTGCGAGTGGCGTGCCGAACTGCGCGTACGCGTGCGGACCCTGCCACTGGGGCCTTCGGTGAGGCTCTCTGTGGGGCCACGAACTGTGCGAAGGGTGTACCGAAATTGGCGGTGTGACGTATGCGGACTCTGCCACTGGGGCCTTCGGTGGAGCTCCCTATGGGGCCACGAAGCGTGTGAGGGCTGTGTCGAAATGGGTGGAGGGACGCATGCGGACCCTGCCACTGGAGCCTTCAGTGAAACTCTCTCACTAGGGCCACGAAGCGTGCGAGAGGTGCGCCGAAATGGCGCACACGCGGAAAGCAAAAGCACGGTGCCGACAATGGCGATGATGATGATGATGATGATGATGATGATGAGGAGGAGGAGGAGGAGGAGTAGGAGGAGAACGATGATGTCGATGATGAAGATGATGATGATGATGATGATGATGATGATGGTGGTGGTGGTGGTGTTGATGATGATAATGGTGGTGATGATGATGATCATGTTCATGGCCATGATCATGATGATGATGATTGTGATGACGATCATGATGATGATGGTGACAATGATGGTGCGTATGATGATACTGATGCTGAAGATGATGAGGATGGTGATGATGATGATGATGACGATGATGATGATGATGATGATGCTGACGATGATGGTGATAATGATGATGACGACGATGATGATGATGATGATGATGGTGATGGTGCTGCTGGTGATGATGATGATGCTGCGGACGAAGGTGATGCTGACGATGATGAGGATGATGAGTATGGTGCTGATGATTCCGATGCTGATGGCGATGACAGTGAAGGTGATGAAGATGATGATGATTGTGATTATGATGATGTGATAATGTGATGATGGCGACGATGCTGATGGTGACGGCGATGGTGATGATGTTGACGACGACGAAGATGATGGTGATGATGATGATACTGGTGATGATGACGCTGATGCTGACAATACGGATGATGATGATGATGATGATGATGATGATGATGACGGTGGTGATGATTGTGTTCATACTGGTCATGATGACAATGATGATTGTGATGCTGACGATGGTGCTGATTATGATTGTGATAGTGATGACGATGATGACGATGATGGCGCCGTTGATGCTGGTGATGATGATGATGACGCTGATGGTGATGATACTGACGCTGGTGACGAAGACGGTGATGCTGATGATGATTATGGAGGTGGTGGTGATGCGGATGATGATGACAATGATCATACTCATGATCCTGATTACGACGATGATGATGATACTGATGATGATGATGATGATGAGGAGGAGGAGGAGGAGGATCATGATGACGATGTGAAGGAGGCGGAGGGAGGAAGGGGGGATGATGATATGGATGATGGTGATGGCGACGATGATGACGACGGTGATGACGATGATAATGACGATGACGATGAGGACGCAGAATGGAAGGAGGGAGGGGCAGCGGAAGGAAGGATGGAGTGAACGCGGGGCGCCCTCTCTTCTTAAAACGAGGACCCAACACCACAGGATGGTTGGGAACAAAACGAGCAGCGCAAAGGCCCGCTAAGACATAGAGTATGCGCCCAACTGGTCAACGAGGGGGGGATGACTCCCCCATCCTCCTTCTCATCCTCATCCTCCTGCTTCTCATCCTCTTCATTATCTTCCCCCACACTTAGCGACTCGATGTGATACCCCTGCTGCTCTCTTCCCTGATCGTGGGCCAGCGTGCTCTCTCTCACGCATCGCTTGCGAGCTCAAGGTTCCATGATTTGGCAATCCAAGTGCCCGGCTTTCCATTAGAACCTTCCCGGTCCTTCGGAATGGCGTTCCCGCCGCAGCGCCGGGAAGCGTGCCGTTCAGTCTGGCGCTCTCGCCCCAGCGCGGCCCGCACTTCTGGATCCGATTCCTTCCCCGCCGCTGCCCCCCCCCCTCCTTCCCCCCTCCTCCGCACTCCCCTGGCCCTCCAGCTCCTCCTCTGCTCCTCCTCCTCCTCGTCCTCCTCCTCCTCCTTCTCCTCCTCCTCCTCCTCTCCTCCCCCGTGCCAAAGGCTACCCGCATCCTTCGGGGTCGATTCTTGTGAGGGACGCACGGGGCGCTGGTAAGAGAGTGCTGCTCGGGCACTCTCGACGAGCACCCTCACAAGCCCCCTAAGGCTAGGGAGCTGGGGCGACACCAGCGCTCCATCCTTCATCCTGCTTCCACCGCTGCTACCCCATCCTTCTTTGCCATTGTGCTACCCCGGTGCCCTTGCTCTCTCCCAGCTCATCCCGCTACCCCCGTCTTTCCAATAGGCTCGGGCCTACCTCCCCGCGGGGCGAAATTACTTTCCCCCGCAGGAAGTTGCCGACGTGCCCAACTTGGGATATTGAATTTATTTGTTGCCTGGGTTGTTCGCTTGCCCCGTCTTCCCTCTTCTCTTCTTCCCTCTATCTGCTGCCCCGTCCTGTTTCGCCTTTTGTTTCCCCTGTTTCCTTGTTATTCCCTTGTCTTCCTGCTTTTCCATTCCTGCGGCGCTCCTTCTTGCGGTGGTATTAATTTTGCTTCGCAGCTCTCCAAAGGTGTCTACTTGTTCATTCGGACGCCCGTCTGTGGAGCAGTTTCGCATCAGTGGAAGGAGTGCCGAGCTCCGGGTATCTTCTCCCTCCTTCGTGTGTACTTTCCTACAGAGAGGCCGCAAGAGCCGGTACAAGGTGATACCCTTGGGCCGGTACCGGACGGATGGACCGGTACACCCAAAATCGTATGCTTACGCAAGCTGTGCTATGAATTACCATTACGCTTTCAGCATCTGTCCGATTGCAGAGCTCGTGTTAAATTTCTGGCCCTCTGGGAGCCCTCTTGGAGCGCTCTTGAGGCCCTCCTGGGGCCTTGCGGGAGCCGTTTCAGGGCCCTGAGAGGCCCCCAGGCCCCCAAAAGGGCATAGAATTCAACAGAAATTTAACAGAAAACGCCTCGTTGTTGGAGAGCGCGTTCTGTCAAATTTCTGTTAAATTTCAGGCCGTCTTGGGGCCCTCTTGGAGCGCTCTTGGGGCTCTCCTGGGGCGCTTCTGGGGCCCTGCGGGGGCCGTTTGAGATCCCACGTCCATATCTGATCCTCCCAAACTCCCCACGCTACTTGGCATTTACCCGCGACGGCCTGGTCGACTTGGCTCTGTCCCAGCCGAGTGACCGAAGAGGTCGGCAGCGCCTACGGCAAGGCTCTAACCAACCCGCCCCTCCCCCGTCCATTTGCTGGGCGCCATTTTCTTATGCCGGCTTACTACTGCTTCCGTCCCTGCTTCCTTTGTCCTCTGTCTTCCCAGTTACCCGCCCCCTCCTTCACATGAGATTCGCTCAACACCTTTATCTGTTCGCCCGCTTCCATGCACGCTGTCATCTTGAGCCAAGCGTTTATCACTAGCCTTCAAAGGCCAGGAAGCTGGGGCGCCACAGCCACCCCCTCATCCGTTTCTCCACCACAGCGACCCCATCTTTCCTGGCCTCGCTGTGGTCCCGTTTCCCCTGTTGTCTCCCTGTTATTGCTTCCCGCTCGCTCTCTTTCTCTTTCTCTCTCCCTCTCTTCTTCTCTCTCTCTCTCTCGCTGTGTGCCTTGCTCCTGGTCCTCTTCCTCCTGCTCCTCCTCCTCCCCCTCCTTCTCTTTTCATGCCTCTTTCTTCCATGCCCGTTGCCCCATCATCCATGACCATCCGGCTACCCCATTGACGGGCACCCGACAGTGCCGCTTCATATTTGAACCCGTTGATCCCATTGCCGCTTTCACTTTATCTGTCGGGCCACTCGTCCATCTTGCATTCGGTCCTAACGGTTGTGCAAGTAGACCATTTCCGGCTTCCCATCGAACCTGGAGGGCATTTCATCAGGCACGGCCCGGCTCCTCCTTCTCGCGAAAGCGTGTCACGGCGTGCCGTCCCCGTGGCATTTACCACGCTGTGCGTGGCTCGCCCGTGCATCCGCCCGCGGAATGACGTTCAGGGCCGTTCAACACTCTAATACGCATGTGTCTCGCCCACGTTCCCGCCCATGGAATGCCCTCCAGTAGCCTCTCAACAGGCCGCCCAACCCTTACACTTGTGTGTGTGGCTCGCCCATTGATCAGCCCATGGAATGCCCTTCAGGGCCGTCCAACACTCAAACCAAGATACAAGGGCGATGGCCGGGCGAGATAGCTTGCGCCACAGTATCACCCGTACCTTGCGCGACTTCGCATAGCGTTACTTGTGGCACGGTTATCTTGCAACCCCAAATCGGGTGTCCAAGCTTCGCGTCTACTCCCCCGTGCCACTCACTCATTTTTTTTCTCTGGTCGCCTGGACAGCGGGAAACCCATTCTTGTGTCCAATCAACCGCTCGGCTCACAGGCGGGGAGTTGCACGCATCCCTGCGCCCCTGAACTCGATTTCGCCGCCCCCATCTTCTCGTACATTCTCGATTCGGTCTTCGCTGTCTGATGCGTGCTTCCTGCTGCTGATTTGTTCCTTCTATCGGTCTCACTATCGTTCTCATTTCCTCTGCGATGTCACCCCCCAACCTATGTGTCATCCATCATCGCATTCCTCTCCGCTACCCGATATCCCACCTGCCTTCCCACCCCAGGCTTTCGCTGGAGACCCCAGCGCACTCGCCCAACTGACGACCATTTCATTTCCATTGCTTGCCCGAGCAGGCAAACCCACTCCCAAAGGGTCTCACCACCGGTCACAGGTGTCTCTCGAAAGGCGGCCGTCTTTTCGGCGCCCTCGGACAGAGGCAGCACGCGAGCACCTCTCGGTTGGTGGCTGCATCAGACACCACCGAGAAGTAACGCCCCTTACGGTGCCAACTCGCACAGGGGCCAGCCACCCTCAAGGCTGTGTAATCCGCCAGTATCCTCCTCCTCTCCTCCTCCGCCGCACTCCCCTGCTCCTTCTGCTCCTCCTGCTGGGCACTCGCTCGGGGAAGCTCGAAAGGTGTGGCCACCGCCATCGAGCCACCGCGAGGAACACACCACGAACGAAAGGGGCCGTGCAGGCTCTGGCGAGCCTCGGCCACGCAGAAAAGTTCCTGCAGCCCCCTCCCGATGCCAGAAGTAATCCTTACTGCAGGAATCCCTCGGTCCTCCCTCCCCCGCGCCCTGCTGACGCTCGCTGAGTAATATCCTTATTTCGGGAATCCCTCGGTCCTCCCTCCCCCTGCTGCCTGTTAGAGTAATCCTTATTTCAGGAATCACTCGGCCACCGCCTCGACAGCGGCAACGTGGTCTTTCTGAGCGACCCCGCCGCGGGTCGCGCGCGCGCCGGCTTCCCCAGAGCATGCAACGGCCGCTTCAGAGCCAGCTTCTCGAGGACTCCTCCTCCTCCTCCTGCTAGTGGTGCTGCTGACCCCAACTCCTCCTGCCTCGTCGTACTCCTCTTCCTCCAGCTCAGCCTCCTGCTCGTTCACCACCACGTCCTGCTCCTACTCCTGCTCCTTCTCCTCCTCCATCAAGTGAGCACGGCCCCCCTTCTCATTGCGCTTCACCCGACTGGGTCACTTGGGGAATCAAGGTCCTCTAGGACACCCCAGTCCGCGGATTGTAAAGAATTCAACGCGTTGGGACGGGTTGGGCGGGAGGAGTAGGCCGACCGATATAGCGTAACATGTTTCTCCTCCTCCATATCATTGCCTTATGGACAACTCCTCCCTATTGCGCCACCAGGCGTGGAATTAAAGGGTGGGTCGGGAGTTTCGCCTGAGAGCTCCGCACCGTTTACGCCCTTGGAGCTTGAAGTTCCGAGCAGATGAACAGATGCAGGGCTGGCGGTCTGCAAACCGGTTTACGTGAGCAGACATCTGAATCAATGACACGGACGGAGGGCAGGCCCTTCTCAAAGCGAGGCTGGGGCTGGAGACCTCATCCAGCTTTCTGCTCTCACTTTGCTGCGTTCCTTCCAGCTCGAAGCGTGGAGGGTAGTTTTTCTACAACACAGGGTTCCCGCCAAAATGGTTGGCCAAATGGAGCCCTGCCGTTCAAGGGGGTGTTTCGGGCAATGACCAAGAACTGATTTAATGACTCATGAAGCGGGAACTTGAGACGACATGCCGTATTGAAACATCGTTGCTACATACTGGGCGACTACGGTCCATTCCCCTCCTCCTCAACCTCCTCCTCCCGTCTCCTCCTCCTCTGCCTCCTCCTACACCTCATCCTCCTCCTCCTCGTCCTCCTCCTTCTCCTCCTCACATATAGTCCTCATTATGCTGCCACCGTCCTCCTCCTTCTACTCCTCGTCATCATCATCAGCAGCAGCATAATCATGAAAATGATCAACAGCATCATCATCAACCCCATCATCATCATCATCATCATCATCATCATCATCATCATCATCATCAGCTTCATCAACATCGCCTTCTTCACCATCATCACCGACAGCAGCATCATAATCCTCATCGTCATCGTCGCCCAACATGTCGACCTCATCGTCATAAGCATCACCATCACAATCATACTCGTCATCAGTATCATCACTATGTACCATCATCATCATCACCAACACAATCACCATAACCATCACCAGCATCATCATCATCACCAGCATCAGCATGATCAGTGCCACAATCATCGTACTCATCCTAATCATCATCATCAGTGGCAGCAGCATCATCATAATTCGCATCGGCATCATCAGCACCGCCAGCATCCTGATAATCGCCATAATCATCCCCATCAGCATTACCAGCATCATCAGAATCAGCAGCAGCAGCGTCATCATGATCATCATCATGAGCATCATCATCAGCAGCAGCATCATCATCACAATCATCACCACCATCGTCAGCATCATCATCATCAGCAGCAGCATCAGCAGCATCATCATCGTTAGCACAATTATCGAAACCCTCGTCATCATCAGCAGCATATTCATTATCATCGTAATCCGTGTCGTCATAATAATACTCCTCCTCGACTGTCTCCTCCTCCTCCTTCTCCTCCACATCATCACCATCGTCATCATCATCAACGGGATCATCACCACAATCCTCATCATCGTCATCATCATAATCATCATCATCATTATCACCACCATCATCATCGTCGTCAGCAGCATCATCATTCATCATCATCACCATC
The DNA here is from genome assembly GCA_963575745.1 of Prorocentrum cordatum. Lineage (NCBI taxonomy): Eukaryota > Dinophyceae > Prorocentrales > Prorocentraceae > Prorocentrum > Prorocentrum cordatum. Next base: position 517,847 of record CAUYUJ010004313.1, read on the forward strand.
ATCAGCGTCACAGGCATCATTATCATGATCATACTCATTATCGCAAACAGTATCATCATCGGCCGCAGTATCATCATCAGTATCAGCAGTATCGGCATCATCATCGCTATCACCATCACCATCACTTGAATCGCTATCCTCATCCTCATCACCACCGCCACCATAATCATCATGGTCATCATCATCATCGTCGTCGTCGTCGCCATCGTCGTCGTCGACGACAGCATCACCACCCTCATCCTCATCATCATCCTCACCCTCCTCCTCATCAGAATAATCGACATCATCATCATCACTATCACCATCACCATCACTATCATCACCATCATAATCCCCGACTGCCTCCCTACACCATCTCATCGGTATCATCCTCATCCCTCTGCTGGGGATTCTCTTCGTAGTCCTATTGCCTCCCGATCAAGCTCCTTCTCCTCCTTCCCTCGCTCCTCCTTTCCCCCTCCATGCTCCTCTCCCTCCCCCTACCCCCTCCTCCTTCTCCTCCTCCTCCTCCTCCTGCTCATCCTCCTCCTCATTCCTACTCCTCCCTCCTCCCTCCTCGCCCTCACGCGGGCCCGCGTATCCCCGCGCACGAACACACCGGGCACGGTGGCGGAGAACGCTGCGTACGTGTACCCCAGGTCGAACATCCCCTCCGCCGCGGCCCGCATGGGGATGCGCCACTGCTTGGGCGTGACCTGCTCATCCCGGGGCGGGCGCCAGGGCTGCCCTCAGTGCGCAGATCGCTCGAATCGCCTGTCTTGCATGTCGCTCTCTGGGGTGAAAACGGGCATGAGCATAAACTGTCGGAGGTCCGCGCGGATTTCCTGCATCCATGCTTGAGTTAGGTCGGGCATGTCCCCCTACAGGCGGATGTTGGACGAAAAATAAAGGATTGTAGAGAAATGGTCAACAAATATTCAAAATATAGTCCCCAGAGTATGTTTGAGTATGTTTGAAGATTCCTCCTGTAGGGGGACAGGCCCGAACTGATGCTTGGGCCCACCCCCACCGGCACGCGGAGCCGCGCAGGGCGCGGCGCCCGAGGCGCCGTCAAGGGGGGCCCTGCGCCGATCTTAGAAATCTGCGCGCACCTGCGAAATCCTCCTCCTCCTCCCTTCTCCTCCTCCTCCTCCTCCTCCTCCTCCTCCTCCTCCTCCTCCTCCTCCTCCTCTCCCCTCCCTCTCTCCTCCTCCTCCTCTCCTCCTCCTCCTCCTCCTCCTCCTCCCTTCTCCTCCTCCTCCTCCTCCTCCTCCTCCTCCTCCTCCTCCTCCTCCTCCTCCTCCTCCTCCGCACCTGTCCATGATGTTTTTCTGATCCGAGAACCGCCCGCAGTGCGAAGCTCAGATCGACCAAATCGAATCCCATCCGTGCAGGAGGGGAATCGACACCAGGAGGGGCGCAGTCGAATCGATCGATGCCGCGCGCAGACATCGGCACGCGCCATCGAACCGATCGGATCATGGATAGCCCTGCTCTCCCATTTCCTCGACGGAAGACGTGAGCGACGAATCGCCAGGCGGGCCCTCCCAGAAGGCGGCCGGGCTTCACAGAAGCCCTCCGCCCTGCTGAGAAGCCCTCTGTGGTCTCGGGGACGGCTTGAGAGGTTGATCAGAGGGCCGGAGAGGAGGAGGAGGAGGAGGACGAGGAGGAGAAGGAGGAGGAGGAGAAAAAGGAGGAGCAGGGAGGAGGGAGGAGGGGGAGGAGGCAGGAGGAGGAGGAGGAGGAGGAGGAGGCGGAGGAGGGCGGAGGGGAGGAGGAGGAGGAGGAGGAGGAGGAGGAGGAGAAGCAAGGAGGAGGAGGAGGAGAGAGGAGGAGGAGGAGAGGAGGAGGAGGGGGAGGAGGAGAGGAGGAGGGAGGAGAGGAGGGAGGAGGAAGGGAGGGAGGAGGAGGAGGAGGAGGAGGAGGAGGAGGAGGGAGCCTTCCGAGAAGGCCCGCCCCCCCCTCTGCCCCTTTCCCCCTCGGCGCGCGCCGCCGAGATATATGCCAACTGCGGACGCATGTTGAACTCTTTCTGCGAGAACGCCAATTTCGCTCGGCTCCTCCTCCTCCTCCTCCTCCCTCCTCCTCCTCCTCCTCCTCCTCCTCCTCCTCCTCCTCCTCCTCCTCCTCCTCCTCCTCCTCCTCCCTCCTCCCTCCTCCCTCCTCCCTCCTCCCTCCTCCCTCCTCCCTCCTCCCTCCTCCCTCCTCCCTCCTCCTCACCCCTCCGCCGCGGCCCGCATGGGGCTGCAACCTGCCTCAGGCGTGGCCTCCATCCGCGTCCCTGCGCCATCAGCTCAGCACAGGGATCGGACATCGGACACGACAACGTTCGGCATGCAGCGGCGCCCTCACTTGGCACACCTCTCAACCGGCAGATTTGCTCTGCCGCTTGCCCGGGGCCTCTGCCCGTCGACATCTCGCCAGGTTCGCCCACACGACAGCGTGCGATGGCATGTGAGAGCCCGACCAGGCACGGCGGGTGCCTGCCTTCATGACGTGGGGCCTGGCCTCTGACACCGCGCGAGCCATTCGACGCTGAACCATCCCAGACCCCCGACGTCGTTATCTTTCATGACGTCGACCCCAGAGGTGTCGCTCCCCCGGATCAGTTCTTTCATCCTGAGTCGTTGTATGACGGGCCCGAGGCTCAGCAAGGGCCGCCAGATGGCGAAAAGTAAGAAAACCTTCGGCCGTGGTTGCTTCATGGCAGGAGGGGGTCTGGGATCCCGAGGTCTAGAAATCCCAGGCGGCTCTTCGACGCCATCGTTCGTATGGAGTTCGCGCTGCTGTCTGCCGGCGCCGGGGCCCGAGACTGGCCCCCAAAGGGTTGCTCGGCCTCGACCGTGAGCACCCGCGCTGGCACCGCCGCCGCACCCAAGCGGCTCGAATCTCGCGTGCGAGGGCGAGGAGCGACTGCGCGGTCAACGTCGACCAGCCGAGGCCGGAGCCCGAGAGGGGCGAGCCCCCTGCGCGACCTCCGGGAGGTTGAGGAGGCGGGGTGCTGGACTGGCCACCTGCTGAGACGAATTCGTATGAGGCTCACGCTGTGAAAGCCTGCTGCGCCGTGAGATCTACAGGCATGTTATGATGGCTGGCCACGACCACCGAAGGGCACTGCAGAGGAGGAGGGAGGATGGACGCAGGCATGGGTGTTTCACAGAGCTCTGTGGTCGCGACGGCTGGCATCACTGCCCTTGTGCGGCTGGACATCACACAATACGTATGGGGGGGGGGGGCACTGACCGAAAAGGCTGAGGAGAGGGAGAGCTGGTCGCGGGGAGAGGGAGGGGCAAGAGGTGAGGCCACACGGGGGTTCTGAAAGGTGTTTGAGGTGACTCTCTGAGCGCCTCCAGGGGCTTGCAGGGGGATCTCGGGCTGCTCTGGGGGACTCCTTCCCAAGCGGATGAGCGGAGGCGATGGCAGCCGAGGACACCGGGGGGGGGGGGGGGGGAGCGGGCATGGGACACAAACGCGGAGAGGGAGAAGGGGGATCGGGTCACACCGTCCTCTTCCTCCTGCTGTTCATTCTCCTCCTGCTGTTCCTGCTGCTGCTCCTCCTCCCCCTCCACCCCCGCTCTCCCTGGTTGGTTAGACTCCTCCTCCTCCTCCTCCTCCTCCTCCTCCTCCTCCTCCTCCTCCTCCTCCTCCTCCTCCTCCTCCTCCTCCTCCTCCTCCTCCTCCTCCTCTTCCTGCTCCTCCTGCTCCTCCTCCTCCTCCTCCTCCTCCTCCTCCTCCTCCTCCTCCTCCTCTCCTCTTCCTCCCTCCTCCTCCTCCTCCTCCTCCTCCCCTCCTCCTCCACCTCCGCCTCCTCCTCCTCCTTCTCTCCTCCTCTTCCTCCTCCTCCTCCTCCTACACCTCCTCCTCCTCCTCCGCCTCCTCCTCCTCCTCCTCCTCCTCCTCCTCCAGCGTTGCGGTACGACGCCGCCAATAGGTCGTACTTCGGCCCCAATATATAAACGATCTCGGGCGAGCATTCGGCGTGGAGGCGGTTGCGGGCGAGGCGGCAGGCAGTTCGGGACGCTGCCGCGGCCCGCGCGCCCCTGGGGACGCAGCGGCGGGCGCGGCGAGCGGGGGCTGAGCACGTCATGGACGCCGCCTTCGGCCTGGAGGCGGACTTCATGGCCCAGGTCGGCGTGGGCAGAGCCTGGGGTTAAACCCAGGCTCGGCCTACGCTAAGGAGGGATCCTGAGGGGTCCCGTGTCGTGAATTCGTCGTGCATGACCTTCTTAGGTCTAGTCTTGCCTCCTCCGCTTCCTCTTCCTCCTCCTCCTCCTCCTCCTCCTTCTCCTCCTCCTCCTTCTCCTCCTCCTCCTCCTACTCCTCCTCCTACCCCTCCTCCTCCTCCTCCTCCGCCTCCTGGATCGTTTTCAACATGTGGCTCTCGCCTTGTGCGCGGCGCACATTCGTTTTCAACATTTGCAAGAGGTTCACTTAATGAGGGCGGGTGGTTTTCAAAATGTGGCTCTCGCCTTAGCGCGGCGCGCATTCGTTTTAAACATACAAAAGCTTCGCGGATTGAGGGCGACCCATTTTCAGAATGTGGCTCTCGCCTTAGCGCGGCGCGCATCCGCTGTAAAAAATGCAAAAGCTTCACGGATTGAGGGCGGTCATTTTCAACATGTGGCTCTCGCCGTAGCGCCGCGCACATCCTTTGCAAACAATTGCCAGAATTTCACGGATTGAGGGCGGTTCCTTCTCAACATGTGGCTCTCGCTTTAGCGTCGCCACATTCGTTTACAAACTTTGTCAGGGATTCATGGGTTCCCATCATTAACGTACCAGAAATGGTGTTATGGAACGATTCCTGATTTTGCGGGTGCACCTGTTACGTTAATTCGCTGTGTTGGATGAAGTCCTGGGAATGGCGTTCTGGCAATATTCAGGACCGTCAAGACGCAACAGTCAGGTAGATCTGTAGCGTTGGAATCCCGAGAACAAAGGCTTGGCACGTTTCAGGGTCTCCGAACGGTCGTCTTCCAGCGAGGCAGATCCCTCAATGAACATGGGCCGACCCAGGGGCCCGTGAAGAGGGAGCTTGGAGGGAGGGTGTATTCCAGCAGGGAGGCAGGGATACCCATAAGGTGCGCACGGAGCCGCCCAGGAGGAGGAGGAGGAGGAGGGAGGAGGAGGAGGAGGAGGGGGGAGGAGGAGGAGGAGGAGGAGGAGGGCAGACTCCGAAGCCGCCCAGGGCGACAGCCAGCCCCGAAGCGCACGGGCCGGCGGCGAGGAGGCCCCTATCGTCCTCGCCCCCCTCGTCCTCCTCCACGGGTCGGGTGTTGCTGGAAGTGCCCCTGGCCCAGCGTGCCCCCCAGCTTTTCGCTTCATGTTGGGTCCCCTGGGGCCCACAAGGAAGCGAAAAGCTGGGTGGCACGCTGGGCCAGGGGCACTTCCAGCAACACCCGAACAGGCAGAGGCCCTGGACTGATGCCGGCTCCGGTGCACGGTCTCGAAGTCTCCGCGCCCGTCTGCTGGGGCCTCGCCGTCTCAGCGTGTGCCTGCAACAATCGAACCCCGCGCAAGAAACCCGCTTTTTATGGCCGATTCGCCCCAGTGTCTGCTGCTCTGAGCCCCCACGCTGTGAGAGCGAGCCTCCCATTATTGCTCGCAAGTGTCCTCCTCTGCGCCATCTCCTGACGATTCGTCCTCATCGTCTGGGTCGTCGCCGTAACCTGAATCGCAAACGACATCATCAACACCATCCTCGTCTAGCGTGTTATCAACCATATTCTTGCCCACCGTGCCACGCTCACATTTTATGTTAACGAGCAATCGAGCAGAGTATGCCCAGTCCAAGGCCGCCCCTCACACGGGGGACACGAGTCGCGAGAAAATCAAAGTGCGAAATGCGCTGAGAGAGATCAACAACTGAACGCACCTGCACATGACTCCGCCTGGTGCGTGCGATCTAGAGCCCGCTGTCTGAGAGGCGCTGCTACAGCAAGCGTTCGAGCAGTTGCCCTGGTGAAACAGTATGATATCAAACGCTTCCTGCGGGGCGCTGGCCAACTAGCCTGCACCAGTGACGCAAGGATGCGAGCAGCACATAAGTGTGCCGAGTATGCAGGCCTGCGCACGAAACACGGTGTACATGATGGGCCGGTTTTCCACCACCACCACCACCACCACCACCACCACCACCATAATTTGGAGGGGGAAGGAGGTGGAGGACGAGGAGGAGGACGAAGAGCAGGAGGAGGAGGAGGAGGAGGAGGAGGAGGAGGAGGAACCCCTCTCCCTCCTACTTCTGGTGGTGGCGGTGGAAAACAGGCCCATCAGTACAGATTACGTTGAACGCTTACGCTCGGGCTGCTCGGAGAAGCGCCCATGCAGAGGTAGACGCTCCACGTCTGCCTCTGTGCGCGGGGGCGGCTGCGGACGTAGTGGCACGGTCCTGTTCTTGCCCCCGAAAAGACTCCGTCCCGTGATTGAAAAAGAAGCACCGACACGGAAGACAACCGTCAACGTGCTCCCGGATGCTACCTCTCCGTGCTGGCGTTCTGGCCTTCCGGACGATTGCAGGCCATTTGGGCACGTCCGGTCAAGCACGGCCCGCACCACAACGGGGTCTGGAATGGTGCCGCCCTCACCGCGATTCCAGAAGCGAGGCCGACGCTGCCCTGCGATGAGCTGGAGGCGGCTGGGGGGACTGAGCTGGGCCGGCGGCAAGCCCAAAGAGAACTGGTCACGAGGGGGGGGCTGGGGCAACTCCGCTCCAATCGGACCCCCGACTCGTCCCAGGGGGGTCGAGCCTGACAAATCGTCCGAGCCGCGTCCGACTGTGGCGTCGATGGGGGGCTCTGTGCTCCCGCCCCTCTGCTGGCCAGAGCCAGTGCTGGGCTGGCCATCGCTCGGGCGCCCATTCCCTGCGTTTTTGTTTCGGTTTCGTGCGTGGTTGTTTTCGCCAAATGATGAAGCATGCTCCTCGATGGTCTTCGCCGGAGGAAAAATGCACACGTCCGAGCGATGCCAAGTGGGTCGCCTCAGCACCCCAGCCGGCTCCAAGCGATACTCGCCGCGCTGCTGCAGTGCTCGGCGCAGCGGCTCGGGAGTCTGGGACCGAGAGAGCCCTTCGTGAAGGTTGAGCGAGAGGGACTGTGACATGGACAGCATGGAGCTCTGGCTCTTCAGCTCCGTGTGGACTTTGCCTGGGCGGGGGGCATCGGCAGCTGCCCTGTCAATCGCCGGATTGTTCCATATTGGCTCGTTCTGGGCCACCGGCGATAAGAAGAAAAAAAAACAGAAACAGAAACCTTCGGAGCTCCGCGCGGATTACTTGGATCGGCGCTGGACTCTCGCTGTCGCGCGGAGCACGCCAGAGGCGGCGCCAGAGGCGCCGCCAGGGGGGCCCTTGGCGCCGACCGCGCGGAGCTCCGAAAGCTTATGTTGATGCAGATTGTCTGCGTCAAGTGGCGGCGTTCAAGCTTGGACGCCCGCGGTGGGGTCGCCGCCGCCTCGGCATGACACGAGCCTGCCGTATGCTGTGAAGAGTGGGCTCGGCCAGGCCCAAACACTCACAGAGCAGAGCGCAGCCGAGGGCAAGAATCGAACATCTGCGCGAGGTGGAAAGTCGGCACAACCGCAAATCGAACGATCGCCTCGAGCGTCATAACCGGGTCGAACTAGTCGGGCCGATGTTTGAACTCGACGATGGAGGCAAACTCAAATTTCCAAAGAGAATCGCGTCGAAACTCGGCGGTGTAGAACGAATCGGCAGTGGCCAGCCCCCTCCAGGGTAGCCCCAACCGAGCCTCGCGAAGATGTCATCCTCGTCCTCCTCTTCCTCCTCCTCGTATTCCTCATTCCCCACCTCCATCCTCCCACCTGTCTCTATATTCTCTCATACGTGCTCCCCACCTTTCTTCGTTCTTCCTCTTACTTCCCCTTTCAGGCTCATGCTCCCCTCCTCTGGTTCACTCCCCCTCCTGATTCCTCCCCCCTGCCTCTTCCTTCCTCCGTCCCCTGCGCCCCCAATCCCTCTTCGAGTCCTCCTTCATGCACGCATACTTCCCCATCCAAACACCTACAATATCAATTCCGCAAGCCTCCCGCGTCATACTCTGTCTGAATTCCACCCCCATCCTCCTGCTTCCTTCGCCTCCTCACTCTCCTCCTCCCTCCCCTTGCGTGTGTCTCATCCTTCCCCACCCCTCCTCCATTCATCCCCTCTCCCTCTGGATTCCTCACTGACGAGTCCTCCATACTCCCTCTCCCGCTCCTTCCCCCATCCCCTCTTCATCCTCCGTCCTTCACCGTCTCCCTTCTGTGCTAGCCCCGTCTCTCCTCCCTTTCGACTCCTTCCACGACTACTCCCTCATCCCTTATCCTTCTCCCGCTGCCACTCTCCTTCCCCATCCTTCCGCCCTCCTCCCCCATTTCATCCTCCGTCCTGCTTCCTCTACAGTCTTCCTCCTTCACATCATCACTCCTCCAGGCAGCCCCCCTCCCTCCCCCCGTTCCTCCCTTGGCCACCCCTTAATTTATCGATTCCGCGAGGAGGACAAGAAACATGTGGACACGTACCGCCGGCAATGCTGGCATTCTGGAAATCAACCAATTCATGCTATTCGAAGCGTGAACGGCGTGTGACTCAACGAATGTGCGCGAGACCTCATGGGGGGCCCACCAGGGAAACGCTGCGAGTGACATAAGGAACGCGCATCTCATACACCACGGACCTCGAGGAACTTCACGGGAGGTACACAAGAAACGATGCCCACGTGGGAAGAACTAGTAGTTTTTGGCATCGCAGTTCCCGATATTCGACGGTAGGTGACCTAGTGAAACATACCCTGGCCAACCAGTCAACCTCCATCCAATCACAAACAACTCTGCGGCCAACCCTCCTAGCCAACCCCTCTGGCCAACCTTGGTCATAGAAACGTTTCCTGTGAGATATAATGCCGCCAGAAGACCCCAAGATGCCTCCCATGAGACCCCACGACGCCTCCCCAGTCGGCGTCTAGCCCACGACCCATTTAGGCCCCAAGAGTGCCCCAAGAAGCCATCGAGAGGCCTCCTCCTCCTCCTCCTCCTCCTCCTCCTCCTTCTCCGCCTCCTCCTCCTTCTCCGCCTCCTCCTCCTCCTCTTCCGTTTTCTCCTTCTCCTCCTCCTCCTCCTCCTCCTTCTCCTCCTTCTCCTCCTTCTCCTCCTCCTTCTCCTCCTCCTCCTCCACCTCCTCCTCCTCCCTCTTGCTCGCCACGAGCACGCCACCAGAGCAACAGTGATGCCATATGGGCCAGCGGGATGAGCGAAGCGATTTCAATCCGGAGCACCCCTTACGCATTTCATGTCTGACAATACCCAGGGACGCGTAAAAAACTACTGCTTCGCCCTCGCAAGGCCACCAACACCTCGATTCCGCACACCACTCACGCATGTCCTGTCGCGTACTCCCTTGGGACACCCAAGAGACTGGTGGGCCCTCCCCACGGAACGCCAACGTGGCCCCAAGAAACATTGCAACGATTGGTACTGACCAACGTCGAAGCAAATCTGCGTGCAAGCTTCCCCCTGGGGGCCCGCCATGACCCCCGCTCTGCGGGCTCAATTCGGCGGGCCCCTTGCGGGCCCTTGAAGTGTCCGGCTTCGAGACAAGATAATAAGATGCAGGATCGTGGAGGAGATTGAGCCGCATGCCTAAATGCATGGTCCGAAGGGGCTTCGCGCATCCGCAGGGCAGGGCTGCATCACAACTCCTGGGGCATGTAGATATACGCGTGATCCGCGCCCCGAGGGCTACAAAAGTCTTGTTGCGGCGCACCCCTCACGCATTTCCAATCTGACATTACCCTGGGACGCGTAAGAAGACGGGTGATTTGCCCTCGCAGGGCGACGACAGTCTCAATTCGGAATACTCCCCTGGGGCACGTGAAACAACTGTTGCGCTCTGAGGGCTACGAAAGCTTCGTTGCGGCGCTCCCCACACACATGTCCTGCCTAATATGATTCACGGACGTGTACAAATACTACATCGTGATTTGCCCTCGCAGGGCCACGAAGGCTTCAATTCGACATTCTGTCACACAGTTCCTGCCCCACACTCCCCTGGGACACGTGGAAATACAAGTGATTTGCGCTATCATGCTCTCGAGGACGTAAATGCAAGCTAGGAACAGCGTCGCGCATTCCGCCAGCCAATTTCCCACACTCTTCTTGGGACACGTCTAAATACAGGTAGAACGTGCTCCCAGCACTAGACCTGCGCGTGACAGCTCCGGGGACATGTAAAAGCACAAATGGCATGCGCCCTCAGGGCTGCGAAAGCCTTGCGTCGGCGCACACTTCACGCATGTCCCGCGCCCCCAGGCCTCTGAGACACGTAAAACACGAGGGGTCCGCGACACGATTCTCACTGGAGTTTCAAGTCGGCACACCCCTCGCACACGTCGTGCACCATGGGAGAGATCGGCCGGCCCAAAAGACTGCTCAGGTGGGGCCTCAATTTGGCGCACCCCTCGCGCACTTCGTGCACCATGGACCTCCAGGGGCGATCCGCTGGCTCTCACCACGGCTAAAGCGAGCCTCAATGCGGCACACTCCTCTCGTGTACTTCGTGCCTCCTGAAGTCCCCCTTCGTGGCTCGTGAACCCGCCAGAGGCCTTCTGTTGGCTCCGAAGACCGCCTGCCCCCCAGAGGGACGCCAATACGGCCCTGAGAAGAACTGCAATGCGTGGTACCGACCCTCGTCGAAGCCGCACCCCGAACACCTGCTGATTGCAACATCTGCGTGCGTGGTCCCCTATGGGGGCCCGCCGTGACGCCCGCTCTGCGGGCTCAATTGGAGGCGTCCTACATGGGGTGCGAGTAGACGGGGTCAGAGGATCGCGCCGCATCGGCGATGCATCGGCGATGCATCGGCGATACAGCGGCGACGTAGGCGATGCATCGGCGACGCCAGCGCTGAGAACATGGGGCTCCACATCGAGCCGCATCCACGATGTATCGGCGATGCGGCGCCATCACTCGAGCCCATCTAATCGGACCCATCTGGGAGCCCTAGATAAGGCCGCGTCCATGTTGTAGCCTTGCCGACTTGCGGCAGTCACACACCCGTGTTGGCGGGCATGTCGTGTGACCCGTCTCGGGGGCACACGGGTGTACCCTCGGTAGCGCAATGAGGCTGATTTGACCCCGTGTTGGCCCCGTGACCCAGCGGGGCTGTGTGACCCCGTGTTGGCTATGCCCGCCGCTCCAGTAGAGAGCCCTTGCGACGCGAAACAACAGCGATAACACACAGTACAGCAAGTAGCCTTTGGGTCTGGGGTGCCGCGCCGTGCTCCTGCAGCTGCGGATGGCTCGCTCCCGGAGGCACAGACGCCGAGGCCCAAGACTGCTTCTCGGCGCGGGCCCCGGGGGCTCTCGAAAGGGCCCTGACCCCGGGACCCCTCCACGAGCGGTGAGCGCATCCGTATCCTCGGCTACACGCAAGAGTGACCCTGGGCAAGAGTGACCTTTGGTGCGCAGCCATCGGGGACCGCTGCGGTGAGGAAAACATCCATCGTGTTCGGAGGAAGGGGTCGGGACGATCAAGGGCAGGACTGTGTAATGAACACACTTGGCATACGCGATAATACGGAGGATCTGATCTGATCATTCCTCCCAACCCCGTCCTCCCAACCCAATGGTTGCCTTTCTGATATAAAGGCCTAGCCCAGGCAATCCAAGCGCGCCAGCCGTTGCTGGCAGGACCCCTGTCTGCTCGCACCGAAGGGCACTCCGGCGAAGCGTCACTCTTACGCGTAGCCGAAAGCCGCGCACTCGCGGTCTGGATTCGGAGGCGCGACCCCGCGGGTGCCTGGTCGCAAGGATGCGCTCCTCGAGGCCTCCCAGCTGGGATCTGAACAGATCGGGTCGGAAGATGGCGCCGCATCCGCGATGCATCGGCGATGCATCGGCGACGTCGGCGATGCGTCGGCGCCATCGGCGTGGAGAAATTCGGACTCCACATCAGGCCGCATCGGCGATGCACGGGCGATGCGGCGCGAATTTTCGACCCCATCTACTCCTTGGGTGACCCAAAAGGGGGTCCAGCTGAAAAGGTGGTGGTGCAATATATTTAGGGAAAATGTATTGCAAATGTATTGCGCCGGAGAATTGTATTGCATTGTATTGCCAGTAATATATTGCACGCGAAGCACTGCAATGTTTTTGCGCCCCGAAGTTTATAGCACGCCCCAAATGTATTGCAGCCCCACATATATATATATATATATATATATATATATTGCACCAAATCTATTGCACCAGCCCCTTGTCGCTGGACCCCCCTTTTGGGTCAACCCGATACTCGGACCACATCTGCGAGGCCTGGACCTGGAGTTCCGCGCGGGGCATCCGCGGGAAAAAACGCACCGCATCCGCGGGGTCGCCGCCCCGGGGCCCAGACCGCGAGGCCGCGGATGCGGAGATGGCTTTCGCCCACGACCCCTGCCGTCTCGCGACGTTCCAGGGGCCCCGAGCGGGGCCACCAGAGACCCGAGACCGCCAGAAGCAGACTGCTGTTGAAGGTTCGGGGGCAGCCAAGACGGGGGCGTCCAAGAGGGGGGGGGTGCAAATCATGGCCGGCGGCATGTGCACGGCCCGGGGGGGATGGCCAGGGACGTAATGAAATGAGAAGAGGCGCAATGAAATCCGGAGAGATATCATGGCCCACGCCATGACATCCACCCCCCCTAGTCATCACCCCCCTTTTGGCCGCCCCCGAAAGGTTTCTGCTGGTGAAGCCCCGGGAGGTCCGGAAAGCTGGCGGGGGCGGTGCGGGGAAAATGCTCCCTCTCCCGACGCCGCGGGTCACCTATGACCGCCCGGACGTCTTCCATCAACTTCAGCAGGTCCTCCGCGGACCAGAGACGAGGTGGGCGGAGCGACGGGTGGTGGGAGGGAGGGGGGAGGGGGGTCGGAGGGAGACGAGGGGGAAGGGGAGAAGAAGCATGAGCAGAGAGGGAGAGGGGAGGAGGAAGGAGGGGGAGGAGGAGCGAGGGAAGGGAAAGGCGAGGAGGGGAGAAGGAGGGGGAGGAGGGGCGAGGACGAAGTAGAAGGGAGAAGGGAAGAGAGAGAGAGAGAGAGATTGGAGGGGACAGAGTGAGGAGGTTTGGGGGATGGACGAGGAGCGAAAGACGAAGAACAAGCAAGGCATGGAGGAGGGGAAATGGAGGAGGTAGGAGGGAGGAGGCAACAGGGAGGAACAGGAAGGATGGAAGAGGTACGAGAGAGTGACGGGAGATGGGACGGGGGTGGGGGACGACAGCAGAGGAAGGATCAAGACACTGGAGAGATGGAGGAAAGAGGAGGCATGAGGGGAGAAGAGGTAGGAGGGAGAAGCCAGGAGCAAGAGGGGCAAGAGGGGCAGGAGAAGTAGACAGAGCGGGGAGTGAGGAAGGAGAAACGAGGAGCGAGAAGCGAGACATGAGGAGCGAGGAAGGGTGGGAGGCGGGGAGGACGTATGTTGGAGTGGGGAATATAATACAGGGAGTCAGGGAGGAAGCGTAGAAAACAGAGATAGGATGAGCGGGGGGTAGAGGCAGGGAGGGTGGATTGACGGGGTGGGCGGGTACGGGGAGTGAGGAGAGCAACGGCGGTAGGGGGAGAGAGAGGGGAGAGGGCAAGCTAGGCGCGCGCGTGCCACAACTGACATCCTGCGCTCTCCCATTCCTACATGTTATGCTCAGTCCTTTCCTATTAGCCAGTCCAGCTGTGGACTCAAACCTCGACCTTTAGAACTGTACTTGAGGCGCGAGTGGGGACGAAGACCAGGGGAAGGATGAAATAGAGGAATGGAAAGGCCCATGGGGGGAGATAAGGAATCGAACTCTATACACCGACGCTGCTTCCAGCCCTGCATTGGAATTTGCACTGGAGAGCGGATCCTGGTGTGTACGGGACCCTGGTGTATACATGTTTCGTTGTTTTCCCGGGACATCGGGGGAAACAAATATACACCACACTACCCCAGCGTCGTCCTCGACCCTCCAGAAGTCCTGGGATTGAAAGACAGCGCGCTACTGGCAATGTATATGTTCCAGTTTCCGAGGAGAGAGTCGGCAGCAAGAAAAAGCACTCGACGAAGGGGGGTGCGAACCAAACCACAAGCACGCGGTATTGTGCAGGGTGGCCGTGATAAACTGTCGCAGGACCACTTGGAGCTGTCATCGGAAGCTGCGCACGCACAGTGCATCACACTAAGAGCAGGCTGGCCGTGCTATGCGGCATGCTCGCACGAAGAGTGCATCCTGGACCCTCCAGGCATCACATCCTCAGGTTCTTTCTGTATACCACACCCTCACCACCCCAGTCAGGTTCCACCCCACAGGGCCACGTTCAGTATACAAAAACTGCGCCCCCGGGACGGAATTTTGCACCAAATCAACATTTCAAACTAGTTGTGCCAGCCTCCATACCAAAATACCCCAAAAGGCATCCACGAGGCCTCTGATCCGCAGCCAAAGCACTGTGGCGGGACGGGACGAAGGCAACGATGCACATGGCGTGTTCTGGAAAAGCTGCCTCAAAAATGTTGCCATCTCTTGGGGGGGGCATGCTTTACTTCCGCGGACTTCCGCTGGTCTTCCGCCGCCTTCCGCCGAGGAAGAGGTGACAACTGCTTCGATCATTGAAGGCAAGGCCCTTTCTAGACATATGCGCATATTGGGGATCCCGAAACCGTGTGGTGACAGACCGTGCGGTGACCTCGGAACCCCAAGAGACCTCACCGCACGGTCAGTCACCGCACGGTCTTGGGACCCTGGAGGCCCCTGTCGCCCAAGACATCCTCGGAGAGGCACTCGAGTCCCAAAACCGTGCGGTGACCCCGAATCCCCACCGACTCACCACACGGTGTGGTCCCCACCCCGTTTGGGGGCCCCCGAGCATACGGCGACGAGCCGGCTGGCCTGGCGGCGGTCCGGCCGGCTCGTCGCCGCCGCCGCCCGCCGCCGCCGTCGCCGCTTGGCCCCAGCGGCAGTCCAGCCGGCTCGCCGCCGCCCGTCGCCGCTGGGCCCCAGTGGCGAAGCGGCTGGCGCGTCGCCGCCCGTCACCGCGTTGCTTTGCATTGCTCTACATTGCTCGGCAGAGCTTTTTCACTGCACTGCTTCGCATTACTTTGCATTTGCATGTGTATCTGCACTGCGCTGCATTATGTTGGATTCTATTGCATCGCGTTGCATCGCATTGCCTTGCGTTGCAGTGCTTTGAGCTAATTTGCTGTGCAGAAGTTTGATTCGCATTGCTTCACACTGCTTCACATTGCTCTGACTTGCTTTGCATTGTGTTGCATTGCTTTGCATTGATTTGAGGTGCGTTGCATTGCTTCGCATTGCTTTGTGTTGCATTGCCTTGGTTTGCATTGCTTTTGGCTGCTTTGCATTGCTTTGCACCACCTAGATTGTGCAGCATGGATTGCATCACCTAGATTGCACCCCACTGGTTGCACCACCTTGATTGCACCACATACATTGCAAGAGATCACTGTTTGCGGTCAATGCTGGCTAACATGTGTGTATATGCGTGCCTGTGTACGCGTATGTGTATGTGTCTGTGTCGGTCTCTCTCTCTCTCTCTCTATTTCTCTCCCTTTTCGGTGTGGTGAAATTCGGCATGCTGGATCTTCTGTGGTAAAGACCGGTATGCTGGGACGGTCGGGTGTTCAAAGTGTCGATCCGCGACCGCGACGATGCCGACGACGAAGACGCTAACGAGGACGGCAATGGGGCATCGACGACGCGACGACGCCGATGGCGGCGACGAGGAGGGCGGCGACGACGACGAGCGATGACGAGACAGAGGACGACGAGGACGAGCTGAGAAGGGCGGGCTCCATGCTGCCGGCGGGGCCCTTCAGCCGCGCGACGCCCCTGATGAGCTCCTCTGCGGGGGGTAAGCAAGAAGGGGAAGGAGGAGGAGGAGGAGGAGGAGGGGTAGGAGGAGGAGGAGGAGGAGGAGGAGGAGGAGGAGGAGAAAGAGGGAGAGGAGGAATCGAGGAGCGTGGCTCGAAGATCTGTTTTGGGTGGGGTGAATGGGGGGAGGGGGCATCACCGACTGGAGCACGAAGGGACTCCCTGGAAGGGCCCATGGCGCCTGGCGTCTCGAAAGCGGCGTTTTCGACGGCTCTTCGCACCGTCGGCGTCCAGGGCCGCTCCAAGGCCCAGCAGCCGTCCGAGAAGGTCTCGGGACGAGGAAGCCAGCCGCGGGGGAGGGGGCGAGAGCTCTGGGGGCCCCTTCTCCTCCCTGCGATGCTCCTCCTCCGACTGGTGGGGCTCGGTTCTCTCCCCCCGTGTTCCCCTCCTGCTCCTCCCCCCCCGCCTGCTCGCGTGCTCCTCATCCGTATCACGCTGCTCCTTCTCATGCTCCTGCTCCTGTTCCCAGGTATGCCATCGCTGACCCATGTTGATGAAGACTGCGAGCATCAGTGAGGTTGCTGTGGTGACTCGTGGGGTCACGGTAGATGTTCATCATGATAATGTCAGTCGCCTAACTGCGACAGCTGCCCAAACAGATCGCAAATGCGGACACGTTGTTGACTATTTCAAGATGAGGGCCATAGCCAATGTTTAACCTGGAAGGTCATTGTGGCCAAGCATGCGGGCAAGAGCGAGGCAGATTTCCATCATACTGCTTGGACTATATCGGCGTTGCGGCGAAGGCAATACAACACCCCATCATCGTTAACTACTTTGTTGTAAACGGGGTCGCCTGCGCACATAATCAGCGGTTGCCATGTGAGCGCAGCAAGGGCTCGGCCTGAGCAGTCGGAGTGCTCTTGGCTTCGAGGTTTCACCCCGTCAAGATGGACAGCCACACCCGGGCCTCAAGCAGATGACCGTTCACAGCTTGCAGGATTGGATCTCCAGGGTGCCCCCCATATTCAGGTGGGGCCCCAAGTAGTTACGGCCAAGCCCGGGCCGCGACGGGCGGTGGCCCTAAGGCAGCGTTGACCTCGCATCGTCCACGCCCGTGGATCTGGCCGCCCACGTCGCCGCGCGCCCACCTGGACGTCGCCACACACAGGCAACACAGGGGCGAGAGGGACGCTCCCTGGGCAGCCCCAAAGGGGGCCCGCGGGGGCCACTCTTGGGGGGCCACCTCGGGCGACCGGGGGACCTCCACCGGCCACGGGGGTCCGAGGCCCACGGGCGGGCCCACGAGGCACGCCGCGCGCTTGCAAGAGACGAGCAGGCCGGCTGACCCGCAGGGCGCCGCCGCGAGCCGGCGCCGCAGGCGGGGGCGCGTTCTGCCAAGCGGAAAGGCTGCGGTGGCCGATGCACTCGGGCTGGATTGGACCGGGCACGCGAGAGGACACGAGGCCCGTTTGGGGGGCCACACGGCCACAGGGATGTCGGAGGCACGGGCCGCGAGGCACAGGACACAAGGGTGCCCTTGATTTGGCAGGGTCGACCTGCTAATCAGGGCCGACTGTACTACCTCTGCGCAGCAGCAAGCTCGGGGATCTACGGACGCGGGTCGATCCAGACCCGGGTGAGTCGAGCGCTGCAGGATCCTGGACGAGCCTGCAGGAGCCTGCGGGGTCCTGCAGCCAAAGCCCGGGTCAGTGCGCCCCTGGCTCTGCAGGATCCTGAAAGATCCCGCGCTCTGGCTGACCCCCGTTTGCATTGGCCCCCGTCTCTTGCGCCCCGACGAGCTCGTCCAACGGTGCCATCGGCCAAGGCGCCGAAGTGTTGGGATCCAGGCGGGCCTAATTTTTGCTGCGGTGGTTCGCCAAAGACTGCGGAGGCTGCTGGCCAGCAAGCGGGTGCTGCTCCCAAAGTGCCCGCGCGCGCGTCGGGGAGGTGGGCGGCAGGCCTGGGCTGTACAGTGTTGCTGTTGCCCCCCCTGCGTGAGGCACACAGGTGCCTGCCTAGAAAGAAAACAACATACACATAAACAGGCGAAGATCCGCGAGGATTCTTTGGATCGGCGCCAGGCCCCCCCCCTCCCTGGCGCGCGGAACAAGCCAGGGGCGGGCCCAGAGGCACTGCCAGGGGGCCAGCGCCGATCCGAAAATTCGCTGCGGGCGCCGAAAATGACGTTCAAACTGTTGCGATTCCCAAACAGTCGCGTCCCTGATTTTGCGCAGGGCCCGACCATCTTGGCATTCCTATAAGCATACCACGGCATTTGCTTAGAACAAACTAATGCGCAGAGAATGTTCGCCAACGTAGCGCCTAGACCGTGCCTGCGTCTAGAAATCCACGTTGTTCAGTATATGTGGTGCACTCTTATGTTGGGCAGTCGAGGTGACTCATCTGCGTGGTGCAACTCACGCATGTCCGCAGTGAGTTGGCAACCCCACTGCTCGCGCAATTATCCCGCCCACCCACCCACCCGCAACTAGGTTTGCAATAACCATGCGGCGGCGATTGCAATGAGTGTATTGTGTTGGCTGGTGCATGTCTCCGGCCGCGCCAGCCCGCGCATGCTCGCGCGCGCAGCGGTCAGCTAGTTTGGCGCGACCGACGCAGCCGCGGTGGCGCTGACCGCGCGGCACATCCCAGTGGGTTCTTCAGTGCGCATCGGCGACTGTTGCAGGCGCGGTAGCATGGCAACGCCAACAACGGTTGACACGATGAGGATCGTGGCAATGCTGCTGGTGATGATGACAACAACGGCGGCACGGCCAGTGTCGGCGCCGATGCTGATCGTGCCAACGACGATGACGGCGTCCTCGCGTCGGTGATGAACGTTGTGGAGGGAGCTCGACATGCGCGCGCGGCCGACGCCCGAGAGTGGCCCGCATGGTGTTGTTTGAGACGGATCGTGCCCCCAGCACGCGCACAAGGGCGTTCGAATGATTTCGACATGCGGCGCAAGAGGCCTGTTTGGCCGAATGTAAGGAAAATGTTGACAGACCGATGGTGCCCCTTGAGAATTCGCAGAAATACGAGCACAGGCTTTCTTGAAAACTGACGTTGCGAAACCATGTGCGTGTTGTTTCTTCTTTTTGTCTTCGGGACACTCCATTCGGGTGTTTGAAGGATTTCGGCATGCGCGCGGCGACGCGCGCGTGTGCAATTCGGCCCATGTCTTGCAAGGGAGTAGTGCAACAGCACGCGCGCAAGGGCATTCGAAACCTCTAGGCATGCGGGCGCGAGAGGCCCGTTGGTAGCATTATGTGGAAACGTTGAAAAACCAATGGTTCTCTTGAGAACTCCCAAGAATGTGAGCCCAAGTTGTTTTGAAAACCGAAGTTGCGAAACCATGCGTCTTTTATCTGCTGCGGGGCAGTCATTCTTGAAATCCTTACGAAACCTATGGTGTTTGAAACAATCCGGCATGCGTGCGCGACGACGCGCGCGTGTGCACGTCGTCCCATTGTTTGCAAAGGATTCCTTGAAAACTGAAGATTGTTGATGAACGAGTGTGCGCGCATAGTTTTGAGCAGAGGATTGTGGGGGGGGCGTTGCCGGATTAGCTGGGATGATACGAATTCAGATGTAGGATGGGCGGTGGGGCAGAATCATATTCAGATCCCTGCAGCCCTTTGGGGTCTCTTTCCTCTTCCACAACCCTCTTCCTGGGGGGGAGGGGAACCCTCCCCATCCCCTCCCTGGGGTTTTTGTGGGAGGGACCCCGATGTGTCAGAGGGTCCTTCTTTCGGCCCCTGGGGGGGCCATGTTTTGACACCTCTCACGAGGATCGTTGCCCCCGAGGGGTGGAGCTCGGGGCTACATCGAGCACATCGAGGACCCCCCCTCTTTTGACCGACCGCCTTCAAGATGGCCGCGAGAGGCGCTCCAGGGCTCCCAAGATGCCCCTAAGAGGGCTCCAAGAGCGCCCCAAGAGGCCCATAGAGAGGCACCCGAGAGGCACCCAAGAGGCCCAAGATGACCTCCAAGATGGCTCAGATAGCCCAATCTGGATCAAGATGGCTCTCAAGATGCTCCAAGCGGCCCCAAGACCGCTCCAAGACGGCTCGAGGTGGCCACGGTGCCTCCCAAGCCTCCCTCGCTGTTTGACGATGCGTGTCGTCAACTGTTATGAGCATCGTTTCTGGATGGGCTGGTGGGGATACGCGAAACGTAAAGAATTGCAATACGATTAATGGGCAGTTAAATCTGGTGGGGGGGAGATAGATCCGAATACTCCGATGTAGTACGGAGAATATACGTATTAAAAGATGTGTGGTCCAACGTATGTTGTGCAAACCAAACTGATGCAATCTATGTGGCGCCATCTATGTTATGCAATGTGCGTGGTGCAATATATGTGGTGCAACCATGTGGCGCAGTATATGCTGTGCAATCTACATGCTGCAATCTATGATGTGCAATACATGTGGTGCGATCTGCGCTGTTAACTATATGTCGTGCAAACTATAGGGTGCACTCTAAGTGGGGCAGCATAGGTGCTGCGACCTAGGTACTGCAATGGAATTGGTGCTATACAAGTCCAGTGGTGCAGTCTGTGTGATGCAACGTATGTTGTGCACTCTCTGCGGGGCAATCCAACTTGTGCCATCTACATGGTGCGATATATGCGGTGCCATCTATGCGGTGGAGAATGTGTGGTGCAATCTATGCGATGCAGTCTAGGGCGGCGACGAGGCGGCGACGGCGACAACATAGCCGCCAGACCGACAGACAGGCCAGAAAACGGTCGGCGACGAGGCGGCGACGGGGCGGCGATGGCGACAGCGTAGCCGCAAGACCGACACACAGGCCCATTTCATTAGAGAAGAAGTAAGGCGGTCCCAGCCAGAAATGCTCCAAGAACACCCCGCGCAAGCCACAAGAGGACTTCAGAGCACTCTTTGGTGGGCCGGTGCAAGAAAGCCAGGAAGCATCGCCACTGCTCGAGAACTCCGGCTGGGTGGCGGGCGCCGCAGCCCCGTGCTCGGCAAGCACAGCAGGAGCTCGTCCGCGAGAAACCTTCCACGAGAAACCCAGCCCTGAGACCTCGGGACGTCCACTGATGTTTTTGGTGTGGGGGCGTCGCGCTTTCCACTGCAGAACCACCGAAAGCTAAGAAACCCTGGGCACCCTGGAGGCAAGCAGTTGAACAGGGACCGACCGTCCCGGTATTCCTATAGGCCAACCACGACACGTTCTTCAAACACGAAAATGTCCGAACAAGAAAAACCATGGTCTTAGAGCATGAACCCGATGTGCTAAAACAAGACAGCCCCAGCCAGACATGCTCTGAGAACCTTTCGTGGAGACCACCAAAGTTCGTAGAACATGGTAGGCCTATGTAGGCGAGCCAGGACGCTTCGCCACTGCTTGAGGACCTTGGGCCAGGGGCGCCTGCAGCCACCCCCGATCAGAGCCCCGACCGCCCTCTCCCCCGGGCCGGTTCTCTATCCCGACTTGCGTCTGGACGGTCCCAGGATTACGTCGGGCCTGTCCCCCTACAGAGGGACTTTGAAGACGAATGGAAAATAGTCAAAAAATGCTCCGACACGGAGTCCAAGAGATCCACTGCCCGGCCCCCTGCTGCCCTCACCAGCGACAATCGCACCTCGGAGCGCCGCGATCCCAGGGTGCCCGAGGAGGAGGAGGAGGAGGAGGAGGAGGACGAGGAGGACGAGGAGGAGGAGGAGGAGGAGGAGGAGGAGGAGGAGGAGGAGGAGGAGGGAGGGAGGAGGAGGACGAGGAGGAATCGAACGCCAAGACACCCGGGGCACCCTGGAGGCGCGCGGGGGTGCCTCTGGGCGTGGGCTCTCCGCTGCCCGCGCTGCGCGGGCGAGCAGCCCCCGAGCGGCCGACCCGACGGCGCCCCGGCGCCCTGCGGCCTCCCCGCCGCCAGGCCCGCGGCGCCCGGGCACCGGGCGGCTGAGGTCGGGCCTGTCCGCCTACAGTGGAGGGGCCCTGGGACACACAAAGAAATAGACACCAATGACAGGATCCCCCACATTTCCCTATATATTTTCGGGGGTTCTGTCTCCTCCCCCCCCACTTCCCATATTTTCCCATCTTTTCTGGGGAATCGACGATTAGTTGTGTCTGTGTGTTTTCCCCTCCTGATACCGGGGGATGTTGGACGAAAAACAAAAAATACGGTGGAGTGAAACAATCAGCAGACACTCCCCCGCCCCCCAGAGCTCAAAGTTGGCACGCGCGGGGAAGACTGCGGTCCAGGTGCAACGCATCCATCCAACCCACCGCCAGCATTGATCCTTGGGCGGGCATTGGTAGATGAATGTGGCATGAGCGTTCGCTATTTTTCCGAGGCCCGTAGTCAAAAAATATCCCCCAAATGCTCACAAATAGTCAAAAAAAACGTCGTCCCCAGACTATTTGTTTGACTATTTCTGACTGCGCCTCCTGCAGAGGCACAGGCCCGACTTCACGCTGGGCAGGCGCAGAGAGGCCGCAGTGCGCGCGCCAGGCGGGTGGCCCAGGATCGGGAGCTGCCAAGGAGTGGGTGCCCCCAGCTTGGCGCTCCGTTCCTTCTGGAGCCTCGGGGGGCCCCCAGGGCCTCGTGAGGGGTGCGCTCCGGAGGCTGTGCGGGGCCTCCTGGGAAGTCCTGGGGGCACCTCGGGCCAGGGGCACCTCTGGCATCTCCGACCCGAGCGAGAGCGAAAGATCACGAGCTGGGCCTCGAGCGAAAACGTCCGGCGGAAGCAAGACGGCAAAGGTGATAGTTGGGACGGCGACGACAGGACCGACCGAGACGACCGAGGTCGCCAAGGACGAGGCCGACGACGTGGACGAACAGAGCGAGGAGGAAGAGGACGAGGAGGACGACAAAGAGGACGAGGCGGAGGCGGAGGATGACGAGGCAGGGGGATGATCGGGAGGAGGAGGAGGAGGAGGAGGCAGTGGAAGGGAATAGGCGGGGCAGGCGGGCGGAGGGGACGGCATGTGAGGCAGAGGGCGCACGGAGGCGAGAGCAGGCGGAGAGACGGCGCAGAGCAGGGCGCAGACCTGGATGGGGGGCCCGACAGCGACCACGCGGCCGGCTGGCGCCAGACGTCGAGCAGGGGCCGGGGGGAGACGGCGGCTTCTCTCTCCGTCGCCCAGCCCCACTCCGCTCGAGATCCACCCCCGGACCCCTCCCAGGGACCCGTCCTGGCCCGGCGTTCGAGGCGGAGCCCGCCGCGGCGGCGAGGAGAAGCCTCCAGGGGGGGGGGGCCAACGGAGGCGAAAGGTCGCCAGGAAGGGCCACCGTGGTCTCGAGTGGGCCCTCCTCCGAAGCAAGGCCACCTCGGGGGCCACACAGCAGGGGCGCCGGCTCCTCCGGCACCAGGAAAAAGCAGGGAGTGCGTCCGCGCAGGGAGGGAAGCAGGGGGGAAGGAGGAAGCGTTCCACTGACGCGCGTGTGGTCTCTCGAACTGCGCAAGCTGCTCAATCGCTTGCTGTGAGCACGCCTGGTAATTCGACAATAGGAACATGCCGACAGAGGTCGTCCGACTGGCGTAATATTGATAGTGGTTATTGCTCTCCCAGTGGTAGGCTTCGGTTCTCGTACAGACAGCCCCCCCCAGTTCGGTGGCAACTCACGGGAGCCTCCCATGTCATCTTGCTGGCCATTGC
The DNA here is from genome assembly GCA_963575745.1 of Prorocentrum cordatum. NCBI lineage: Eukaryota > Dinophyceae > Prorocentrales > Prorocentraceae > Prorocentrum > Prorocentrum cordatum. The sequence goes on from CAUYUJ010004313.1 coordinate 541,291, forward strand.
GAATCGGCGCTAACCGACGCTAGTCGACGCTAAACGACGCCAACCGACGCTAAATAGACGAGAATCGACGCTAGATCGGCGCTTCCTCATCGATTCATAGACGCTAGCGCAAGCGAATGGACTCTAAAGGCAAAATTTCAGAAAATTCCAGGCTCTCAGAAGTTGCTTCCGAAGGCAGCCCCCGCCCCTCCCCCAGGTGGTCTTGGCTGACGGCTGACCTCAACAGGCCCCAGCTCCCCGAGAAGCCTGGGGCGGTCTCAACACCTCAATCGGGCGTTGGCAGAACTGGGTTTAGTGGGACCTGGTCTAGTGATGTGTACTGGGGGACGCCCCCCCGCCCCGTTCCACTAACCGGAACTGTCGTCACCCGAGAAAACACCAACTACGGCAGACCTGGGTTAGTGACACTGGCCAATTTAGGGGCTCAGGGGCCCTACCACTAGCCGGATCCGCTTACCTGGGGTCCTGGCTATACCCGACTCGACCCTGTGGCGCGGCGAGCCCCAGACACCGCCGGAGGCGGCGCCAAGGTGTTGACACCGCCACGGGCTTCGCCGCTGCCCCGACTCGCAACACTCAACGCGTAGCGTGCCGACACGGAGCTCAGCACACGCAGACTGGAAGCGCAGGTCCGGCGCGGCACGCTCGGCCAGAGCGAGCGTGGGCCGACACGTGCCGAGCCGACACGGAGCGCGTCACCACGGACGCTTCGAGCACGGCACGTGCTGCGTCTCAACACTAGCGTATCAGGGCAGCTGGGCCGCGGACTATCAGGGGGGCCCGTTGAGGCCAGCCGGGACTACCCGTCGTTGAGTTCGAATCGTGCTCATGCCTAGTTGTGCTCGTTTCTGTTTGTTCCTGCCCCCTCGTGGCCAGGAAGAGGCCCAGGATAGAAGAATTAGAAATGAAAGGATCTTGGCCCCCCAAACCAAAGAACTTTCGAAGACTTAGACATGAACAGTGTGCACCTGGGGAGGGGGGCGGGCCGCCCGTGCGCCACCAGAAGCCCCGCACCTTCGAACAAGGGCGCGGCAGGAGCGGCGAAGCAAAGGCCCCATACGGCAGGCCCGTGAGGTGCCGCCTCCTTCGGCGCTGCCCTCTGACGCCCCAGGCTCCGCTCAGCCCGGGACGATCCGACGCTTCCGCAACGTCCGATCGTTCCACACCGACCGATTCCCGGCTCGCCCGGCGGCGTTCCACGCTGAGCGTCGAAGGGGGCTGCCGCTGGTCGGCGCGGCGCGCGAACCTGTCGGCGGCAGCGGCCGGGTCCTCGGAGGTGATGATGCCGTCCCCGTCGTCGAGCATGCCGAAGAGGGCCTCCGCGTCCCGGACGTCGAGGTCCTGGGCGCAGAGGCGGGCGGCCGGGAGCGCGAGGAGGCCGCAGGCACCATCCGTGTTTCGTCGGCGCTGCCTGGGAGGAGGAGGAGGAGGAGGAGGAGGAGGAGGAGGAGGGCGACCGCGAGGCAACACAGGTGTTGGGCTGCGTCTCAGAGCAGCACAGGTGTTGGTCGGCCCCCTCCGTGGCGGGGGGCGGCACGACTGATGTTGGGCTGCGCCCCAGGGTCATCCCGCTCTGGCATGAAGGCGGCAGCCACAGAAGGGAAAGGAGGGAAGGACGAGGAGGATGACAGAAGCCAGGCCAGAAGGCCTCGAGCATGAAGAGGCCCGAGATAACTTTGAAGTCGAATTCCGTATCAGAAATCTGCCAGCACCCTCGGGAGCGCAAGGCTGTGAAGTATCCGGCTGTGCATCGCAGTCTTGTGCATATATGATGTGTCGCTTGCGCTCGTCTCTTCTCTCCAGTCGTGTCCACATGATAGTCTACTCGGGGGGCCGCACGACAAAAAACACCTGGGAGGGGGTACCCCTCCAATTCCTGGCCGTTCCCTGGGCTGATACAGGATTCCCACAGGGTCGCCCTCGGCATGGCCAGGAGGGCCCACGGCGCTGGGAGGCTCCGAAGACAAGCGCAAGGGACCAAGACGGCCGAAGATGAAGCCAAGGGGCTTCTGAGGTAGCGCAGGAGCCCATCAGGACCCGCCCTGGAGAGGGCAAGCAGCATTGAAAACAGGTAGTGCTTCAAATGTTCACGCTGCTCCCAACACGCCCAAAGATCGCGTCCAGACGGCCCCCTAAGCCCCCGAAGTTGCCCAAGACGGACCCCACGTGTCCCCCAAAACAACGAAGAAGGTGACGCGGAAATCGTCCAGGATGGCCCAAGAAGGTGCCAAGAGGGCCGGCAGCGCAGTCCTTCCGATGAAGACAAGGAGCGAGGACAATCGGGCGGGTAAGGAGGGCGAGGGCGATGCTACAAAAGGACGATGGCAGCGATAGTAACACGGAGCACCAGAGGGAACCAACACAGCAGCAACACTGACAACCGAAACAGCTCCAACGATAGAGCTCATGCGTCTTTCAAACTCTGACGAGCCCAGCAGCGCAGCATCCACGACAGCCACGAGCCACAGCGGCAGGCGGCACGGCCCGCCGGTGCTGCCCGATTGTCCTGGGATGCGAGCCAGATCTTGACCCACTCGTCCTGGCACACCTGCACGGGCAAGCCCATCACTCCCGAATTCCAACCATGTCCCTCCCCATCCTTGGTCTTCTCCCCACGTCCTCCCTTGAGAGAGAGGGGGGGGGAAAGAGAGAGAGAGAGAGGGAGAGAACGAGAGAGAGAGAGAGATGAGCGCAGAACAAGGAGAGCGCGTTTCAAGGGCGCTTGGCTGCAAAATCTGGAGACTGGGGTCCGAAACCAGGAGACCCCGCCCAACAAGCACAAACATTCTGGCGAAGGACCCAACCACATGCAGCTGCGAGTAGCGCAAACTGGCAGATACGGAGGAGTGGTGGCGAGCAAGAAGACCAGGAGGTGGATGAGAAGGACGAGGACGAATAACAGCAGTGCGTCGGGGATGAGGAGTGAGGCAGAGAGAAGATGGAGCTACGATGCGTGTGAAAGGTGTCCCGAAATAGGCCCGAGGCGCCATGCGGCCGCCCTTCTGTGGCCTACCCGATGGGCATGGTCTCGCCCTGGCGCCGCTGTACCGGAGATCTGCTTGACCGTCGCTTGACCCCTCGTTGATACCTGCCCCCTACCTTGAAAGCAGACGACCACCTGGCCCAGACCACCAAGCCCAGGGTGCAGCTGCCTTCGCGCCGCCACAGGGCGGCCCTGGTGAGTGAAACCCCTGTGTGTTGCGCGACGCGTGCGCCTGTGTGCGGGATCCACGCCCTGCGGCCGCCAGAGGGAGAGGGGGAGGAGGAGGAGGAGGAGGAGGAGGAGGAGGAGGAGGAGGAGGAGGAGGAGGAGGAGGACAACGGCGAGGACGGTGGCGAGGAGGAGCAGGCAGGGGAGGACTCTGCGACTCTAGGACCCTGGGCTGACCTCGCGCGTGCCTGGAGGCACGAGGGTCTCCCGGACAAGACGACGACAGACAGATGCAAAGACGACGGCGACGAGGACGAGCGGCGACGGCGAGGACCGCAGAGACACGACGGCGGCGCCGGCGAAGACGGCACGGGAGGGAGAGGAGAGGGCGGCCGCCAGAGGATCGGCCGCGAGGCCACGCTGGGCCTCTGCTGCGGCTCGCGCACGCCGGGGCGCCCGGACCCTCGCTCGCACGGCGGGGCGCCCGGGCTGTCGCCCCCCTGGCATGTCTCGGAACGGGCCCTGGGGCACACAACTAGATACGCACAAATACCCATGTGCGCTCCCATGTTCTCCCACGTTTTCTGGGTTCTTGTCTTCCCCCCCACTTCCCATATTTTCCCATCTCTTCTGGGGAGTCGACGACTAATTGTGTCTGTGTGTGTTCTTTCCCTCCTGAGTTTCATCGACACGTTCGTCACAGCAGCACTTCCAGCGCTCCGCTCGACAAACAGATCGGTTTCGACTTCAGCTGGATCTGCTTTGATGTGTCATTCTACGTTGGCTCCCTCGATTCGGAAAAGCGGTCACCTCCTCCACCTCCTCCACCCCCAAGTGGTTCCGGGCTGCTCCCTCGTATCGGCTGGCGGGTGCCTGCTTCCACTCGTCCAGATCAATCCGGCCGTCGTTGTTCCTGTCCGCCTCCGTGAAGAGAGCATGCATCTTCGATTCGTGGACACGAGCTTTGCGCAAGGTCTGCCTTACCATGACGACGTTGTCTAGCTTGGCGACGTTGAATGTCTCCTGAATGAAGACGCCATTGATAACTCCAATCCGCCTATATAAAAGATGTAAGTACGCCATTATGCTGTCTTCCAGGGTTGCGCCTGCGCCATCAAAAACAAACAAAAACATTGGGAGGCTCAGCCTGGTGGTCGATCTAAATTGGTCAGGATTCCTGTAGAGACGCCACCAGGCAATCAAGGGTGCTCAAGACGCCTCTGGGGCCCCAAAGAGAACCTCAACAGATCAAGATGGCTGAACATGGCACTAAGATGACCAAAAAGCGCGACAGACCCAAAACCCTAGAAAAACCATGTTCCGGCCAGGACACAAATTCTGCTTCTAGGCTGTCCCAACATCGCTTCAAGACGACCCTGGAGCCCCAGCTAGTGCTCAAGACTGCCAGAAAAGATAGACCCCAAAGGCCTCAAGATGCCGCCAGGGGATCGCCCGGGATGGCCCCACGGGGCTGCAAGAGTGTCCAGAGACGCCCCCAGGAGGCCCCCACAATTGCCCCCAGAGCCCTCAAGCTAGCCCCAAAATTACTGAAGGGGCCAAGGGACACACAAATAAACAGACACAAATAACAGGATTCCCCATGCTTTCCCATATGTTCTGGGCTTTCGCCTTCCCCCCCACTTCCCATACTTTTCCACATTTCCCTGGGACTCGGCGATTACTTGTGTCTGTGTGGTTCGTTCCCTCCTGAACTACCCCAGGCCCCCTGCCTTCGAGCATCGCGCCCCGCGATCCGCGACCGTCCTCGCGCCCTCGCGCCCCCGGGCCTCCCCCGCTGGACAAGGGCGGCCGCCCTTGGCCCGGGACGCGGCGCGCGCAGCGCGCTGCTGCCTCTGCCCCGCCCCACCCCCGCGGGGGACCCGAGAGGCTCTTGCCGTCGCTCGGACGTCCATTTCCCGTGCATTGTTAGGTTTCGTGCGCGATTTTTGTTGCTCGATGGCCCAGGAGGGTCCTCGATGGTTCTCGCCGAGAAACCATGCACACGTCTGAGCGATTCCACGGGCTCCAAGGCAGGTCCCGAGACGCCTCCGAGTGGCCCCGAGATGGCCCCGACGCGGCCCCCAGACTAGCCCGGGGGGGCCGGCAGCAGCGGGCGCAGCCCTCGAGATGACTGCAAACCCGAGCATCATCTTGTGTGCCACGGCATAGATGAACCAAAGTTCGTGGACTTCCTCCACCATTACCCTGCTCGCGGTTGGCCAGTTAGCCAGAGTGAGCTCGAACATGGTGAGCAGTGAGCGCGAAAAACTTCCGAAGTCCGCCTGGTCCTCTTTCCGAGGACCAACGAGCTGTGAATGTCGCTTCCTGAGCACCAGGCAACGAATACACCAACTACAGATGATGTTATCATCGGCACGAAAGCCAAACCAGCGTCCTCAAACCCCAACGGAGAGGATTCTAACCACCCTGCTGGACTGCAAGCATTCACAGCCAATGCACCTGCTAAACAAGGCAATCGGAGGAGGATGAGGATGAGGAGGGGAGAGAAGATGGGGCGACCGCTGGATGTTGGAAATCGCCCTCCAAACCGCAACGCATGGCCGATGCGTCGGCGATGCGGCGCGATCCTCTGACCTCATCTCCTCTGGCCCCACCTGAGTGGGGCCGGAGTCAGGCTTCTGGGAGGCGCTGGGATCAGCCTAGCAGAGGTGCAGCTGCCTTTCACTTCTCCGAGTACGGTAGAAACATACGAGAACAAGTCGTAATTCAAGAAACCTCGGGGCACATCTGCCGTCGAACTTTGAGCTTCTTGAGGTTCCCCCAGTGCTCCTGTCGGCCTCCAGGGCAATCCGTGGATAAGAAGGAAGTTCCCTGGGACACCTGCTGACAGCGGCTGGCTTCTTACTTGATGCGCCTGCTGTATCCGCTGCTCCTCCTTCTTCCTCTCCCTCCTCCTCCTCCTCCCGCCTCCACCCCGAATCCCGCCTGCGCCGACGAGAGTTCTCGTGGTGCGGAGCACCAGGGCCTGGTCGGCGCCATGGGCCAGCACCGCCCCCCCCCCCGCCCCCCCTGGGCAGGCTGCCGCAAGGCGCTGCCGATACTCGTACACCCTCGCCTGGTTCGGGGCGGATGCCTCGTCGAGGAGGAGGAAGAAGAAGAGGGGGCGGAGAAGGAAGAGGGAGACGAGGAGGAAGGCGAAGAGGATTGGGGACGATTGCCTCCACAAAGAAGGTTTCGCGGAGTATCTGGTTGATCAGAAGCGCCAGGAGCATGTGCATGATCAACAATATGACGATCGTCCACGTCAGGATGGACACGCTTCCCTTGAGCGCCGTCGTCATCAAATACAAAGAGTCAAAATTGTGACTTTGCATGAAGCGGACAAGCCGAATGATTCTCAACAAACGAGCTAAACGAGCGAGGCGAAGAAGCTGCGCGTTGATTGGCAGCCTGACTGCGGCTTTCTCGTACAACCACAGGACCACAATGGTGAGATCAATATATCGACCCCCCTGGTGGGGGATGGTAAAGCGTGCTAGATGCACCGTCGTCATTGCTTGTGCCAGAAAAATACTTGTCGCCCCCTCCCACAGCTGCTTACCAATCCTTGGCGTGTAGAAGCCCACTGCCAGCACAAAGACATCTTCCTCCTCGCCGTTCTTTACATATTCCCACTACTCCACGTCTTATTACCCTCTTCCTCGCGATCGCCGCACTCGATGACTCACTCATCGACCTGCTCCTCCCCCGCCTGCTCTTAAGTGCCATTCCTCCTACCCACCCCCCTCATTCCGCCCACCTGCTTATCCTCCTTCCACGAAGCCTTGTCGCCATCATCATAGTATCAGCAGCAGCAGCGGCAGCAGCAGTATCACCGTCATTCTCATCAGCAGCAGCAGCAGAAGCCGCAGCCAGAATACGTAGCATCACCATATTCAGCATCGGCAGCGTTATCTTCCTCATCTTAAAAATCGTGGTGAACATGATCGGCACAATCGACCACACTGTCAATCATCAGCACACGCAACATCACCGTCAAACATCACCGTCACCACCATCAACATCAACGTCGTCGCGCGCACCGTCACCGTAATCAGGATCGTCATCCTCGTATAATGATTGCGATCGTCACCACTATCATCATCATCATCATCATCATCATCAGCAGCAGAAGCATCATCATCATCATCCTCATCATCATCCTCATCATCATCATTACCATCCTCCTCATATTTGTCATCGCCAGGAGCAGCGGCAGTACCACCACCATCATCACCACCATCACCATCATCAGCATCGCCATCATCGTCATAGTCATCGTCATCATCACAACCACCACCATCAGCATCATCGTCATCGTCAGCGTTATCGCCGGGGCCCCCGTCGTCGTCATGATCAGCATCATCACCGTCGCCGTCGTCTTCCTCCTCGTCGCCGTCGTCGCTGCCCGCGGCCCTCCCCGCGGGGGCCGAAGTCGCTCCCCACACGGCCCACCCCCTGGCCCCCACAGGTGAGGCCGCGGCGACGACGGCGATGAGGTCGACGGCGACAACGCCGATGATGCCATTGCTATCGTCAGCGTCAACTTCCCTATCCTCTTGCTCCTCCTATTCCTCCCAGCGCCTTCCCCATCCTTCTCCTCCCCCATCCTCATCCACGATCCCCGGGCCTTCTCGGATAACCCTCCCCTGCCGCACCACCTGGCGCGTCAGTAGGCCGGCCCCCAGGAGGAAGAGAAGAAGGGAAGGAGAACAATCGAATTGGAAGTGGAGAGGAGAACGAGGCGATTCAAGACGAAGCATAACACGAGGAAACAGATCCGCTGGGAACGGCGGAGGAGCAAGCAGGAGGATGATCACCGCCATCGCCAGGGCCACCGCCGGGGGTTTGCAGCACCACGGCCAAAAGAGAAGAGGGCCGAGGAGGACCTCGAGGAGAGGGAGGAGGAGGAGGAGGAAGAGGAGGAGGAGGAGGAGGAAACGAAAACAAATACGCCGCCCGCATTGCTCTTCGCGCCGCGGTGCCCGGCGCCGCCGCGCGCACGCGCACCGCAAACGGCAGGCGGGGGAGGCCTCCCTCCCTCGCGCGGGGGAGGCGCAGGGGGGGGCGCGCGGCACGGCGGGAAAAGAGAGAGCCCTCCCCCGTCGACGGGCCGTCTCCCCGGGCGGGGCCCCAGGGGGGCCGCCCCGACCAGGTCGCACTTCTGGACGGCCAGGGCCTCCAGGTCTTGTCGGGGCGGCAGGGGGGAGCACGCGTCTCCAGCTCCTCGAGGCTCCCTCCTCTGGGCGGCACCTGGGGGCCTCTCGCTTCTCCGACCGTCCTGGGGCCCCTCCTGGGCTGTGCTCGGCGTTTCGGTTGGGCCGTGAGGGGCCGCCCGAGGCCGCATTGAAGTCTCTCCGGGCCGTTCTGGCGCGCAGGGCCCTGTGGCGAGCCGTGCAGAGGCGGCTGTGCAGCGCTACTCGCCGGCGCGGCTGCGGGGCGTGGTCCTCTGCAGAGGCTGGCTGCGCCTGACAGGGTGCAGTGGCTACACGGCGGCTGCCTGGTCTACGCTGAGGGGGCCGTTCGTGAAACAAGGGCGCCCAGCTTCGCGCTCTCGCACCGCCCCGCGGGGTAGACGAGGAGGACAAGGAGAGCCATCGGAGCCGAACCACGCAGCGCGAGGCGCCAGCAGCTTCGCGCCCTCGAGGGCCGCCCTTGCGAAAGGGGCCCCGACGGTGGGGGCGCACGTCTGCACACGGCCCAGCCGAGCCGCAGGGGCGATGCCCTGACGGTGCTCTCCTGGCGTTCGGGTCGCAACTCGGCCCTCTGGAGGCCGTTCGGGACGACCTGCGCACCCCCAGAACGCTCTCGGCGAGGCGCAGCCGCCGGAGCGCATCCTGAGGCTGGAAAGCCAGCGAGAGCCGAGGCCGATGGCCCCGGCCCCAGCGGTTCTCGCACTGCTGGTGTCGTCTGCACCGGCCCTCTCGCGTGCGCTAGCCCGCACCGTGTCTGGCGAGGTCCGGGCTCCAGGCTTCGAGGAGGACGGGTGCGAGGCGGGGTTATGCCTATATCCACGGCCAGGGGAACGAACGGCTTACGACCCTAGCGGGCGGAAATTATGGATGTATTTCGGTCCCAAGGAGCCCGAACAGATCCGTGTCCACCGCCTTCCGAGGTCCCACAAGATCGTCCCCAAGGGGGGTGGTAATCGATAAATCCCCGCCCCAGAATGAGGTTCGGTGTTCGAGGGGGCGGAGGTTCCCAATCAGAAGCTTCGACGAAGAGGCCCGGCCCAAACGAAGAGAGGGTTCGGGGCGAGCTGTTGTGTTCTGGACACGTTCTTCTGCCTCTGGAGGCCTCAAGGGCACCGAACTCCAGGAGGGCTTAGGTCGGGCCTATCCCCTTACAGGGGGATTTTGGGCGAAAAACAAATTACCCTGGCGACGTTCCCAACCCCTGCGCAAACGCGGGGCGCAAATAATTTAGGACACATTATAAGGGGGGCGATGACGGAGCGAGAATTACATGTGTCTGCAGACGGAATTCGGGAGACTCGCAGGACACTGGCTACAGGACAAGGACTAGATCACAGCCCCCCAGGGATGGCGAGGTCTAATTTGAATATGCGTGTGGCGTCACTGTGCTGGGCCCCCCAGCAGACCTCGAAAGTGGCGACAGTTTCACAGATCGCAGCCCCCCCAGGGATGGCGAGGTCTAATTTGAATCTGCGTGTGGCGCCACTGTGCTGGGCCCCCCAGCAGGCCTCGAAAGTGGCGACAGTTTCACAGATCGCAGCCCCCCAAAGGATGGCGAGGTCTAATTTGGGTCTGCGCGCCGCCTCACTGTGCTGGGCCCCCCAGCAGACCTCGAAAGTGGCGACAGTTTCACAGATCGTAGCCCCCCACGGATGGCGAGGTCTAATTTGGGTCCGCCCGTCGCCCTCACTGTGCAGGGCCCCCCAGCAGGCCTCGAAAGTGGCGACAGTTTCACAGATCGCAGCCCCCCCAGGGATGGCGAGGTCTAATTTGGGTCCGCCCGTGGCGCCCTCACTGTGCTGGGCCCCCCAGCAGGCCTCGAAAGTGGCGACAGTTTCACAGATCGCAGCCCCCCAGGGATGGCGAGGTCTAATTTGAATCCGCCGTGGCGTCACTGTGCTGGGCCCCCCAGCAGGCCTCGAAAGTGGCGACAGTTTCACAGATCGCAGCCCCCCAGGGATGGCGAGGTCTAATTTGGTCCGCCGTCGCCCTCACTGTGCGGCCCCCCAGCAGGCCTCGAAAGTGGCGACAGTTTCACAGATCGCAGCCCCCCAGGGATGGCGAGGTCTAATTTGGGTCCGCCCGTCGCCCTCACTGTGCTGGGCCCCCCAGCAGGCCTCGAAAGTGGCGACAGTTTCACAGATCGCAGCCCCCCCCAGGATGGCGAGGTCTAATTTGAATCTGCGCGTGGCCCTCACTGTGCTGGGCCCCCCAGCAGGCCTCGAAAATGGCGACAGTTTCGCAGATCGCAGCCCCCCAGGGATGGCGAGGTCTAATTTGAATCCGCGCGTGGCCCTCACTGTGCTGGGCCCCCCAGCAGGCCTCGAAAATGGCGACAGTTTCACAGATCGCAGCCCCCCAGGGATGGCGAGGTCTAATTTGAATCTGCGCGTCGCCCTCACTGTGCTGGGCCCCCCAGCAGGCCTCGAAAATGGCGACAGTTTCACAGATCGCAGCCCCCCAGGGATGGCGAGGTCTAATTTGAATCTGCGCGTCGCCCTCACTGTGCTGGGCCCCCCAGCAGGCCTCGAAAATGGCGACAGTTTCACAGATCGCAGCCCCCCAGGGATGGCGAGGTCTAATTTGAATCTGCGCGTCGCCCTCACTGTGCTGAGCCCCCCAGCAGGCCTCGAAAATGGCGACAGTTTGATCGCAGCCCCCCAGGGATGGCGGGTCTAATTTGAATCGAAATGGCGACCAGATCGCAGCCCTCACTGTGCTGGGCCCCCCAGCAGGCCTCGAAAATGGCGACAGTTTCACAGATCGCAGCCCCCCAGGGATGGCGAGGTCTAATTTGAATCTGCGCGTCGCCCTCACTGTGCTGGGCCCCCCAGCAAGCCTCGAAAATGGCGACAGTTTCACAGATCGCAGCCCCCCGCAGGCAAGACAGGAAGAGGCAGGGAGGGCGGGAGGAGGAAGGAAGGAAGGAGTGGAGACCACACTGCTCTATTCAAAGCGAATACCCAACCAAGGAGGGTTGGGAATAAAAGATAGTCAAAACATATTCCAAAATGGACAAAAATAGTCAAACAATAGTCCCCAGACTATGTTTTGACTATTTTTGAATATTCCTCCTGTAGAGGGACAGGCCCGACTTAAGTCTGGCGGCCATCGCTGGGCCCCGGGACAGTCAAGAAAGGCTTGGGGTGAAGAAACTGGTGCCAGGGACCTCTGGGGGTCGACGCTGCGAGCAAAAACGATACGGTACGTCGGGGGGGGATATCCGGGCAAGGCGTTTCGTTCCCTGCCGAGGTCCTCTCGGGCGGGTCGGCGGGGCGGCGGAAGCCTCCTGAATCAAGTTCCAGTAGTCGGTCACAAACTCGATACGCAAGCCAATAATCTTCAGAATGATTTCGATGAAGAACATGATACCAAAGAACATCTGCAACATCTCAAAAACAGACTTTGCATGAGGCCACACGTCTTCTTTGTGTCCTGATGCGCTCCCATGCCCAGTCCATTCGGCCAGGGTGAATCCTTCATACTGTGCCTCGGCAGCCATAAGGAAAGCATTCGCAGTGATCAATAATGAAAAGAATATTTCGAATGCAGGTTTGTTCACAAATTTCCACATGGACCCCTTGCCTCGTAATGCTTCTTGCATCTCTGTCTTGCTCTGCAGGGTGTTGCTGAGACCACGCTGCGCCGTCTTCCTCGACGATACGATTCTCACCGTATCGCCCGCAGAACGAGCCCTTGATGACTTCGTCTCCGCCTTTATCATTGCGCCATTCGCGTCCAACCCCTCGGTAAGATCCTGGCAGGCGAGCGGTGCAAACAAATGGCGCATCGACACAGCCGATGGGCACAACGATAGCCCCTGGGTGGAAAGTGCTTGCGAGGGCCTGTGCTGCGTCCACCTGCCATCGTCACGAATCGCAGAACTGACCTCGGGGTGGACAAAGCACCCTTTAGCAAAAAACACCCTCTAGCAAAACCGACCCGGGTCCACACCCGGCGGGCCGAAGACCGCAACAACTGCGGCCATAACGCCTTCCCGAGAACCTACAAAGGGCAATCCGGAAATCGACTTGCATGGGTGGGGGGGCCCTTTCAGCCTCGGAGACTAACCGTACTGGCGCACCTCAGCCACACGGCTTCCCGTACCATGCAGCACGGTTCGATACTGATGTGCCTACCAGGCCCCCAAGATCGATTCTGGCGTGCTTCAAGTTTCCGCCTTATACCACTATCTCCGCCCTCATCGATCACCAATGCTTAGAAAGCATACGAGGTGGAGGCGGATGGGGCGAACGCGAACAAGGACAAACTTCACACTCTTCCGTTCGGGGTGTCTCTGAAATTGTGCTGCGACGTCGTTATCTCCTCGGCTGCAATGCCTGCTCCTTGAGGCCACTCATCAAAGAGGAGGCTGGCATCCTCGAACAGTGCGGGTGAGCCGCATCGGACAGAAACGTGTCAAGCACGGCTGGGACCAGTCATCCTCCTCATCCTACTGCTTTGAACAGCGCAGCAGGGAGGAGCTTTCAACGAGTGGCACCCTCACCAACATCTTTCGCTAAATTCGATAATGGTGGCCCGAACCTGTCGTAAGTGTATGTGGATGTGCGCGAACGCGGACTCGCAAGCTTCACAACGAGGACAGCAGACCAGGCCATACCAAAGCATTGCACAACGGGCCAACATATCTTTACACGCCTGCAAACACGCACCAATGCTAGTCACACGCGTATGGCCCATGCGTGCACCAAATCTACCCACGACTCCAGTACGTCTTGAGGCTTTGACGCCAACGACGATCCCCCTTTCGTGGACCGACCCCACAAGCCTCGCCAATTCTCTGCGACTCCTCCGTATCGCCGGTCTCCACTTCAAGTGCCGGGTCTGGTGGCCGCTTTGTTCGTATCACATCCCGCCGTGTGAGCGCGAGATGACCTTCTCGATTCCAGCGGCGCACGGACGAACGATCGTGGAAGACGAGCGCTTCCTGCCCCTTGAGGGCCCCAAGTCTGGCAGAAGATGGCGCAGTCCACCGAAGCGCCGACTCTGGCACCCCAGTGATGATGGAGCTCGTCCAACATGTCGGCCAGTGCCAAAATGGCCCACTCGGGAAACATGGGTGCAGGCCAGCGCTGTCCCCTCTCGCACTTTGCCTCTGTGTTTGGTCTGCGTTGTTATCTCTCCAAGGGTACGCGTTTGCTTCCGCGGGTCTCCGCAGGGATCCCGCCACCCCCCTAGCGGCAACACCGCCTTCGTCGTCTGACTACTTCCGCCGACCTGCCGCCAGCTTCTTCGGCCGAGGACAAGGAATCGAACTCTCGACTCGCCATCGCTCGGACGTCCATTCCCCGTTTATTGTTCGGCCTCGTGCGTGATTTTTTCGCACGATGATCCAAGTCCTCGATTGTCCTCGCCGAGACACACACGTCCAAGCGATGGCACGTCGACCCCGTGAGGGCGAAGCGATTTCTGAAGGATTCGTATGTTTTGGGGGACGTCTGCCCTCGTCCACGTCTTGCCGCCGCGCCTAACCAGGACCCGATCTCCGTCAAATCACCTCCACCTCAACCTCGAAACACGTTATACCCATTCTCCTCCTTTTTCCGCATCCTCCGTCCTCCACTCCTCTTCCTTACAACTGACCCCAAATATTGTCTGAGCTGGGCGGCTCGACTGAAACTGCCTCTTCCCGTGTATGACCCCGGCGCTTGAAACTTCCACCGGCTACGCGGATCGGGAGGAGATCGCAAGTATTACTCCAGACGCTTACGCCACTTCGCCGACCCCGGAAGAAAGGGAAAGGCGGAAAAGCAGGAAGCGGAAGAGCAGGAAAGAGAACGAACATCTAGAATTTGTCGATGTTGGGGGTATGCCGTGGGGCCGTGCAAGGTTCTTCAGGCCCCCCTGGGGCGATCTTGGAGCTCTCTTAGGGCTCCTTGAGTTTTCGTGGGGGGGGGGGCATCCGGGCGCTCCTTCGGCGATCCTGAGCTCGTCTTGGAGGGTCCAGGGGCGGTGTGGGAGAGTCTCGGGGCCATCTTAGGGCGATCCTGGAACGTGCAGGAACTACGTATTTGGGAGACAGTCTTGGAGGTCGGCCGGGAGTCTCAACGGTAAGTTGAAGCCCTCGTGGGGGCATCTTGGGGAATCCTGGGGCTGTCAGGGGGCCTCTTGGAGGCCTCCTGGACCTCCTCGGGGGCGGCCAGACGCGATAAGGCCACGTAGAACGGATAATGAAACGCATGTTCTGCTGTTACGCTTTGGCATGTCTGGAGTCCCTTCTGGGACCTTTGGGCTTTCTTGGAGGTTCGTAAGGCTTCCAAGGGTCTTCCTTGAGAACTCTCTGGCGTCCCAACGGTTCCCTGGGGCGTCTTGAATGTCTTCCTCCGAAATTCGGAAGCGTCGGGAGGTGGATTTGGAGACTCTGAGGGCTCACTACTACCGATACCACTGCGACTACTACAACTGCGACTGATACTGCTACTCCCTCCCATCCTCGGCCTCCTCACGTATCCTCGCTACTCCTCCTCATCCTCCTCGTCGGCCGTTCCACGTCCAGACCCTTCATATCGTCCTCATCGTGACCTACTAATCCCACCCTTTCTGCTCCACCTTCCCACCTCCCCACATCCTCCTGCCTCCTCTCATCAATACCCCTCCGGAGAGGAAAGAGGATGGAGGACCCTTCCTCCCCCTCCTCCTCCTCGTCCTCCTCCTTCCTCCTCCTCCTTTCTCCTCCTCCTCCTCCGCCTCCTCCTCCTCCTGGGCCGCCTCCGCCCCCGCCCCCGCCTCCGCCTCCGCCTCCGCCTCCGCCTCCGCCTCCTCCTCCTCCTCCTCCTCTCCCTCCTCCTCCGCCTCCTCCTCCGCCTCCGCCTCCGCCTCCTCCTCCCTCCTCCCTCCTCCCTACTCCTCCCTCTTCTTCCTGTTCGGGATGATCAAGAGAGCCCGAAGCTCGGCCTTTTTGTGACACAGGCAGGGCTCTAGGGCCGTCCGACCCATGTAAGACAAAGCCAGAGCAGGGACATAATCGGGCAGGAAGAGATCGGAGATCTCCAAGATCTCCGGTGGATCCGCGGGATGTGTCGGGCGACGCGGCCTGCTCAAATCGTGCCAAAACGCTCTGAGAACGGTTCATCGCCGTCCGAGCCCCGCCCGACCATGGCTGGGAAACCCGGGGAGGGGGTCTCGTTCTTCACCCTCGAGCGCCATCTTCAACGCAGCACTCGGGCGTCTCGTTCTTCACCCTCGAGCGCCATCTTCAACGCAGCACTCGGGCGTTGCCCGCCCGAGCTCGGATCGCGACCGTGGTGCCACATCGCCGGCGGGGGAGAAAGCAAGAGCATGTGCTGTTTTCTGTCCGCCCGCCTGGCCCAACAGCGTGCAGCTGGACGTCCGAACTCAAGCCCCGGCGATAGCCGAAGGCTCGTTTCACGAGGTGAGCCCACGAGGGGGGGCGGGGGCGGGGGGAATCAGAAACAGCACAGTGAACCCGTATCAGAAGGATGCACAGAAAGGATGCAAAGGCCTCGGAAGGCGATGCTGACGTTTCTCGAGCGAGGCTGGCCAGCGAGAGTCGCTGAGGATGGACCGAAGGGGCAAGGCTGCAAGGGTGCCCTTGGGAAGGTTGCCTCCTCCTCCTCCTCCTCCTCCTCCTCCTCCTCCTCCTCCTCCTCCTCCTCCTCCTCCTCCATCCCCTCCTCCTCCTCCTCCTTTCATCATCCTCCTCCTCCTCCTCCTCCCTCCTCCTCCAGACGCCCTACTCCTCCTCCTCCTCCTCCTCCCTCCTCCTCCTCCTCCTCCTCCTCCTCCTAATCCTCCTCCTACTCCTCCTCCTCCTCCTCCTCCCTCCCTCCTCCCTCCCCTCCCTCCTCCCCTCCCTCCATCCTCCTCCTCCCTCCTCCCTCCATCCCGCCCTCCTGCCCTCCTCCTCACGGTGCGGTCTGACTGTATCGGGCGACGCGCCGCCATGGGGAGCCCATCGGCGCGCCACTGCCGATGCAGAGGCGCCTTAAGAGGCTGCCGGGCAGATCGGCAGAGTAGCACGCACGCCAACGGGCCCCCAGCTGCGCGGCGTGAGGAGGGAGAAGGAGGAGGAGGAGGAGGAGGAGGCGGAGGAGGTGGAGGTGGGAGGAGGTGGGAGGAGGTGTGGAGGAGACGGAGGAGGAGGAGGAGGAGGATGAGGAGGCGGAGGGAGGAGGAGAGAGAGGAGGAGGGGGAGGAGGAGGGAGGAGGGAGGGGAGAGGAGGAGGGAGGAGGAGGAGGAGTAGGAGAGACAAAGGAGGAGGAGAGGAGGGAGAGGAGGAGGAGAGGAGGAGGGAGGAGGAGGAGGAGGAGGCGGAGGAGGAAGAGGAAAATCTGGCCTTCCTGCCTCTCACGGGGGCGCCCCGAGGACCGGGGCCCTCTCGGCGCCGCAGACCCGTGAGAGAACCGCCCGTGGGCAGGGCGACGGCGCCACCTGCCGGCAGCCGGTCCCCGGGGCCCGCCGATCGCCAGGAGCCCCCAGTTGCTGAACGCCACCTCCTAGTCGATGTTCCCCAATCAATGAGAAGGCGAAAACCCACCCGCACCCCCAGTCCCGACCCCCTCCCCGAACCCGCGATTCAAGGAGTCGGGACTGGGGGTGGGGGTGGGTTTTCAGGGCCCAGGAGTGGAGAAAACTCACCCCCCCACCCCCAGTCCCGACCCCTTGAATCGCCGGCTCGGGGATGGGCGTCGGGACTGGGGGTGGGGGTGGGTTTTCGCCTCCCGAATCAGTGCTTGCACTGAAGGGGTCCTCGCGGAAGTTGAAAAATGTGGCGAACATTTCCCGTCGCTTTTGGTCGAACGCTGGGTTCCAGGATTCCCGGTTCCGGGTTCCCGGGTTTCTGGTCATTGGTTCCGGGGCGATGTTGGTGGGTTCCAGGTTCCCGGGCTTCTGGTCGATCTCCTTATCGATCACACCCTCGACTGATTGGGGTTACTCTCTGGTGTAATTCGTTCAGTTGTTAAGAACTTGTTTTATTGATTCGCCTATCGCATGCTAGAAGCTTGTTGTTGCTTATAGTTGCTCAAAAAATCTGAATCAGAAGTCTGCGGCCGTACGTGCATGCACTGAGGCATGCGGGCCATCGCCGGGAACATGATGTGCACGTGGTGCTGAGCATCTTCAGCTCGCGAGCCTACCCTGCAGAACGTCCACTGCAGTCAGGGACTGTTGCACAGCGTGTCGCGGCGTCGGCCCTGGCGACACTCGATGCCCTGCAAGTGGATAGCGCGTAGCTCCTCTCCGCGGGGCGAGAGGCTGAGAAAAACTAGAAACGTTGACGTTTGGGGACTGGGGCGTGGATAGCGAGTCGCGCCGATGCGCGGTGGGCTGGAACCGGCGGAGCAACACGCTAACCGACAGTTCCAGGCCGAAAACGGTGTTGGGTGTCTCCAGCTAGCGAGCCTACCCCGGAGAATGTCCACTGTTCTGCAGTTGCGAACATAGCATCATGGTCACGCTCCTGCAACCTAGAAGGGGGCTGGGTCTGGCGTCCGGCGCTCGCGCGGAGAAGTGATCGCTTTCCTCTGGCCATCGCTGGTGCGGTACGCCGCGCGCGCGCGCCCGCGCCCCGGTGTGGGAGCTCTGAGGCCAAGGGCTGCGAGTCGCGAAGGAGCACTGCTGCGGCGGCAGCAGCGGTGGCCGCAGCGTCGGCAGCAGCGGCAGCGGCGGCGGAGGCGGCAGGCGGCGGCGGCAGGCGGCGGCGGCGGCAACGGCGGCGGCCCGCGGCACGGACGGCGGGGGGGCTCCGCCGTCTGGCGGCTGGGGCCGCAGCTGCCGGCGCAGCACTTCCACCTCCTGCCTGGCGCGCCTGGCTCCGGCGAGAGAGAGGGGGCCCTCCTCCTCCTCCTCCTCCTCCTCCTCCTCCTCCTCCTCCTCCTCCTCCTCCCCTTCCTCCTCCTTCCTCCTCTTCCTCTTACTCCTTTCCTTCTCCTCTCCTCCTCCTCCTCCTCCTCCTCCTCCTCCTCTCCTCCTCCTCCTCCTCCTCCTCCATCTCCTCTTCCTCATCCTCTTCTTCCTTCTCCTCCTCCTCCTCCTCTTCCTCCTCCCTTCCTATTCCTTATAAATGAAAAACTCCCTCTCGCACCCCGAGTCTGGTTTTTAGGGCGGGCTGGGCGTCTCGCATGAGACTTACTCACCACTCATGACCCTGAAGCTTGAACGTTGACAACAATAAGAAAAATTGAGGGCGGGTCGTTTTCAAAGTGTTGATCTCGCCTTAGCGCCGCGCACAATCGTTTTAAACATGTGCAAGAGATTCACGGATTGAGGGCCGGCCGTTTTCAAAATGTGGCTCTCGCCTTATCGCCGCGTCCATTCTTCTTGTAAAGTTGCAAGAACCTCACGGATTGAAGGCAGCTCCGCTTCAAAATGCGGTGTTCGCTTTCGCGCCGCGCACAATCGTTTTAAAACTTCGCTAGAGTTTCACGGATTTCCATGGTCAGCGAACCAGAAATGGTCTTTTGGAAGGATTCGGGATTTTGCGGGTGCTACAGTTACGTTGATTCGGGGTGTTGAAGTCCCAGGAATTGCGTTCTGGCACGGTTCGAGATCGTCAAGACGCAACAGTCAGGTTGATCCGTGGCGTTGGAATCCCGAGAACAATGATTTGGTATGCTTCAGGGTCTTCAAACGGTTGTTTTCCAACAGGGCAGTTCCCTCAATGGGAGTGAACCGTTGTAGGGGTCAATGAAAAGGGAGCTGGGAGGGAGGGTTTAATCCAACATCGTTGATGCTTCTTGGGTTTACACTGGTCCTCCTCCTCCTCGTCCTCATCCTCCTCCTCCTCCTCCTCCTTTCTCCCCTTCCTCCCCGTTCATTCCCCCTCTCCCCCATCCACCTTCTCCTCTGTCCATCCAGCCCTCTTGGCATAGGTGGCTTAGAGCGCACTCCCTGCCTCCTCTTCGGGGGAAGGGTCTGCCCCTCCCCCCTCCCCCACGACGGAAGACTTCCCCCCCCCGCCTGGCCGCGCCGACAGGGGAGCTCCCCTGGGGCCCGTCCCAGCAAGTCGTCAGCGCACACGGCACTCGCCCAACACAGCAGAAGGAAGGAAAGTCCAAGTACAGTCGGGCCGCTGAAAGAAGGAGCGCTGAATAAGAAACGAAGCCCCTTCCTGGCCCTGTGAGCGCCTCCGTGCCCCGGGAGGGGCAAGAGGAACAGCACTGGAGGAACCTAAGGAACCTCGAGCCCCTTCCGAACCCAGACCGCTCCTTGTGTGTCAGCGTCCTGACTGTATCGTGGCGGAGCTTCCTCGCGAGAACGAGCTCGGATGCTCGCGCGCCCTCCTTCGCGCCTCGGCGTGCCGGCCTCCTCGCTGGAGGGCCCTCTTTCTCTTCTGTGGGGCCGCTCGCGGGCCTGCTGGGGGGGGGGGGGGGCCCTCTGGGGGCGGACGGGGGGGGCCCTCCTGCGGGCCTGGCGAGGCCTTCCTGCGGGGCCATGGGGACACTCATATCATTTTTCGAATTCGGCAAGGAAAAAAGTGAAGCATCAAGTACTTGCGAATGTGCTTCTATCTCACAGTTTTTTGTTAACCGGGCCCACTGGGGCCCATTAGCGCTCCCAGAGGGGGTTCTGGATGCGCGTGCTCGATGCCAACACCACCTGCTCCCCTTGTTGGCCGATGCGGGATTTGGAGCGACCTGGGGCCCCCTCGGAGCCCTCTCGAGCCTCTCTCGGGGCCCTCTTGGGGCCCTCTCGAGGGCGTCTGGAGCCATCTCGGGCCGCTCCTGAGCCCACCCTGGGGCGCTTTTGGAGCGCTCTGGAGGCCACCTCGAGGCTTCCGGCAGTATGAGCAGTGAGGAAGTACCACTGATGTCCTGTATGCTTGATGTATTTGGGCCTCTCGAGGCCTCTCCTTGGGCGTCCTGGGGCCAGCTTTGGCCGACCTGGAGGCTGCCTTGAAGTGCCTTTTCTCGTCTCGCCTGGTCTCGCCTTGTGTGGTCTCGCCTCGTCTCGCCTGCTCTCGTCTCGTCGTGCCTGGCCTGGTCTCGCCTCGCCCAAGATGGCGCCAAGATGAGCTCACATAGCCCGAGATGGTCTCCAACATCGCACGAGGCAACCCAAGATGGCTCAAGACAACCTCCAACAGGCCTCCAAGAGAAGAGACTCCAAGACCGCTCCAAAATAGCTCCGTCCAAGTGGCCACGGAGCTTCCCGAGACGACCCCCGAGAGGCAAATCCTGCAAACATCCAACGTTGTTCAATCTATGCTTCCCGTCCCGCCTCCTCGCTTCCGATGGGCCCTCCCTGCCGAGGCGGAGTCGGACCGCTACTCGCTCAAAACTCGCACTCGATACGAAGAGTGTGCAACGGTTGACGGGCGCCGTCCGTGCAAGGCCTTTCGACGACGGGCCGCGAGAATCCGCCAGCGGACCGAGCGAGGGCCCCGACCCTCGGCGGCGAAGGAGCCCCGCCGGGCTCGACGGGCCGTGCTCGGCCGCAGGGGCTTCGAAAGCGGCGGCGTCGGCGGCCTGCGGCGGATCCGAGGCCCTGTCCTTCCCTCGGGGGTCGGGGGCGCGCAGGCATGGGTTAGCGGTCCACGGAGGCGGCGCGCGGTCGCCAAATCCATGGGTCGGGGGAGGTGCACTCCCCAGAATGCCCGCTCCGTTCGGCGGCGGGAGTCCGCGATTTCCCATGGAAGTTGGACCCGTCGCTAATCCACGCCACCGTGATCCATGTTTGCGATCACCTGAGGGGGGGGGTGTGACTGGCTGCGTGAGGTGCGGAGGTGACTTGGCTCGGGTCCCGCCCAGGTCGAGGCACTCCCATGTGGGGACTGCTTTCGTCACCCCTCCCTCCCCCCCCCCTACCCCTCCTCCCCCCCTACCCCTCCCCGGCACGACCCTGTGCTTGGTCCAAAGGTCCCAAAAAGTCCTTGCTGAGACGTGCGTATTGGACAGGATTTCGTGGAGAACCCAGCTGGGAGGAGTCAAAAAATGACCTACTCTGGCGGAAGGCCCAGCCCTGCGCAACTGTGTGCGTGGCGCAGTGCGTGGCCCTCTCTTCACGGAGTGCACGCCGCGAGGCGGTGCGGACAGGGGGCTGCGGAGCGAGCATCGCAGACGCGCTGAAGCCCCTGCGGAGCATGATCCGCCTGAGGGGTGTGCCGACATGGGCGCGGCGCGGCACCAGGAACGCGCACTGGGGCCGCAAGCGGAGCTCCCTCTGGGGGCACGCAGCGTGGGAAAGGTGTGCCACCATGGGCGCGATGCTGCCATGCGGGCGCGCCAACCACGTGAGGGGTGTGCCGAAATGCGCGGGGTGCCGACGTGCAGGCGCGCTCATTGGGGCCGTGGGTGAAGCCTCCTCCGTAGGGGCACGAAGCGCGTGAGGGCCGTGACGACATGGGCATGGGGAAAGCGTGAGAAGCGGGGAGAGGGAGGGAGAGGAGGAGGGAGGAAGGAAGCTCGGCGCGCGGCGCCGCGGATTCAAAGCGAGGACCCAGAAGCACAGGGCGGCGGGGAACGTCCCCCCCGAAACTGCCGCGGAGACCCCTCCTGGCTCGCGCTCTGGCCAGGACTGCGAGGAGGAACCGGCCACGGCGACGAAGGCCCCCCTGCAAGGGGTGAAAAACGTCAGGCGCGTTACTGCCCCATCCCCCTCCTCCTCCTCCTCCTCCTCCTCCTCCTCCTCCTCCTCCTCCTCCTGTTTCTCCTCCTCCTCCTCGTCCTCGTCCTCGTCCTCCTCCTCCTCCTCCTCCTCCTCCTCCCCATCATCATCCTGTTCCTCGTCCTCCTTATTCTTCTCCTCCTCGTCCTCCTTCTCCTCCTCCTCCTCCTCCTCCTCCTCCTCCTCTTCTTCCTCCTCCTCCTCCTCCTCCTCCTCTTCGTTCTCCTCCTCTCCATCCTCCTTCTTTTCCTCGTCCTCCGCCTCCTCCGCCTCCTCCTCCTCTTTCTCATTACCCTCCTCCTCCTCCTCATCATCATCATCATCAGCATCATCAGCATCAGCATCATCATCATCAGCAGCATCATCATCAGCATCAGCATCATCATCAGCAGCATCAGCATCAGCATCAGCATCAGCATCAGCATCAGCATCAGCATCAGCATCAGCATCAGCATCATCAGCATCATCATCATCATCATAATCATCATCATCATCATCATCATCATCATCAGCATCATCATCATCATCATCATCATCAGCAGCAGCATCATCATCATCATCATCATCAGCATCATCATCATCATCATCATCATCATCATCATCAGCATCATCCTCATCATCATCATCATCAGCATCATCCTTATGTTTCTTCTCCTCCTCCTCATCCTCCTCCTCCTCTTCTTCCTCCTCGTCCTCCTCTGGGGCGCAGCGAATCCGTTCAGAACCGATCTTTGGGCCCCGCCTGGGGCCCATCCCCACCTGGAACCCCCTCCCCAGACGGGGGGGGGGGCCAAACGGGCCAGGTGAGAAAAACTGAATCGGCGTGAAAATGTTTCGGGACGTCCCTACAGTCGGATCACGAAACTCCCGGGCCAGCCCCAGAACGTAGAAGAAAGGGAACTATGCACATACACCGATTCTGGCCGGGCCCATCCTGAGCCCAGGATCGTTGCATACGCCCTCTTACCTTGGCCAGGAAGGTGTATGCACCGATCCTGGGTCAAGGATGGGCGTTGTCAGGTATATGGTGCAGGTGCATAGTTCTCTTCGCCCGAGAATGGGGGAGCGGGGGCCAGGTCGGGGGCGGAGGCGCGCTTCCGTTCCTCGGCCGGCAGGCCTGAGCTCGAGGTCGTGCGCGCGCCACGCCTGCGCGATGAGCTCGTCGAATGCGAGCGCCGCCCCCTCGGGCTCCTCGGACTTGGAGCGCGTCCGCCGCCGGGCCTCCTGCGGCTTCCGCGCGCGCGGGCTCGAAACGCGCGAAGCAGGAGCAGCAGCGGCCCCGAGACGACGACGACGACGACGACGACGACGACGACGACGACGACGACGACGACGACGACGACAACGACTACGTAGGGACAGTGACTAGTGTGGGCATTAAGCAAGCAGCGATTGCATTGTGGACGCGCCAGCTGTGTGGTGCAAGCTGCGTGGCGCAATCGATGTTTCGCTAAATGCGCCTTCGAGTTCGTTAGACTACAAGAAAAAGCACGGACGCATCCTTTCCAGGGCCAGCGCGAATTTCTCGGATCGGCGTTGGAACCCCCTGGCAGAGCGCCTCTAGCGCCGCCCCCGGCGCGCTGCGCGCGCCAGAACCGAACCAAGATACCTGCCCAGACCTCCGAAAATGTACGTTTCCTCGAGAGGGCGCCAAGAGGCGCTTCGAGGTGCTATCGAGGGGCAATGCTCGTTCGTGACCCCGCATTCGTTGATCGATGTCCTCCTAGATGGCCCCCCAGGCTCCGAAGAGGGCCTCAAGAAGGCCCTAAGAGAGCCAGAAGGGCACCCAAAATAGCACCAAGGCGGGCTCAACAGATAGGTGCGAAATGAATTGCGAAGGAACCAGTTTCAACGCGAGCCGCATCACTTAGCGAGGCGGTCTCCCTGGCGTCTGTGTCGTTCCCGCGCCGCGACGGCAGTTCGCGGCATAAGCCCTCCACGTTATAGGTTCCCCTGATCAGCGCCGCGCAAGCCTTCAAGCGGGCCGGGTATGCCTCAGCACCGCTTCGGGAGTGTCTTGGCCAGATTCCCCCGCATCCACGACACGGCGGTCTCGTGCAACATGGCCCCCTGCAAGGGGCCAGGCCGCAGCGTCGGGTTCTTGAGGAGGAAGGCCTTTAGGCCATCTAAGCGCGCCAGAGTACTCCCCAGTGAGTGGCCCCAGACCCCAGAGCAGTGGGGGTAGAAGCCTTTCCCCAGGGTCCGCGAAAAGCACGCGAGGCTGCCAGCCGAAGAAAAGGAGAAGGTCGACGACGACGACGACAGAATCCTCGTGGAATCGTCGTGGTTCCAAGCTGGAAATGTACGGCTTCACATGGCGTCGTCAGCGTCCAAAGCCCGTGGGATCATCGTAGAACACTGGAAAAAAACACTTGGTAAATGCATCCCGTCGACTTGATTTGCAACGCCGGAACCATCGTGGAACCAAAGTGGAACCGAGCAGGAGCCCTGCATTCTCGCAAACTCTCATGGACTTGCAGCGCCGGAACCATCGGGGAACCACATGCTGACACCAAGCAGGAAACTTGTGAATCTACAGGGCTTCGGGAGATCGGAGACGTCGGAACCATCTCGTGGAACCAAAGCGGAACCACCGCCTTTGGACGCCGGACCTTCTAACAAACAAAAAAAAAAACGAGAGAGAAAAACAAAAAAACAACAAAAAAAAAAACGACAGGAACCGACGAGGGCGGGCTCGCCGGCCCTCCTCCTGTTGCCATACGAATGAACACGCGGTCCACGGCCCGTCTGCGACACGCACCGCCCTGGGGGAAGGGTTTTTGTTTTTATACCATCTTACCGAAAACGACGACGACACAGTGATTCAAAAGCGAAGTGGATCACCGCAGCAGGGCTGCGCCACCCCCGCAGCAGGGCTCCGCCCGGGGGAAAGGAGGGCACCTCTGGGTCCTACTGTAAAAAGGCCGCCTGGGCCCGAGCACCCCCCGTCATGGGACACAGCGAGAAGCGGCAAGGCGATGAGTCTGCTTCCTTGCACGGCGTGTCGCGGCCCCGCTTGTGCTCTGGGCTGGACCCCGCCGGGGCCCGTCAGAGCGGCGCCCTGGGACCCATCTCATTCCAGACATGCCAGAACCAACAGAAGGCGCGGGAGAGGGCGGGGCTGGCGCCGGCGCCTCTCACGCGGGCTTTCCGACGTGCACCTCGACTGCGTTCGTCGTGATCCAATTATGAGCCCGCCCCCTCCCCGGAACTCAAGTTTAAGGAAACAGTTCGCGCATGCCCGAAGTGCCACCAAGAGCGCCCCAAGAGCGCCCCAACAGGGCTCCCAGAGCGTTTCGAGCCAAAGAGAGGTCCTCTTCCCCCACCTCCCTATAATCCTTCTCATCCTCTGACTCCTCCTCCCAGCTGGGGTCCACCAGATATCGAATGAGAACGTGATTCGTTAAACTAAGCTTCGTTGTGCTCTCCTTCATCCTCCTTCTCCTCCTCCTCCTCCTCATCCTCCTCCTCCTCCTCCTACTCCTCCTCCTCCTCCTCCTCCTCCTATTCTCCTTCATCCGTTTTCCTCATCCACCTCCTCCTCCCGCCTCGTCCTTGTCCTCTGGCTTCCCAAGCCCTTTGTTCCACTGCACGATGCCCCACTTCTCTGTTCAGGGCAACTTGCATGGGCACAATTTTTGGATGGACTGGCGGGGATACTTTTTTGATCGCGACCGCGAGCGGGCACCCGCGCGGCGTCGGAAAGGTCGTGCTACGAGCGGAGGCCGGTGGGCATAGCGCAACTGTCGCCGGCAAAACATTGTATACACTTCTCGATGTGTGCATGTCATCCTTGCGCAGGGAACTGCTGGGAATACTTTTTTGGTTCGCGGCTCCAAGGAGAAGCCCAGGGAGCGGGCACTACGTCCGGGGCGCGGAACGAAGTAAATTGGCCGCAGTGGCGTGTGCACATGCAAGGAACAAAATGCCCCTCATTGAAACGCAGACAACGTCAGCGGGTGACCCTGCTGGGGATACGCGAAGCGCCAAGAATTCCCTCATAGGTGCATGTGGTCTCAAATTGGGTGCCGACGAAGACTGCCAGCAGGACAACTGGCGACAGCCTCCTTGTTAAAGCCTCTGAGGGAGGAGACCTCGTCGCCAACGCCGGACGCGGCTCGAGAAGCGCGCCGGGATGGACTACGCAGATTTGGACAGACAGATTCCGCACCGAAGAAGGAGGGGTAGCACGAGAAATCGAAGGCCTGCGAGGCCAACGGTGATCGACTGCACGGCAGCGGTGAAGACCACAGATGCCTTTTCCTTCTCGACGCCTGGACCCTGTCACGCTCTTGCACCTGTAGACGAGGAGCAAGGAGGAGGATCGGCGGCAGCGGGAGGAGGTGGCTGAGCGCTGGCTGCAGTCGGCCGCGCCCTGCCCACCGTCGCTCCGCCCTTCTGCGCAGCCTCGTCCAGACGACCGCCTCTGAGATCCAGCGGAACTGAGGATGGTAACGCTTCGGGCTGCGCGCAGACGACCCGCCCCCACCCAGCAGTCCCGGCTGGCCTCAACAGGCACCCTTAGAGAAGTCCAGGGCGGACTCAACACCCCAGCCCTGGAGCGCTCCGCGCCCCAGGCAGGGTGTTGAGACCGCCCCAAGCCAGCTGGGACACCTAGGTGGCATATTGAAGCCAGTCTGGACTACCTGGGGGAGCTGTCTGTGAGCAACCCGAAGCCTTACCAACCGGGCGCCGCGGACGTTCCAGAGCGCTCCAGAGCGCTCTGAGCCTCGCTCTGCCTTGACTGTCTGGGACGAGCGCCCCAGGATGCGGTAGCGCCGCTCTCGCTGACGCGCGGCCGTGCAAGCGCAGGGGTCCT
Organism: Prorocentrum cordatum; assembly: GCA_963575745.1. Classification (NCBI taxonomy): domain Eukaryota; class Dinophyceae; order Prorocentrales; family Prorocentraceae; genus Prorocentrum; species Prorocentrum cordatum. Next base: position 568,044 of record CAUYUJ010004313.1, read on the forward strand.
GTGCCAGAGGTCCTGCGGCGCGCCTTGCACCCCCTCCGTCCGCCGCGCCTGCACCGCCCTACCGCCCCATGTCAGTGATGACAACCACTAATACTACTGTTACTACGACTACGAATCCGAATAACAATCGTGATTAGAAGACGAAGAAGACGAATGTTAAGGATACCAATGCTGGTAGTACTGCTACAACTACAACTACAACTACTACTGCTACTACTACTACTACTACTACTACCACTACTACTACTACTACTACTACTACTACTACTACTACTACTACTACTACTACTACTACTACTACTACTACTACTACTACTACTACTACTACTACTACTACTACTACTACTACTACTACTACTACTACTACTACTACTACTACTACTACTACTACTACTACTACTACTACTACTACTACTACTACTACTACTACTACTACTACTACTACTACTACTACTACTACTACTACTACTACTACTACTACTACTACTAACTACTATTACTACTACTACTACTACTACTACTACTACTACTACTACTACTACTACTACTACTACTACTACTACTACTACTACTACTACTACTACTACTACTACTACTACTACTACTACTACTACTACTACTACTACTTCTACTGCTACTGCTACTGCTACTACTACTACTACTACTACTACTACTACTACTACTACTACTACTACTACTACTACTACTACTACGACACTACTACTACTACTACTACTACTACTACTACTACCACTACTACCACCACTACTACTACTACTACTACTACTACTACTACTACTACTACTACTACTACTACTACTACTACTACTACTACTACTACTACTACTACTACTACGACTAATACGACTACTACGACTACTACGACTACTACGACGACTACGGCGACTACGACGACTAC